>JAEQBH010000403.1:600000-1172667 GCA_016808115.1 Tetrastigma voinierianum
GTAGTGCAGATGAAACTTTGTTTGGTTTGGGTGCGTGGCCTCGCCGTTTGGCTTGCGGGTATTGACGTCGCTAGTTCACGTGCCGTTGCCGTGTATCAAGGCGAGGTTTGCGACGTCGTGGTTGGTCAAAACGATTACACGCGCTTCGGAGAGTGTCTCAGAAGTTCGGTAAATAGGGATGTAGGAGGCGATCTGTTTGAAAGTCTGATCGGGCTCCGTTCGATGAAATGGGGGCTCGTCACGCGTATTGAAGGAGAGCTACGTCAATGAGACTTGTAGGGGAGGGCAGATGCGTGTAGATGCAGTGGAAGGGCTGCGATCTGATAAATAGAAGAGGAGCTCGTCGGCTGTGTTGAAGGAGGCTCGTCGATGAGACTTGTGGGGGCAGGTCTGTGGGGAAGTACAGTGAAGGGCTCGTCTTTGACGATAAGTAGAGAGGGAGCTTCGTCGACTGTGTGTTGAAGGAGAGCTTCGTCAATGGGACTTAATGAGGAGGAGCCGTCTGTTTGGAACATAGTGAAGGGCTCGTCTGATAAGTAGAGGAGCTCGTCGGCTGTGTTGGGGAGAGCTGTCGATGAGACTTGTAGGGAGGAGCAGATGCGTGTGAATCTGATGAAGGGGCTCGTCTGAAATAGAGGAGCTCGTGCTGTGTTGAAGGGAGAGCTCGTCAATGAGACTTGTAGGGAGGAGCCCGTCTGTTTGGAGCACAGTGAAGGGCTCGTCCTGATAAGTAGAGGGAGCTCGTCGGCCTGTGTTGAAGGGAGGCTCGGTGTGAGACTTGTAAGGGAGGGCAGTCGTTTGGGCACGGAGTGAAGGGCTCGTCTGATGATGGGGAGCTCGTCGGCTGTGTTGGAAGGGAGAGGCTCGTCGATGAGACTTGTAGGGGAGGAGCCAGATGCAGTGTGTCTGATGGAAGGGCTAGATCACGATAGAGTAGAGGGAGCTCGTCGGCTGTGTTGAAGGGAGGCTTCGTCGATGAGACTTTATGTGGGAGGGCGGGTGCACGTGTGGAGTACGGAGTGAAGGGCTTCGTCTGATGTCAGAGGAGCTACGTCTTGCTGTGTTGAAGGAGAGCTCGTCCCAGTAGGACTTGTAGGGAGGGCAGATGCATTTGGAGCGTAGTGAAGGGGCTCGTCTTTGATAGAGTCAGAGGGAGCTCGTCGGCTGTGTTGAAGGAGGCTCGTCGATGAGACTTGTAGGGAGCCCGTCTGTTTGGGCTGGAGTGAAGGGCTCGATCTGATAAGTAGAGGGGCTCGTCGGCTGGTGAAGGAGAGCTCGTCGATGAGACTTGTAGGGAGGGCAGGTCACGTGTGGGTGCAGGTGAAGGGCTCGTCACGATAAGTGGGGAGCTCGTCGGCCTGTGTTGAAGGGAGAGCTCGTCAGTGGGACTTGTAGGGAGGAGCCCGTGCGTGTGAGTGCGGGTGAAGGGCTGGATCTGTGATAAATAGAGGGCTGATGCACTGTGTGTTGAAGGGAGGCTGTCGATGAGACTTGTAGGGAAGGGCCGTCTGTTTTGGAGCATAGTGAAGGGCAAGTCACGATAAGTAGAGGAGCTCGTCGACTGTGTGTTGGAAGGGAGGCACAGTGAGTAGGACTTGTAGGGAGGAGCCCGATGCACGGCTGTGGAGTCTGAGTGGAAGGGCTGCCGATCCCGATCATCAGAGGAGCTACGTGCTGCGCATTGTTTGAAGGGAGAGCTCGTCAGTAGGACTTGTAGGGAGGAGCCGATGCATTTGGGCCTGAGTGAAGGGCTCGTCACGATAAGTAGAGAACTCGTCGGCTTTGTGTTGGAAGGAGAGCTCGTCAGTAATGGGAGACTTAGTAGGGAGGAGCGTGTTTGGAGCACAGTGAAGGCTCGTCTGATAAGTGGGGAGCTCGTCGGCTGTGTTGAAGGGAGAGCTGTCAGTGAGACTTAGCGGGAGGAGCCATACGTAATGAGTACGGTGAAGGGCTCGTCACGATAAATGAGGGGCTTCGTCGGCTTAGTGTTGAAGGAGGGAGGCTGGTCGATGAGACTTTGTAGGGGCAGATGCAGTGTAGATGCGGTGAAGGGCTCGTCTGATAAATAGAGCTCGTCTGCGCGTGTTGAAGGAGAGCTGCGTCAATGAGACTTGTGGGAGGCCGATGCGTGTGAGTACGAGTGAAGGGCTCGTCGATAAATGAGGAGCTCGTGCACTTTGTGTTGAAGGAGAGCTGTCGATGAGACTTGTAGGGAGGGCGAATGCATTGAGATCTGAGTGAAGTGCGTCCTGATAGAAATAGAGGGGCTCGTGACTGTGTTGAAGGAGAGCTTCGTCAATGTGAATAAGAGGGCTCGTCCGTTCACGAGTTGAGGGGCGAGTATGATGTGTAGGAGAGCCCGTGCATGCGGGTGCGGCGAGGGGGCTCGTCGATGGCTGTTGAGTTGAGCTCGTCCGTGGCGAGTGATGGGATGAGCTTCGTCGAGGCGAGTGTAAAGTAGTTCGTCCATCTTTGAGTGATGGGGCGAGCTCGTCGAATGAGTAGCCGCGATTGACTCGTTCATGTTGTGTGACGGGAAGAGCTCGTCAAAGTGGCGGCGATGGCTCCGGGGCGCGGCCCAGTGGCGATGTGGCACGGCTGGTCGGCTCGAGGGCGTGGCACGTGCGGAGTAAGGTGAGTTATTCGGTGACGGCGTGGCTCGGGTATTGGGCAGTGGCGTGTAACTGGTGATGCGATCACGAACGCGTGGCTGTTCGGAGTAGGTGAGCTCGTCGGAGTGAAGCGGACGATGGCTCGGCGTGAGCGCAGTGGCGATGTAACTGGCTGGTCGACTCTGACGGCGTGGCTGTCTTGAATTAGGTGGGCTGTCCCGGAGTGAAGCGGTGGCTCGGGGCTAAGGCGGGTGGCCGATGTAACTGAGCTAGTCGACCTCACGACAGCGTGGCTGTGCGAGTAGGTGGGCGCCGTCGAGTGGTGATTGGGTTCATGGCGTTGCGGACGAGCGGCCTGATGTGAAGAGGCCGTTTCGTGTGAGGGATCCATCTTGTGGGAAAAAGAGCGCCCGTATGAAGAACATGAGAAGCGTTTAGCGTATCCCTTGCGAAGTATCCTCGATTATTGAAAAGTGTGAAGCGCATTTAATCTTGATTGATGAGAAATTTGGAGCAGTTTGTGTTTGCCTTGAGCGCTTTCTACATAAATAAGACTCTGTTGCCTCTGTGCCTTCGCTCTTTAGAAGATTTCTTCTTTCCATCTTGGGCGGATGAGTTCACGAAGATGGATGCTTGATGTTCGGTTGCCTTAGTTGGGGTTTCTTTGACGCCTACGGACATGCTTTTCTGAATTTCTCGGAGTGTGGGAGTTGTGTTTCCGTTTCCTTTATGGGATCGTGTTATTCCACAGCTCTTGTTTGAGAATGCCTGAGGTGGGATGGTGCCTCCTTGCACCTCCTCATACATTCTTTTCTTCTTTCCTCTCTCTTTACGCTATGCACCTCTCCTCTTTTTCTTTTCTTTTCTTCTTTCCACAACTTTCTCATCTGCTTCTTCTTCTTTCTCTCTCCTCTGTCCCCCATCTTTTCTCTCTTCCTCCTCCTTCTTGTCTCTTTTTTTTTTTTTTTTTTTTTAGGGTGTGCTTGTCTTGAGTGCATGGAGGGAGCTATCTTGCTATGCTTTCTATGAATATGTCCCGAGGACACCATTGATTGTATCCAACCATGACTTGAAATAAAGATGCACTTTTATTTCTATGAAATTTCCATTGTGTATATATATTTATTTTTTACATGCCCGACTGTTTGAGACGTCGAAATAAACAACCAGTGCTCGCCCCACTTGTCACCCAGGAATCGTAAGGCCTTCTTGCGGGCGAGGCCTCTCGATAAAAAGCGCTTAAGATATTCCGCATTCATATCTTTGTAAAATTTTCCTTCCTCTGTTTGGAGCTCATAATTGCCGGTCGGCGACCAGGGTCTGATATAAGAGACCTCCCGGTGGGCCTAACTTCCCAGTATGCTAGTTTTCCTTGCGGGTATTGGCTTTTTCAAGACAAATCCTGGCACGTAACTTAAGACTGACTCTCTGTGTGTGCCTAGCGGTCTTTCTTTGGTATTCCTCTGTACGCTGTTGAACTTGCTCACGCTTCTCGTCCAGGAGCTCTAAGTTCGGACCTTGAGGGCCTCATCGTTTGTTCTTAGAGGCTAGCTCGATTACGGGAGACTACTCCGCTTGACGGGGGCTCTGTACGTGCCCAAAGCTAGGGCAAATGGAGTTCAAGGGTTCTGGAAACACGTGTCGTCCGATAGGCCATAGTGCCGGGGTGTTGACCCGAGCTCCCCTTGACTCTTCCGACAGTTTGAGGCGGTCTTGAGGTTCGATGGTAAGCTTGAACTGTCCCGTTTATTTAATGGGTGGTGGCGAAGAATAGTAATTTTAATTCGAGCTCGGCACAAAGTCCACTGTTTTAACGTTGTCGAGGAGCGTTTCAGATTATCTGAGATCAAGATAGCCGGACACCAAATGTCGCATATGATTGCTCGCCATGTCTGATTGCGTATCTTCTGGCTACGTGATTGTAAGGGCTCGGCCTCGACCCACTTGGTGAAATGATTTCCATACGATTATAAATTTACATTTGCCTTTGCCCATGGGCAGGGCCTAATATCCAACCCCCTTTCTTTGGAGACGGTGAGTGATTGATGTCGAAGGCTGTTTGGGAGCGTGATATTTTAAGCGTGTTCTGGCCGGATTCTGCATCTTTGACTTCGGAGTTGGTTGCGTCTTTGAGCATTGTGGGCGATGGTATCCTGCTCAAAAATTTTTCCGACCAACGTTGAGCCCAGATATGGTTCCAGCATATGCCTTCGTATACTCTTAGCATATTCGGTGTCTTCTCTGTGATACATTTTAGGAAGGGTGAAGAATCCTCGTTTAATAGAGGCTCCCCTTGTGATTAGTAAACACGGAGGATCTCACTCTTATCTTAGCCGGCTTCCTTGGGGTCGTGGTAGGTTCGTCGTGTGTAATCCCAAATAGGGTCCATCCAGTTTGGTACGGACGCTGTTGTGGCGACTATTATGCCGTAAGGGTCAACGGAGGGCTCTGCGAGGTATTCGATGGGCGTCGATCCCCCAATGTCTTCCTGCAAGGCCGTCGCCAGTTTTGCCAAAGCGTCGGCGCGGGAATTCTGGTTCACGGGGACGTCTTTGAGATCTGAGCGTCTGAACTTTTTAATAAATCAGCGGACTTTGCGAGAGATCTGAGTCATTTTCTCACTTTTGGCCTCGTGTGTCTTCAATCTTGTCTGACCACCGGTTAGAGTCGCTATAGACCTCCTAGTGATCGACCTCGAATGAGGCGAGGTGAGGCACGCTATTACGGCCTCGTACCGACCTAGATTACACACACACATTGGAGGCGTGGAGACGAAACACAGCGCATACTGATAATACGCTGTGGGATGGTCGGGATTAAGCACCGCAAAGCTTCTTATTGCATTTGACTCCCGTCACGAGTTTCCATATGGGGAGAGTCGTCCCTTGATTGGGTGGGCTGAGCTCTTGAGGCGAACTCCATGACCGAAGCCGGCTAGAATCACGTCGCGCCTTAGGTTGTTTTTTGAGTTAATAGAATCGGCCGATTCACTCGGCCTCCATCGGCCCATTTCATCGACCTCGAGACCTGCGAAGCATAATACACCTTCCTTGGGGTATTCGGTCGGGACTTCTATGGTGTGAGCACGGAAATAAGGGCGAAGTCTCAGAACCCCTTGATCGCTTGGGGTAATATTAATTTTCCATTTTGGATACCTGCTCACCGGCTCCCTTCGAGGGCTCGGCTGATGGTAGACTGGGTCTTGTGCCGTTCCTTATCTCCTACTTGAGTCTTTGGCTGGTTGAAAAATGCGTCTTGCGGAAATACAGTATGGGATTTCTCCTTTCTCTGGGGCTTACTAGAATGGGTGGCGAGCTCAGTATGTTTTCAAGGCTTCTAGCGGCTTCTTCACATTTCTGATCCCGACTGAAAGGCTTTTTCAAGACTTGGGGAAGAAAGGTTGGCACTTGTCACTTGCCACAGACGCGAATCGACTTAGTTTGATCCTCCACATTAGCCGTTTAACTACTTCAGCGCACAGCCGGACGGTGATGGCATGTCGTAATGCTTTTATCTTATCGGGTTTTGCTTCAAATTCCTGTGGTTGACTACTGAAGCTGAAATTTTCCAGTGACACGCTGGCTGTTCAGCCGGTCGACTTCATCGTATAATCCCTTAGGATCACGGAATGTCTCGGAGAGGTGGCGATGTGGAGACCGGCTGTAGCGGATTTTGACATGTCGTCTGTAATACCTCCATTGTTGTACCTATGCTTTTGAAACGCTCAGGTTCGCTAACCTCGGTAGGTTGCATTCATAAGCCCCAACGGCATTACGAATGTGATAGGTCCCCTGTCTTGTGATGAGCCGTCTACTCACAGTCGCTCGGGTCCATCTTGTGATTATAACGGGACGCATCCATGAAGCTAAGGAGCTCATGGCCTGCTGTGGCATCTATGATAAGGTCGATTCTGGGCAGGGGGAAGCTGTCCTTTGGGCATGCTTTGTTTATATCGGTGAAATCAATCTGAGAGCTAGCCATTTGCATTTGCTTTCTTGGCGAGGAACAACATTGGCCGACCATTAGGGTAATTCTACCTCACGATTGCCTGCTTGGGGGCTTGCCGACCTCTTCGTTGATGGCCTTTTGTCTCTACGGTGCGAAACCTGCGCTTTGCTTGATCGGCTTGTGGGGTTGGTGTTGACTTATGAGTGATGGCTGGTCGATGCCGCGCTCATGTCGGCTGCTTCCATGCGAAGATGTCCTGATGCGTCTTGGAAGCGTGTGAGGAGCCTTTGAGGCCCATACGCTAATTTGGGCCGATAGGCAAGATGCTCGGTGGTCGTCAATGATTACGGGCTCGACTCTTCAGGGGCTGGGGCGGGAGTGAACCATCCGCGCGTATCAAGCTCGCATTGCTCACATTGTCGGCGGATTTTACGTTTCATAGGCGGTATAACGCGTTCTCTCGTGCCACTCGATTCCCTCGAAACTGATCAGTTTATTGTTGGGAATTTAATTACCAGTGGTATCTTGAGGGTTATGGCTTTTATCGCGTTGAGAAGTGCGCCCCGACCCAACATGTTATAAATTTGAATGAGCGATCCCATATAGAAACCTTCAGCTGTCGGTCGTTTGGCAGCAGGGGCTCCCCGAGGTTGGTGGATCGATCCCAGCCGGCAACACCTTTTCTCCACGAACCCGGAGATGAGTGTTGTGAGTTCTAGCTTTTCTCTTCCAATTCCCATTTTGTCGAAGGCTGGAATTAAAAATAATGTGGTAGAGCTCCATTTGTCTCTGGGGACAGATGGACCGTTGTATTTGCCTGATTGCGGATTACCGGTGGGTCGTCATGGAATCTTGACACCCTTCAAGTCTGAATCGGAGAATGTGATAGTGGTGTCGACTAAGCGGTATTTGAATCTGGCCCCATGCCTCCCCAGTCTAGATCTTATCTTTGCGTAAGTGGGCCTTGGGCCGAACTAGATTCTCCTCCTCCGGCAAATCTCACGAGATCACGTGGATTTCCCCGGGTTCTTGTGCGGGGTCGGCGTCGGCGAGGTGGTGGCGGAGGCGGGGCGGTCAGTTGCAGTGCAGTCTTGAGCTTGGATTTCCCGAAGATATGAAAGCGCGTAGATATCATGTTGTGTCGGATACTCTATCTCTCTTCTCAAGTATACAGATTGTCAGAGTGCGATCTTATAGTCCTTGTGGAACTCACGGTATTTGGAGTTATCTGCGGTAGCGGGATTTGATTTCATACGTCTTGTACCGCCAGGAATTGCTTTCGTTTCGTTGCTTCATGCGGGAGCTTGCGTCACGTCTTGTCAAAGGGAGTGAAGTCTTGAGAGGCGAATAGCGTCGTGGGTCTTTCGGTACGACGGACGGGGCGGTCCTAAGATTTCCTCGTCTTTTAGGAGATCGCTCTGCCACACTTAGGAGAATTTCTGTGGTCGCCTTGCCTCTTGGGGCTCCGTCCCCGTCGCTTCTCGGTTGTCTTTTTGCTAGCGGAAGAACTTTCCTTTTTTGACAGAAGGGCCTCTTCTCCGTTTATGTATTTTTCAGCTTTGGCGAGAACCTCGGCCATGTTAAAAGCTTGAGGATTCTTTGAGATAGAGAACATCAGGTCTTTGGGTGCCTCCCGACCATTATGAAGTAGTGACGTGAACTTTAAATCAGGTACATCTATACTTCCAAAAGTTTCGGCTGTTCGCAGATTTAATGCATATGACTTTAAATTCTCACGTGTTTCTGCTTGATGCTCAGCGGATGGTAGCTCGGCTTCTGTATGTCCCTAGCCAGATGAGTGGGAGGCAGACGATTGATAATTCTGCGAGCAGGAAATCGTTGAAGGGGATTATTGAACCGGGCCATGGCGGGCCTTTTAAGGTGGTGGCGAATGCCACCGCACGAATAGAATGCAGATACCCATGCGACTCCATCGATTCTGTAGGTATTGAGATGATCCTCTTGGATCTTTGGCCGCCATCGAGCGACTCCGCAGGCATCACGAGATTTGGCCGGGAGCGGGTAGTTTAGCACCTCAGGGGTGAAAGGTGGACTCTGTTCTTTGCACAGGGGTATCCATGGTGTGCAGGGTGCGCCTCCCAACCTACCTCCTTTTACATGGCTTGCTCTTGTTGGAGGTCCACTGAATCTTGCTCCCATGCGCTCTGTGTGTCGATTGGGGATGTTGTGGTTCGGCGTTCTCGCCCGCGTCCTGCGTGTCTTCACCGGTATCTTCCTACAGGGCTAGTTGTGGAGTCGTGCTCTGAAGCGACTAGATTCGCCTGCGCCCGGTATTTCGGGAATGCCATGGCCGTCTTGTCCCTCGCGATGGAGGCGTTGTGACCTTCAGTCTGTCGCCGCTTCTCGAAGTGCGTATTTGTGGTGAGTTGTTCTATCTCTTACGGCGTTGGTTGCGGCGGAGGCGCTTCCGCCGTTTGTGTTAACTGGACCGCTTGGTGGTCACGGCGGCTGCATGCATATCTCTGGTGCGGCATCGCTTCTGATTAGCGTTGCTCTGGCTTGTGTTCCTAGTTGATACCATCGATGGCGAAATCGATTATGTTTGTGTAGAATAGTCGTTCCACGGACGATGCCGGCTTGATGATGCTTTTTCAGCCGGGCGGGGTGGAGCGTGTGGGAATCGTCATTTGGACTGGGCGTGTGGCTGGTGGAGGACGAGTCGTGCGGGTTCTTGATCGGGCTCTTATCTCAGATGGTCCAGAGTAGGCGGGTGCGTCGTCGAGACTGGGAAGGGATACTTTCTTGATCGGCGGAGTTGCAGATGTTGCACTCTCCTGCCGAAGCAGGAAGGAAGAAGAGGCGCGAGGCTTGCCGTGGCGCTCACGTGCTAGTCGATTCTTTTACGAGAGGAAAGAGAATACTTAGTGCAAATGATGACGTACCTTCGGGCTGGTGGGCGGCTTTGTATTTATAATGGATATTCATCAGTTGGACGATAACGAGTCCTTCCCATTAGAGTATGTTTCCTCGCTATAGTTAGCCTTAGACTTAGTGATGGATTAGTCAAAAGAGTTTATTCGAATAATCCTCCTCTTTATTGGAAATGTCCATGATGTCTTCTATTGCTTTTCTTTCCTTTATAATAGGAGATTGGAGGGTATCTTGGGAATATTTTATCTTGTTATTGGGAGGATATGGGTTATTTGGCCAGAGCATGGGTCTTCACATTCTTCGAATCCATGTTTGGAGCTAATGAGTTGGGCCTACTGTTTGATTTCTTCGGCTGGGAGGACAGTGAGACCTGGACCCATTCTCTCTCGAATTTGTGATTGAAGCAACGACCCCATTTCATATCATATCAATATTGTATTATTATGTTCTTAAATTAATTCAATTTTTAAAAAATGATGAATGTAATTTAAAAGTAATTTTTTTACTATAAAAAAAAACTTCTTTATATATATACTTTTTGGTACGGCGGCATTGTAATACCAGAGGTTACTACTATCAGTGATTTGGGCTTGCAGAGGTTACTAGCCAGCCTTTATACCTTTAAATTTTTTGAATATTGCATTATGAGTAGTGAACAATGTATAGTGACTTTTGAATAGTAAAACAAGAAAACAGTATACAAATATTTAAATCAAATATTGAAACAAAAAGATTTTATTTGAACTTACAAACTTTGAGTATAAGAAATTTGCACAGATCTTGAGCAAGTTACAAAGTAGTAGAACTCAGGAAATCTCTCTCAGATTTTCTCTCTCTAAAACTTAGCCTGCTTCCTAAGGAGACATCCCCTCCTTATATAGGAATTTTGACGGATTCTAAAACCTTTGAGAGTCAATTAGTTTGAAATAAAATTTGACATCCTGATGCGTCTCATGTGAACTTTGAAAGAGTAAAACAAGGAATCTCGCTTTTGTGTCGTGTATCTCTCTTTTTTAAAAGAGCGCTTTAGTCGATGCTGTCTTCTTTGATAAAGAGAGGAATACCTTTTGGCTTATATTACTTTTGACAAACTTTGCAAGTGAGGGTGACGTAATCGGGTTATCTTCTTGGGTGAAGCTTTGTTATAAGTTTGGTTTAGTCGTGATAAGTTTATGACCTTGTTTGATCTAATCACATTAGAGTCTTGTAAACGATCAACGGTGATGTGAAAATTTGGTGTTTATGAGGGTTTGGGCCTCTAATTTCTGCAGAGCAGAGAACTTTTGAAAATGGAGGTAAGGTTCCCATTACTCGAGGAGTGTATGGGGCCGAAGTAGTACGTGTGTACGTTTGTTGGGTAGCTTGAGGCGTGTCATTTTCATCTTCGTGCGAGATCTGAGTTGAGACGGGGTTTCAGTGCTGCTCTTGGACACTTGCTGGGTGAGATTTGTGAAATTTGAATTTGAAGGAAAAGAATTTTTGGAAGGAGCTTACGGTCAAGCAAGTGGGCTTGGTAAAGGTTGGTACCAAATAGGTACCTTAGTTTTTGTGGGCTTCTTAGACTTGGGCTTTTTGGAATCTATCAATTCTTTGATGGATTCAAAAGTTTGAGATTGAGAAATTTTGAAGGCTGTCCACCATTTAATCTTAAATTCCTTAGCCAAATGCGGGGGAAATGGTGAAGGCAGAAAATTATAAGTGGTGAAATCCCAATAAAGAATCCAAGAGATTTTAAATTGAGAACAGAAAGAAAGTGAATAGCTATTTCTAGAAGTGAAAAAGCTTTCACAATTGACTTTGAAGTAATTAAAAGATTTGCAAATTTTTGGACAAAAAATATTTTGAGTTGCTCCAAAAAAGAGCCACCATTCTTGAAACCGGTTTGGGAAATTTTTTTAAGTTTTTTCTCCCCAATTGAAAAACCATGAGTGAGAAGAAGGTTTAACAAAAAATGTGTTAAACCAAACATTTTTGTAATCAACATAGTCAAAAGTTTGGGGAACAAAATTTTCAGGAAAACCTTTTGTGAGTGAAAGGACTTTGTTTCCAGTCTTTTTCAGAAATAATTTTCAGAATTTTGCATTTTGAATAAACTATGTCGGTAATACACTCGGGGTTGCGACATAGGAAACAGACAAACTCGTATCTACAAGTATGAACTCATAGAATCTACGGGTTTTTGAAATATCATTTGAGATAAAAAATTTATCCTTTTCAAAATTATTTTGAAGCTCAAAAGAGCTTGAAGCAGATCGATGATTAGCTTCTAGAACCTAAAGCAACAATTTAGGTTCTTTTGAAATATAAACATGATTTGATTAAGTTGGAACAGTGGGTTTGGGAATTTTTCCCAAACCTCAAAGCGGTTTGAAGTTTGGGCTTTTGACATTGCATAGGACTCTTTGGTTATTGGTTTTATGGGGTCTGCTTTGCTCATTTTCTTTGTAAAGTGTGATACTGACACAGCACGTAGTGTCAACGTAGTATCATTTTTTTATAAACATAACCTTTAAGCTTGTTCATTCATATAATATTAAACATTTAACTTATGTATATTGTATCAGCAGTTACAAAATATATACAAACTCCATATATGGAAGTGTTCGACGACAATATTTACATTGTTTACAAAACAAAACGTATACGAAAATAGACCAAGGTGGCTGAAGTGGGCACTAGTAGTGTGTTGGCCTTGGTTATTGAGTGGGTGTGGGACTTCTCGTTTTATGCTTCTCTATTACTACGAGATGAAACATTACGTCTTCAAGTTTATGAAACAGTGGGAATTAATATATATGAATGACTTCTAATAAGGGTCATCACACTTCTATACACATGCATACACATCTAACATATCATATCATATCATTTAAACATGCTTATACATATTTCATATTTACTTATTATACCATTTTTCATTTCTTATCATTTTACACTTTGCTTCATGTTCTTGTCACAATATACTTGTCATCAGCATGTAGTAGTCTTATCTTCTGCTTATCATGTCATGTCGTTTAAGTATATCGCATTAGTCGTTTGTTTTTATGTTTATTTTCATAGAAAGCCTTAGAAGTGGATAAAGGGAAGCTATAAGGGCCGAAGGCCATTTGTACTCCTTTGTGCAAAATAATTAGTGTATAAGGGCAGAAGACATATTATCATTGTCAGAGATAATGGCCGTCTATAAGGAATGAAAATATTTGTAATGACTGAATGGGGCCAAGCGATTAGTATGTTGCGGACTTGTTTTTCCTAATAGGCATGCCCCGTCTATCCCTCTACCGGGTTCTAGTAGACAATCATGTATATTTTATATTCAGTTCATATAATACCGAATAGTGTGTCATCTGGTAATCATGTGATATTTACAATCATTTATTTGTATCTTTAGTTTTTTCATATCTCATTATATGCATGAATAATTATGTAGTTCTGTGTATGTATGAACTATTTACTATCATTCAATTTAATCAAAGCTATATGTGGATGGATTCTAGACTCAGGGCTTTCCGTAGAGTCAAAGAGAACTTACAAAACGGAGTTCGAAACGAAGAAATTATGACCCGTCAAGTTGGGAGAACCCCACATGAGCGATTATTTCACGAGCAACACCATGGGAGCCCTCTTGGTTTCATGATTTCTGGACCTAAAAGGAGTTCCAATATCATCAAGCTATATATTAATGGATTTTAGACTCAAAGGGCTTTCCATAAAATCCAAGAACATCCAAAACGGAGTTCGGACGAAGAAAATATGATCGTCCGAAGTTGGAGGCTTCTATGAACAGTGGCTACGAGCAACTTGACATGGCACTAATTTTAATGATTTAGGCCTGTCTTGAGTTTCTGATATTATCGAAGTATATATGGATGGATTTAGGCTCAATTGGCTTTCCACCAGAGTCAGACATCCCAAAGCGATTGTTCGAGACGAAGAAATTGTATTTGTCGAAAGTGGAGGCTTCCAGTGAGCAGTGGCTGACGACCGGCACGGCTTCTTTGTTTTCTTGATTTACAGGCACAATATGAGTTCCGATATTATCAGTATAGATGAATTCTAGACTCAAGGGTTTTAATAGAGTCAAAGAACGTCGAAAGCGGAGTTATTGAAGAAATTATGTGCGTCAGTTGGAGAAATTTTGATAGCATTTCACTAAATACGATATTTTACTTGTCTGAATATTACGCGGCGAGGTTTCTGATCAAGCCGGCGAATCAAGGAAACACCGCAAATATCTTAAGTAGAGTTAACTGAAATTACGAATTAAGTGAAAATAGGTTTATGGTTTGATTTTCTATTCAAAAACATAGATACCCATCCAAAATCATAGTGACATTATACTAAAATCCATAATTTTTCCATACAAAACACAGAGTTAATCACGGCTGTTCTTACTCTTCTTATTTCTTGCACTTTCTCTCTATGTTTGCTCTCTTCAAAAACAAATGAGAGACCACTTGGTCTCATCCTTTTATAGTAAATTTTTCGCTTATTTCTTGTGGGTCGCCAAAAGTCCGCTGATAGAAAATCGAGTTGTCGTATTTATTTCTGTCCCTATGGTCTTTGTATGCCTTATGACTTTGTCATGCTTGACATATTATAAATTTACCCTTACTTATCTTGTATAAATTTCGGGTTTCTCTATTTTCATGTTTGCATTGTAATTACGAAAAATTCCAAATGGACTAATAATATACCCTAATTATGTTTAAAAACAGATAGGGTATATTTTGGGGTGTTACAAAAATTCCCGTAAAAGGAAATCAAGTAAAACATTTGAAGATCCTTTGATAAATTCTATTTCAAAATCGAAAATAGATAAAATAGCTTGTCATATGGGAAAAATATGTTTTGAAACTAAGTTTTCAACATCTTTTTGCAAGATTTATTTTGCACTTTTATAATCAATACGTAAAAGAAATTTTTTGTTAAAAACATCATTTTGAAATTTTTGAATACAAAGAACAATTGCTAAAATTTATTTTTTGACTGTTGAATAATTTTCTTGAAATGAAACTCCGAGTCGGGTGAAATTTAACTATTAATGTGTTTTCAAAATTTTGTTTGAGTATCGCGTATCACATGTTGAGACGTGATTTTTATAATAGGGAAATACATCTAGGTGAATAGGTTCCCTAACGAGGATTGTAGCGATCTTGCCTTGTTTGGCTTGGGTATCTTCGTTTAGTAGGGCAAGATTCTTTTTAACGCTTTGAAATGAATCTTTAATTAAAATTACCGAGGTTTGGATAAAATTGTTCACGTTGTTCCAAACCACCAAAATCTTTGGAATTGATTTTTATCTTTGATTTCATCAGGAAATTTACTTGCAAACTCAATTGCCCTATGTATTGGTTTAATTTAATTTTGGTAAATATCAAATCCTAAAAATCTTATATTTGTTTGAAATAATTTTATTTTTGATAAGTGTTGAAAATGCTCTTTTATAGAATTTGAAAATATAAAGAATATCGTGATATATCATAAAGCTTGGTATAATAATTGGAAGATATAAATTAGCTAATATTTGAAATTTAAAGTAGTATTTTGAGATCAAAATAATTCGTTACATTCGTAATGTCCGAATAGAAAATATAAATCTTTGTTTTGTGCACGTTATAGTTGAATTTAGAAACTTTGAAATCCAAATTTCATATTAAAATTTGAAAAAATTTATATATGATATAGCCTTTGAATTAAGTATTTTTTGTGATATTGTATTATTATGTTCTTAAATTAATTCAATTTAAAAAAAAAATGATGAATGTAATTTAAAAGTAAATTTTTTACTATTAAAAAAAACCTTCTTGATATATATACTTACAATAATAGTATCTTAATAATAATTCTTTACATAAAAAGAATAAATTCTTTACAAGAATATATAATTTTTAAAAGAAAATCTCCATAAATATTCCGAAATTATTTCATAGATTTTTGAAAAAGAATTTTTTTTTTTTTTTTCATTTAAAAAAATGGTGACGAGGTCGTTAGTCATTGATAACTCCGTCAGGAGGAGCGTCTCGGTTAATGTCCGCCAACTCCCACTGACCAAAAAATCATACCCCACGCACCCACTCTCCCACCCACCATCAGAATCACAATCCATAAATATCACACCATTAGGCCATCAGAAAAGAACCGTGAACGCACGCGCCATAAACACGCGTGGGACTTCTCATACATCTA
Organism: Tetrastigma voinierianum; assembly: GCA_016808115.1. Lineage (NCBI taxonomy): Eukaryota > Viridiplantae > Streptophyta > Magnoliopsida > Vitales > Vitaceae > Tetrastigma > Tetrastigma voinierianum. The sequence continues at coordinate 615,642 of JAEQBH010000403.1, forward strand.
GATGCCGTAGGGGATTACGATACAGCCAAGAACCATCTAGATGCCGTGAAGGATACGTTAACTGTACACGTGGCAGCCTTCTATTTGCTTAGTTCATAATCACTTCCGTCACCGAGTCGGCAATCTCGACTACAAATAAACGCGCTCTCTTCAGGGTTTCATCATTAGTTGTTCCATTGTGAAGCCAGCCATCAGAATACTCTCTCTTTACGATCCTTCAACGCCGTCTCTTTCTTTTCAAGGTATTATATCGGTTTTCTTCTGTGTTTGTTTTCGTTTTGATGTTTGATTCTTTTTGTTTAGTGCGATTCATATAGTATTTGAAAAAAAGTAAACTTTATTTTCCGAAGGATTTTGGATTTCGTTTGATGTTGTGTGGTTCCAATTATTTCTTCTGTAAGGGCTGCTTCTTATGTGAAAATATCTGTAATTGTTATAGATTGCTAGTTGATCATCGGAGTACTAATTTTTCTTCGTTTTAAATTTATTTTTTAAAGTTTTCTTATTCGAATATTTTAGATCTGGCTATTGAGGCCCTAAGAACGGTTAGGGAATCCATGATTTTGGATCTTGATCAATTCTTTGTTGAGATCTATCGCAATAAATGTTAAAGGGCTGCTTCTTATGTGAAAATATCTGTAATTGTTATAGATTGCTAGTTGATCATCGGAGAACAAGTTTTTCTTCGTTTTAAATTTATTTTTGAAAGTTTTCTTATTCGAATATTTTAGATCTGGTTATTGAGGCCCTAAGAACGCTTAGGGAATCCATGATTTTGGATCTTGATCAATTCTTTGTTGAGATCTATCGCAATAAATGTTAAAGGGCTGCTTCTTATGTGAAAATATCTGTAATTGTTATAGATTGCTAGTTGATCATCGGAGAACAAGTTTTTCTTCGTTTTAAATTTATTTTTGAAAGTTTTCTTATTCGAATATTTTAGATCTGGTTATTGAGGCCCTAAGAACGCTTAGGGAATCCATGATTTTGGATCTTGATCAATTCTTTGTTGAGATCTATCGCAATAAATGTTACTTTGAGGGTTTCACGCCTTAGATACGTGTAGATCTGTATTTTTTCTGATTTCCGTGGTATTTAACTGAAACAGATGCAGATCTTTGTTAAAACTCTTACCGGAAAGACCATCACCCTAGAGGTTGAGAGCTCCGATACGATCGATAATGTCAAGGCTAAGATCCAAGATAAGGAGGGCATCCCACCGGATCAGCAGAGGCTGATATTCGCCGGGAAGCAACTTGAAGACGGTCGGACACTAGCCGACTACAACATTCAGAAGGAATCCACCTTGCACTTAGTTCTTCGTCTACGCGGTGGGATGCAGATCTTCGTGAAAACCCTCACCGGGAAGACCATAACCCTGGAGGTAGAAAGCTCCGACACGATCGATAATGTCAAGGCTAAAATTCAAGACAAAGAAGGCATCCCGCCGGACCAGCAGAGGCTGATCTTCGCTGGTAAGCAGCTCGAAGATGGCCGAACCCTTGCCGACTACAACATACAGAAAGAATCGACTCTGCACTTGGTGCTCCGTCTTCGTGGAGGGATGCAGATTTTTGTAAAAACCCTCACCGGAAAGACCATTACTCTTGAGGTCGAAAGCTCCGACACCATTGACAACGTGAAAGCAAAGATCCAGGATAAGGAGGGCATTCCTCCAGACCAGCAGAGGTTGATCTTCGCTGGTAAGCAGCTTGAGGATGGCCGAACCCTCGCCGATTACAACATTCAAAAGGAATCGACACTGCATTTGGTCCTCCGTCTTCGTGGAGGAATGCAGATTTTTGTAAAAACCCTCACCGGAAAGACCATTACTCTGGAAAGTTGAAAGCTCCGACACCATTGACAATGTAAAAGCTAAAATCCAGGATAAGGAGGGCATTCCACCAGACCAGCAGAGGCTGATCTTTGCCGGTAAGCAGCTCGAGGATGGCCGAACCCTAGCGGACTATAACATTCAAAAGGAATCGACTTTGCACTTGGTGCTCCGTCTTCGTGGAGGGATGCAGATTTTTGTGAAAACCCTCACTGGAAAAACGATCACTTTGGAGGTGGAGAGTTCGGATACCATCGACAATGTGAAGGCGAAGATTCAGGATAAGGAGGGGATTCCACCGGACCAGCAGAGGTTAATTTTTGCCGGCAAGCAGCTTGAGGATGGACGAACTCTTGCTGATTACAACATTCAGAAGGAGTCCACCCTCCATTTGGTTCTCCGTTTGCGTGGTGGTATGCAGATTTTCGTGAAGACCCTGACTGGGAAGACAATCACTCTCGAGGTCGAGAGTTCTGACACCATTGATAATGTGAAAGCCAAAATTCAGGATAAGGAGGGGATCCCACCGGATCAGCAGAGGTTGATCTTCGCTGGGAAGCAGCTGGAAGATGGGAGGACCCTGGCTGACTATAACATTCAGAAGGAATCGACCCTCCATCTCGTCCTCCGCCTCCGTGGTGGATTCTAAGCGTTGTTCTCAGTTATCCGGCTCTACTCTTGGCGTTGTGCTCGTCTGTTGGTTTGTGTTGTGGGTCTCAGCCATGGAGAATGCGCTTTTGGATTTAAAAAACTATACATAAAATGTCTTTTTAAGTGGTCTTATTAGAGGCCATAGCTAGTTTCTTTTTCTTTCTTTAATAAATAAAAGTCGAGTGCTTCTAGTATATATATGCTATTTCCTTTTTAATTGCCTCTTGCTTTTGCTTTGATGTGTGTTCTGTTTGTTAAGCTGCTGGTTATACTCATAAATGGGGTGATAATGGTTTCATTAAGACTTGGGTTTTTTTCTTCAGAGAACCCGATTTTGGTAGTCTATTCTGCATTTTTTTTTTTTTTCAAAAAATTATTTGGTGCTTATTGATTTAAAATAATTATAATTTGTAAAGCCCTTAAGAATGACATTCAGAAGGATTATGGGGTGAATGAAAGGAGATGGGGAGGAACAGATCGCGATTGCTGATTGAAAGAGATTGCGAATGTGGGTGCTAATAATCAGGAGGCTGAGTTTGTTTTATTTTTCTTCTTTTGGAAATGTTTCTATTTGATTCCCGGGATAGGCGGAAAAGGGGAGAAAATGGGAATAGCCAGATCCATGCCCTTGAATTTTGCATTAAATTTTGTTTGATTAACAATACTCATATTTCGCCTTAAATTTTGCATTAAAATATTCCTCCAACTAATAATCCTCATAAAAATGTATTTTAATATATGGATTATTATTATATTTTCTTGTATTTTTATATTATATGAAACCTAAATTGTATTGTCTTTTTTCTTCACATTCACAATCTTTTTTGCTAATAGCTTGGTTTTTAGAATGTTTTATTTGTTTATCCAATTTTTCAAGACTTATAATTTCTAATTTTTTTTTTGTAATGGACTTATTATGCAGTGTGAATTTAGAGTGTAATATGACAGTGTCACAGATTTAATTTTTATCAGAGTTCTTAATGGTAAAAAAATTATTATCAATTGCGTGTGATTTATGCATAAGATATTTTGGTTATAAATCTTAAATGGTTGGTAGCACTATTAAGACTTCCAAATACATTTGTTGTGCTGTCGTAGGTTTCTGGCTAAAGTTATAAATCTTTCAGTATTATTTTATAGATTTATAATTACGTCTGACATGCCTTAATAGTGTATGTGTTTTTATTAAAAATTCTTTTATTCTTATTGTATATTCTATTTGAGGTGCCTTTATTTATTCTAATTTATTACATGTTTCTATAAGATGGATTATTTCATTATTATTTTCTTCATTCATAAATTCTTCTAGGATTTCTTCTAATTTTTTTTTCTTATATGTTTTTCAAATTTTATAACTAAATTATTATATTCTTCTTTTAACACAATTATTTATTGTTCTATTCTATTAATCTTTTCATCTAAAGGGAGAGTATTTATATTTTCTTGATGTTCATTCCTTTCATACTTAAGTGATGAAATATTCTTACATACGTATTATTATACATCATTAAATAACATTTATGACATTTCTTCTATGTAATATATGCGGAAAGCAATTTACATTTCCTTGTCTATCTTATTAAATCGCTATTCTTTTTCCATTTATGTTCATATTATATCCATAATTTGTTCTAAAATTATAGTTTTGTTATTCATTTATTAAATCTTCATTTTATTTATTTTAATATGAGTTTTCTTTCCTTCTTTTTATACTAACTATGCGTAAATTGTTTTCGAGTATCGGATATTTCTTCGTCCATTTCTACTAATTCTTCATTTGTACATTCTAAAAGCATATTCACAGTATTATATAGATTTTCTTTTTATGATGATTTGTCTTAAATGATATGATTCTCACTTGTCATTCTTGAGCTTAAGTTTATTTTTATATATTCTTTTTGAATTATACTTTCTAACATGTCTGTTAGGATCTAAATAAGGTTTTCTTCTAATAGATCTTTTTAAGAAATATCTTTTATTATATTTTTTATATGGTTTATATTTCTTTTCTTTTTTATCTTCTTCTACTCCATATGTTTGTGGTGTAAATATATTTTTACAAAATCTATACTGGCTTTTCTTTAATTGTCTTTGGGTTTGTATTTTGTTGCATTTTAACACAATGTTACTGTTATATGGATCCTATGTCTTATACTCCAAGGTTCTTGATTTTCTATCATCTCATTTTGTTGGACTCCTTTTAATTCTTTCCATGAGGTTTCTATTTCTCTACCTAAGGTTCTTGGAAGTTTTCTAAACAAATTTTCTCATAATTCTTGGTTAAATCCATTTCCTGAAATGACACAAAAATGGTAGTATGATTGGCATAATTCTTTTATATATTTTCAATCTTGTATCAGTATTTGTTCTAAATTTAATAATGCTTCATGTTGTAAAGTAATATGTCTTGAGTTGGGATCTTCTCCTGTAATTAAACTACCAATTTGGTTCACAAAATTATATGGATTAGCTCCTAGACCAAGCATGGCATTGTAGTTTTCCTTAAAATTTATTTTATACGATTCCCATAATGCTCTAGTACTTTCTCCTAAAAAGGTTTAATAGGTTAGAAAAAATAGAAATTATAGGAGAAAATGTTTTAAAATATTGGGAAAATGATAAAGTACAATGTATATTAAAAATAAAAAATCCAAAACTTGTACTTTTGGAACAAGTAAAAACAAACAAAAAAGTAATGAAATGTGAAGATCGTTTCGGGAGTTTTAGAACAATATATGAAATAGGAGAAACAAGTAGTAACAATGATTGATTACTTAGACAAGTTGATAAATACGGAACAAAAATAGAAATTGTTTAACTAATGAGCTAATGAAATAATAATTTCCTAAATTTGTTTTACATTGTTCTAAAGCCTGGGTTAGGTTATAAAAACATTTGAAAAATGGTCGAGGATGATTTGAAATATAAGGGAGGACTTCTTCCCATGTCTTAAAAATGTATGTTTTATGACCTTAATAGATAATATAAAAGCTGAAATTGACGTTACCATTATTCTTTTTGTTAAGTTATTATGATAAACAGTTTAAATAAGTAATGAAATATTTTCTATCTAAACTCTTATTAGTTTGGTTGTTAAAAATCTAGTTGAAATTAATCCAAAGGTTATCTATAATACATTTTTGTTCTTCGTCTAGTTCTAAATGTGGTAACATATCAAAGGTTATGTTACTTTTAGGATATGCCTTAAGAGAATTCTTTCCAAAAGTAAATACATTTTCTTGATTCTTATTGGAAAAAAAAGTTGGAATAATCCCATTTATTTGCCTGTTCATCTATAGAATAAAAATTAATTTATTAATCTGCTCAATGAATCAACTAGACTATTATTTTTTCCTTTAATATGTTATATTTCTATTTTTACACCTGTGTTAATTATCATTTCTGTAAAATTTAACCATCTTCTTTAGGAAGATATTTTCATTTTTAGTTGTAAAACTTTACTATTTACCTTCATAGATGCATTCTTATTAAGATTTATCTTTTGGGGATTATAAATATTCTAAAACTATCTATGACATATGTTACAACTAATATTTATGCATCTATTATGCTGATATTACCCTTTTCTTTGTATTTTCCACTACTATATCTACAAATTTTTACGTAATTTTTAGTTTGAATATTTATGAGGTTTTGCTAGAAATAACGCTCCCTAGGCTACATCCATCTATTTCAATTATTAAGTAATCATTTATTAATGGTAGTTCTAGTGGTGGTAATTTTGTGACTAGTTCTTTGAGAGTTTTTACTAGCTTAATATCTTCTTGGTTAAAATATTTTTGTCTTCTACTACTTACTTTACTAAATAGAGGTCATGCAATCCTACTTAAATTTTTTATAAATGGTCTCGCATAGTTTAATAATCCTAAGAATTTATGTAATTATTTTGTTTCTTCTATTTTATTAGGAAATCTTAGATTTTTTTCTGAAATATGTAGTTGTAATAATATTTTACCATTTCCTATTATCATTCCTAAAAATTAGATAGTCTATTGAAATAGTTGTATTTTATTTTTACTAATTATAATACCATGTTCTTCAAACTTTTTTAATACTATTTGGAAGTGTCCTATGTGTTTCTTCTTATTTTTACTAAAAACTAATATATCATCTATGTATACTGCTACAAATGAATCATTATCTCTAAATATATTATCTATCTTTCTTTGGAATATTGATGGTGTATTTTTAAACCAAATGGCATCACAAGCTATTCAAAATGCCCTTCTGGACAAGAAAAGGTTGTCCAGGGTTATGCGAGTCTTGTCTTAACTTGCCAAAATGTGATTTACAATCGAATTTACTAAATATCATCCTGATCTTTTATTTTTTCACAATAAATATTCTTTTGTTGGTATATACGTATCATAATCTTAATATTATCGTTCAATCTTTTAAATGAAACATGATATGGAAAGAAGAATTCGAAGACATAGAATATAAATATATAAATTTGACAGACTTAGTTCATGTTAGTAATAGTATAAACTACTTTATGATAAATATAAAAGAAGAACAAATACAAAATTTAGTTGATAGGTTAGAAAAATCAGAAATTATAGGAGAAAATGTTTTAAAATATTGGGAAAAGGATAAAAAGTACAATGTATATTAAAATAAAAAATCGGATTAGAAAATAAAAGTAGCTAAGAAAGAAGCGGCGAGAAAAGGATAGAGAATATTATAAGACACATATAAATGATTTATTGAAACTAGAAGTAATAAGAAGATTAGATTTACCTCATAGGTCAGCAGCTTTCTTAGTAAATAAACATAGAGAACAAAGAAGAGGGAAAAGTAGGATGGTAATCAACTATAAAAGATTGAACGATAATACAGAAGATGATAGATATGATATACCAATAAAAGAATATTTATTAGGAAAAATAAAAGATTGTATGGTATTTAGTAAATTTGATTGTAAATCAGGATTTTGGCAAGTTAAGATGCATCAAGAAAACCTTGGACAACCTTTTCTTGTCCAGAAGGGCATTTTGAATGGTTTGTGATGCCATTTGGTTTAAAAAATGCACCATCAATATTCCAAAAATATGGATAATATATTTAAGAGATAATGATTTATTTGTGTGGGTATATATAGATGATCTTAGTTTTAGCAAAAATAAGGAGAAACATAGGACACCTCGAATAGTATTAAAAAGTTTGAAGAACATGGTATGATAATTAGTAAAAGTAAAATGCAACTATTGCAGCAGACTATAGAATTTTAGAGGTGATAATAGGAAATGGTAAAAATATTATTATAACTATATTTCGAGAAAAAATTCTAACATTTATGATAAATAGAAACAAAAATTATATAAATTCTTAGGATTATTAAACTATGCGAGACCATTTATAAAAAATTTAAGTAGGATTGCAGGACCTCTGTTTAGTAAAGTAGCGTGAGGACAAAAATATTTTAACGAAAGATATTAAAAAATTTAAGTAAAAACTACCAAAGAACTAGTCACAATTACCACCTCTAGAATTACCATTAATAAATGATTACTTAATAATTGAAACAAATGGATGTAGCCTAGGATAGGGGCTTGATGTGTGTAAAACCCCATAAATATTTAGACAAAAATACAGAAAAAATTTGTAGATATAACAGTGGAAAATACAAAGAAAATGGTAATATTAGTAGTATAGATGCAGAAATATTAGCTGTAACATATGCCATAGATAGTTTTAGAATATTTATAATCCCGAAATCTTAGCAAACGGTATGAAGCTTAATATTAAAGGATTTTACAAACTAAAAAATGAAAAAAAATCTTCCCAAAGAAGATGGTTAAATTTCACAGAAAGGATAGTCTAACACGGGTGTAAAAATAGAAATAGAACATATTAAAGGAAAAGATAATAATCTAGCTGATTCATTGAGCAAATTAATAAATTAAATTTTATTTCTGAATGAAACGACGAATAAATTGGGATTATTCTTTTCTTCAGTAAGAACCGAAAGGTATTTACTTTGAAAAAGAATTCTCTTAAGGCATATCCTAAAAGTAACATAACCTTTAATCTGTTACCACATTTAGAACTAGACGAAGAACAAAAATGTATTATAGATAACCTTTGGATTAGTTTCAGCTAGATTTTTAACAACCAAACTAATAAGAGTTTAGATAGAAAATATTGCATTACTTGTTTAAACTGTTTTTTTGAATATCTTAATAAAAAGAATAATGGTAACGTCAATTTCAGCTTTTATGTTATCTACCAAGGTCATAAAACATGCATTTTTAAAACATGGGAAGAAGTCCTCCCTTATATTTCAAATCATCCTCGACCATTTTTCAAAGGTTTTTATAACCTAACCTAGGCTTTAGACCAATGTAAAAAAAATTTAGGAAATAATTATTTCATTAGCTCATTAGTTAAACAATTCCTAAATCATCATGGAAAATCCTATTTAAACACTGTAGAACCTAGTAGTAGCCAAACAAGCGAGACAACAGAATTTGGGAACATGATTTTCCTCCATTTTTCCATCTCAAAATCAAGATCATTTACTTAGAGAAGAGTTAGAAATGCGAGGAAAAATATGATAGATCATGAAGATTTTCAAATTATGAAGAAACTATATGAAGACAAGATAGATAATGAAATAGAAATAAAATTAGAAAACGCAGCCTCTGAAAGGAAGAAATTCAAACTAGAACATCCAAATAATTGACACTGAGTTTGACTCGACGTGTCATAATGTTAACATAGAGCCTAGTTCTTTGGGCCAGTTTAAAGAACTAATAGAGCCTAGTTCATTGGGCCAATGTGATGAACCTAGTCTAGCCCAAACGATGGCTAGTAAAGACATATCAAATCCGTTTATGGGTGAGGCTTTCCCAAAAAGTCTTTTACTTCAGCTAACACAAAGGTTGCTGAAATCCTTTAAAAGTATTCACGCAAAGAAGTAGAGTAAAAAGCCTAAGATCCATTAACAACCTAAGAAAAGAAGATAAAGATGACTGAGTGATTTATTCATCATGAAATGAAGACTTTCGACAAGATTTGACAAGAGCAGAAGAAAAGCAGAAAACAATTGTATAGGAGAAGACTAAAAGAAGATGAAAGATATGACAAAAAGAAAAGGACAATTGTATTTTTATCTTTTTAGACCACCTTTTGATAAGATTCCCTTAACAGGGACAAATGCGACCGTCCATGTGTCGTAATCTTATCAAAAACCGCAATATCAGAATTTTTCCACTTGCTTATCTATCCGTTGTAAAGGAAAAAGATTGAGATTTTGATTTGTGATGAGACTGATAGGCACTCGAATCAGATTCTTCAATCCTATCCTTATCTGTTGTCCTTAGGATCTCTTTTTCCTCTATATATTTGAAGGACCTTCTCATTCTGAGGGATATCTTTGGACCCTCCTACCTCCCAAGATCTCTCTCCAATCTCAACCCTCTCGTTATCTCTTGTGATATACTTCAGAAGCTTTTAGCCCAAGCTTTTTTCCTCATATTGTATAAAGGTGTGTTTTATTAATGAAACTTGTTTAATGTTTTTATTCACTATTCTTTATTTATATGGTTAACTTTTGATAGTTTTAAAACTTTAGGGAACATCTCGAAAGGGGTTTCCCCTGAAATCTTATGGCCCAAAAAATATTTTAAATTTTGATCATGTATATAAGCTGGAAAATCTAGATGCATCCCTTTGGGAAAAGCTGGGATTATGAATATTTCACCCAGATTCTAGACACTACAATGCCACGTACCATAAACAATTGGTTTTCTAATTTTTATTTTTCTTTTTAATAGTAAACTTTCCTTACATGTATGATCATGGTCGCCCGTATCTTTGATATTTTGCTATCTTGTCAATTTGTCTAATTTGATTGTTTAGGACGTTATATTAGCATTAAGGGATGCATGATTATACAAACATGATGTTTAATTAGTCAAAAGAATTTGTAAATTATTGTTTTTTTTTTAAAAAAAAAGGCCATATGAGAGTAAGGAAAACCCTGAGTAGGACTTATAAAACCTTTTCTACCTCACTTTCTCACCCCTTAAAACACATCCCTTAAAACTGAAAATCTCAGCCCTCCTAAAGGTGACGTAGGTTTTAGAAACGAGATCTTTACTATTATAAGAAATTATATTAAAAGGAACTTTGCTTTACTTGAGATAATAGCTTCCTTCATCATCGGATAAAGAAAGATTAATTATTTAATATACTTAGAACAATCTAGATAGAAAACATTTTAGATTGACTAATAAAGATATAAGCCAACTTTATTTATCTTATTTAAAATTAGTTTATGTCGAGAATTTGATAATTTTACGAGATAAAATGAGAGTTTATATAGATTTCACTAAAATAGATAAAATTAAATTTATAGAGGCATAGAGACTCCACCGACCAGATTGTGGCTCTCTCTATCCTAAGGGTCCCATTAAACAACTCGTCAACCCACGAAAACTTTGTGGATATTCGGGTGCCACAGATATCGCTCACATGTCCTCGCTATATTGAGACCTCTTCTGTATAATTTTCTTACAATAACCCAGCCTCATAAGAAATTCACAAGAGTTTGATGTACAACTCTTATACACTTTTATGCCAAATATTATTAAAAATTAGATTATTATATTATATTTTGCAAAATGTGTCGAGAGCCATAGCAGGCCTTCTTAGTACTCACGACCTCGAAAGTGTGGTCTTCTCGTGTGCACGAAGGGGTCCCACGATGGGTTGAGCAAAGCTTTAGTAGTGATAATCTCCCTCTGAAAGGTTGCTCCCACTAAGTGCTCAAGCGAGTGATCAAACCAAACCACACACATCAGGTAGAAGTGTCTACATGGAATGTATTATGTCATGCATGAGATGTCATCATCTTTGCTATCTGTGATCTGCTCTGTGGCTCATAACGCGTACTGTGCCCAGTGTAATGACCATCTTCATTTTACCAGCTGACACACATGTGCGAGCCCTTACCGGCTCTGCATTATCAAATACAAGTGCGGTGACGCTAATCCTAAGTCAATCTAAAGGCTCATATCACTGCTTCCGAAGTTTGTGATAACCATAACCGTGCGTATTCTTTTGAACCTTGAGCTTTTCGGATTACAGTGGTGTCTTACCCACATAGAGGCTTTCAGGATAGCTGCGGGTCTCTTACCACGTCGCCAGAACTTTTAGCTCCGCCCTGGTCCTCCACCCATGCGAACTTTTTGGATCATCTGCTGGGTCTCTACCCAATTCAAACCTTTGAGCCTGTGGGATGACCCCTTCTTGCCATGGCCTGATCTAATGCAGTCTTTGTGAGGATTTGTCTAATACCTGCGGCTGTCACATTACAGGTTGAGATGTGCCTGATGCACCCACACCCATTTCGGCAATGTAACTTGGTACACATAGATGCAATGATGCCAATTCATATATCAATTCAGCGTCTTATAATTATATTTCATATAATTCAAACCATTCATAATTAGCAGATCAATTAGCATGCATTAACAGTCTCATTCTTTTACAAATATATGCTATTCAATTCAGCAATAACATGATAAAACACATGGACAATTTCGTTGCATCCAACAAATCTGGATTACTGAAGTCTACATTATAAGCACATGGGTAATAGAGGCGGTTCCCATTGTGATTCCATTTTAAACTAAACCCACTGCTCAGTAGGCCATTACGGACCCATTAGCGGTCACTCATCATGAAAGCTGACCCAAGGGGCCCATTACTAAAACCACCGAACCCACCGGGCGAGCGGTCACAAAAGCGCAATGGCGGATCCGGAGTCCCCCGACCGGCCACCTCACCACGCCAACAGGAGACGGCGCAGCGCCATGTTCGTTCTGTTTTCCTGATCTTTGTTGATCAATCATGCAGAGCATATAGTATCGGCAGAGGATGTCGCGTGGGACGACAGTGTCATGGCGGACGTCGCGTGGAAGCAGATCTTATCGCGAGGATAAGTCTTTGTGAAAAGCAGATATTATTCCTAAGATAAAATGGAGATTTGGGAACGGGCCTACAAATTGATCCCCGGAAGAAGGTATGCGATTAACTATCTTAACCTCAACCTTGCCTCTCATTCGCGACATCATCAGGAGCGACGGCACATCGTCGCGGATCACCCTTTGCCAGTTACATTAACGTGGTGATTACTTGAGTGATGGATAAAGTTGGTTCTTAATTGGCCGATCTTGTGAATCGAACAAAAAAATCTGGCGACGATTGGTAGAAAGCTTGGCTCCGATGGTGCATCGACTAGCCCTTGTCATTTGGAGCTGGTTCAAATCATCCATTCACATCGATTAGATGCAGGGTGGTAGCGATGTCTGTACAGCCTGTGATCAGCGCGGAGAAGATAAATTCCTCTATTGGCATCAAGGTAGGAAGAAGGAAGAAGAAAGAACGAAGGAGTTTAACGGTCGTATTTGACCCGGTTCTGCGGTTTCGGATGGGAGAAATTCGGCTATTTAGAAGAACATTATCTGAAGCCAAAAACTGCTAAAATATCCTCTGTCGATGCTCTGATGCTTACTATAAAAGTCGGATGGCGCGTCAATGGCTATCCATTCGTTATAGATTACATCTAACGTTGTATACAAAAAAATAAAAAAATAGTCAGGATGAAACGACCAGTGACTGTCAGGCGTATGGAATTAAATCTAACACAATTCACATCTCTCTAAAAGTCAGATAGCCCTTGACCCGACTTTATTCGGCCCAACATAGATCACATCTAATTTGGTCAAATTAAAAAGTCCGGGTGAGTGATAAATGACCTGCTAATTTCGGCATAGATAACTATTTGAATTGAGTTCTAAAGCTTCCCGGTGTGTAGCGAGGAAGCGACTTTGTCAGGCCCGACATAGATCATCTATTTGGTCAAATTAAAAGTCTAGGTGGCCTTGATCAAAATGGCCACCTTGACCCCGACATAGATAACTTATAATTTTGAATTCGATTCTAAAGTCTGGGTAGGCGCGATGGCTTGTCATTGACTTATAGATCACATTTAGCTATTAATTAAAAATTAATTGGCGCGATTAAAATGACTGCGCCCGATAGATAACTTATAGTTGGTGATTAGATTCAAGATGGCGAGCGACATGTCGGCCAGCATATAGATCCCCATCAGTTTAATTCGGAATTAAAGTCGAGGTGTGCGATGAATGGTACGCTGATGACATATGTAAACATCTAGTGGTCAGTTCAAAGTCAGGGTGGCGTGAAGCCGACTGTAAGACGGCCATGAATCATGTATTGATCAAATTAAAAGTTCGGTTGGCGTAGTCGAAGAATGACCTGCCCTAGCCGGCTTAGATAACTTCTAGTGATCAGTTACAAAGTCAGGGTGGCATAGGAAATGACTGTTATTGTGACGCCACAGATGCATCTGTTGGTGGTAAAAAGTATGGGTGGGCGCGAGTAAATGACACCTTGACCGGTATAAATAACTTCTAGTTGGTCAATTCTAATGTCCGGGTGGCGCAGGAAACTGACATATCAGCTGTTATGATCACATCCATTGTGGTCGGTCGCAAAAGTCGGGTGGCGCGATGGAATGACACAACTCGATGACATGAATATCTTGGTGATTCCGGACCAGTTGGTGCGGGAAGCTGACTGTCAGCCCGACAGATCACATCTAATTTGGTCCAAATTCGTCTAAAATCCGGTCTAGTAGCGATCAAATAGCCTGCCGACTCGACTAAATAACTGACTGGTCAATTCAAAGAAATCAGGTGGCCTTGAGGAAGCCGACTGTTCATTAACATAGATCACATCTAATTTGGTTAAATTAAAAGTGGGTGGCGCGATAAAATGACACCTTTTAGAAACCTGGCTTATGAATAACATCTAAATGGTAAATCAGAAGTCAGGATGGCGTTAAATGCCCTATTATTTGACATAAGTTAATGTGGCCAGAGGCTCGGATTAAAGTCTGGATAGTAGCTGAATTCCCTATCTGGACGGCGCTGGTTAACTCTTAGAGTCGAGGATCATCGTAAAGTGGGATGGTCTTTGAAGTCTTTCTCCGAAGCGAACATAGTTGTTAATATCAGGGCGTCTCATATTAAGTCGAGGATAGGCGCTAAATTCCATCCGTGCGAAGGCGCAGTTAATACCGGTAGCTCGAATAAAGCTCGGACTGACTATTAAATGCTCCTATCCGACCCGACATGGTTAATGCTCGATCGGCTCATAAAAAGTCGGGATGACATTAGAAATTCCCTATCCCATTGACATGGTTAATATCCGGTAGGCTCATATTAAGTCGGATGGCGCTAAATGCCTATCCAGCCGACATGGTTAATATCCGGCCCGGCTCGAGATTAAGTCGAGATAGCTAAATTCCCTATCCGGCTGGCATGATTAATATCGATAGGGTGATATTAAAGTCGAATGACGGTAAATGCTATCGGCGGCATGTGGATTAATATCTAGCCGGCTCATATTAAAAGAATCGGGATGGCGCTAAATCTGCATCCTAGCCGGGGCATGGATTGTGCAGTTATTTCGAATAAATCGAGCAATGCTAAATGCTCTATCAGGCACGGCATGGTTAATGCCCTAATGACCTCAGTTAAAGTCAGTTGGCGCTAAATTCCCTATTCGGCCCGGCATGGTTAATATCCAGCTGACTTATATTAAAGTCCGGATGGCGCTAAATGCCTGTCGATGGCATGGTTAATATCAGTAGAAGCTGATATTAAAGTCAGGATGGCGCTAAATACTCTCAGGCCGGCATGGGTTCATCTGTGGCTCGAGAATAAAGCACGGATGGCGCTAAATGCCCTATCGGCTCGGTATGGTTATCTGGCGGACGGCGCTTCGCCTATCGGCCCGACGTAATGCCCGGCGACTGGTCGTCCGGATGGCGTTAAATGCCACCATTTCGGCATGGTTAATACTGATAGCTCGAGAATAAAAGTCGGGATGGTATTAAATGCCCTGACCGACTGGCATGGTTAATATCTAACCGGCTCTCATATTAAAGTCGTATGGCGCTAAATACCTATCCCGGCCGGCATGGACAATGCCAGTGGCTCGTAAAGTCCGGATGAAGTGCATGCCACCATCGGAGCTCCGACATGGCAATGCCGGTGACTCAGGTCCAAAGTCGGATGGCGCTAAATGCTCGAGTTATGCGGCACTTCCTTAATGCGGACTTATAGCCTCAAGCCGTCCAGAAGCTATTCATGTCCCCAGACTTCAGCTCTAGCCGTGTGATTATAAAAGGCTAGGCGTGGCTCTGGCTTGTGCTTTCTTTTCCTCTTCGCCACACAGGGCGGGCTGCGTCTTGTTCCCTCAAGGTGGCCCGATCGGGCGGACCCGAAGCTAATAAGGCGCCGGCGATTTCGGCTCTGGGCTTTGGTGGGCCCATTTGGGAAGAGCTCCGAGATTGACTTCCTTGAAATATCAGCAAAAAAACAAAATGGCATTCACCCTAGCGAGCATCTCCACGGCAGCAAATGCGGTACTGGCGGAGCTATGTAGAGAAAAGAGCTGGGCTGCTCTGCGGAGTTCTTCATTGACAAGAGGGGCTCGTTGTGCTCCCTCCCAGTGACCTCGAGTAGTCGACTGGTGTTAGGAAACGTGCGGTTCACATGCGCTTTATATCCAAACACGCGTTCAATGAACGCATTAATTCTCCGGTCCATGTTTCTCCTCAAGGTCTAAAAGCACGTATTTTCCCGGCAGAGAAGTATCAGCCTTGGTAGGAAAAAGAAACATTAATGGGTACCTGCGGCACAGGCGAACCACTACTCGATAGGCCCATCGTTAGCGCGGGGCGAAGATTCTTGTCCCTTACTCATGAAGCTGACCGGTGACCAATACACCTAAAACCACAGGAACCCACGATGAGATCCACAAACCCGTGTGGGATCTGATCTCCCGACCCGACACCTCACCACATGGGGAAAATACACAAAAGTATATATTTATCACTGAATTTCTGTTCTAAATCTTGTTTTGAAGGATAATCCTTGATAAGGAAAAATATATATTATCCCTTAAAAGGATAATCATATTAAGAAAAAAGCAATTATCCCATAAAGAGATAATCTTTAATAAGGAAACGAGATATTATTCCCTAAGATAAAACGAGGGTGGAGGCAAGACCACATAAATTGGGGAAGATCCCCCACGAGAAGAAGGTATACAAAGAATTCCAGCTATCTCAGCCTCCTTCTTCTTTCTCTCATTCTTGACTTAATCATCGGAGGCGGCCGACGCGATCGTCGAATCACCCTTTGCAGGTTCATTGCGCGAAGCGATACTGAAGATTAGACTAAACAAAATTGGTTCTTACACATCACACATTTGTCCCACTTCTTTGGGGCCAGAGATGCTTGGCCATTCAGGCCTCACCTCTCAAAACCATTCTCATGCCATTCATTTCGCTTCATCAATCCATGACTAAACAATTGATGTCATACAGCCTTCTATGGCTGCGCATAGCAGTGCATCCGATACGACGCTGCAATGCGTACGTAATTCATGTCAAACTTTAGCTATTTATCAGCCTGACCAGCCTTTTTTACTTTGTTCAAAACATAGGTTTTCAGTAAGGTTATGATCTTACTTGCCCTCCACGAGGAACACGGATGGGAGAAATCTTGACTAAAATGGGCTTTCCATAGAGTCAAGAACACCTAAAAGCAGTTCGGACGAAGAGTTATAGTAGTCACGAGAAGTTGGAGGGTCTGCGAGTAGCGACCCTACCCGACCTGCTACAGTGACCTGTCCCTGAAAGGCCAGCTCCAGCATCCACTGCCCTCCATAGGTACATGGATGGAATCATGACTCAATGGGCTTTCTATAGAGTCCCAGAACACCCAAAACGGAGTTCGGATGAAAAGTTATAATAGTAGAGTTGGAGGTCACGCATGAGTGAGCAGCGCCGCCAGGCCTGCGGCCCCAGCCTGCCTTGGCCAGAAGCGCTCTGGCACCCACTGCCTCCACAGGCGTGGATTAGTCTTGATTCTAATGGAGCTCCATGGAGTCTGGAACACCCAAAATGGGTTCGAGGACGAGAGGTTATGATCTTCCGAAGTTGGAGGTCCCATAAGGGTAGTCAAGCTTAGTGGTGTGACCTCTATAAGCTAACCATAATTCGTTGAACCGTTAGGAATGTAAGAAAGACATGTTGGACCCCACAGAGGATTCCTAATTGAAATTACAGCTTCTTATCAGATTCACTAATGTGGCTACAATTTACCTGAGCTCACTACCAAAAATCCTTTATTTACCAACAGTTCTAAAAGTCCGGTTAATGAGTACTACCACAATATGAAGAAGCTTCCATGGTTTAAAATGCAACCAGCATTCCCCTTGAGGCGGGAACTTAACCAACAGATTATTCATTTTAACTATAACACATAAAATGGCACACAAGAGTTACTTAGTCAATGAGTCCAGGACTGTCCAGAAAATAGTTCTGGAATCTCATTCTTTGTCCCGAGAATCTTGGGATGGTTCACATGGCCACTCAGGTCTCGCACAACCAGCCTGTTTGAATGGCCTTTATCTGAGGATTAAACCAAGTAGGAAAAGCCCTACCTCTCGGGAGGTTTGTCGAAACTCCCGACTCCGAATCTCTATGCGAAGCCCTTGTCGTGAGGGATGACTCACTCTACTCTTGCTCACTTTGAAAAAAGCGGGTTCGATCTGAGGAAACAGAGAGGATTCTAGTCTCTCACAACTCTCTTTCCTTCATTTTCTTTCTTTTTCCCCACTTTGTTAGTTGGGTCAAGCTTGGTCAGTGAGATGTCCTCTAAGCGCACAAAATATCAACTCTCATGTAGCTCTTAGGATTACCCCTTATCATATCCACTCTTTAGAATTTCCACCTAATCACATGGTGCCATGTGTCTTCTAAGGGTCCCACTTGAGCTCAATGTTTGACTAGCTCACAGCATGAGACGTGTCTCATCTTGAGCCACTCAAATTGCACTAAGTGTCACGCATCACTCTCGGTGCCTTGAAAAGCGTAAATTCGATTTATCTTGGAGATTAGACTGAAATTGATGTGGTAGCTAGATTTGAGCGATTCAATGGTGAAGTCAGTTTAGGTCATGAAGTGCAGAAAAATTCTGAATTTTTGACCGAAATTTATCGTTCTATCATTCCTCAAAATTTTGGATCTTTTGGGGTTTCACAAAGATATTAAAATAGGAATTAAAACAAAAGGGTCTGCACAACAAATAAAAGGTAGTAATTTGTGATAATGGGGTTTATCGGAAGATGTACAAATTATGCAGATAATAAAGTAAGAATGATAGATTACATAGAGCAAAATATCAGAAATGTTATTTATAAGGATGTATAATATGTGTAGAAGAATATTTCAACACTAGCCTAAGTATTGAAAGGAATGAACATCATGAAAATATAAATACTCTCCCTTTAGATGTAAAGATTAATATAATAGAACAAGAAATAATTGTGTTAAAGGAAGGATATAAAGTTATAAAATTTGAAAAACATATAGGAAAGAAAAAATTGGGAGAAATCCCAGAAGAATTTATGAATGAAGAAAATAATAATGTAATATTCCATCCTATAGAAACATGTAATAAATTAGGAGAAATAAAGGCACCTCAAATAGAATGTACAATAAGGATAGAAGAATTTTAATAAAAACATGCACTAGTGAATCTGAGTTGCACTCATGTAATTATAAATGAGAAAATAATACCCAAAAGATTTATAACCTTAGCAGAAAAACCTATGACACTACAACAAGTAGACGGAAGTCTTAATAGATATACCAACCATTTGATTGTAAAATCTAAATCTGTAAGACCCTGAATTTACTGTTTTCGTGAATAGTAAATTTCGTTTTCGATAAGTTATGTATTTGACAGGAAATTGTCAAATGAATAATAATTTTCGAAAAATGAGCCTCGAAAATCGAAAATGTTTAGAATAATGTATTAAGTCTAAACAAACCGAAATAGATTAAAACGGAATTCGTTTAAGGAGTTTTTGAAACGTCCAACGATTTATGACGAAAATGCATTTTTTACGAAATAGTTTTAAAAATATTCCTTGTACCCCTAGATTTTTTTCTAAAGCATGTTCATCATAGGAAATAGGTTTAATTAGAGTATTCCATGGTCAATTTTATGATTGGACTATCATGGAATATTTTCGGAAGTTTATCGTATAGAATTATTTTTTCAAGGAGGGCATTTAAGTCATTTAATGAGTAAGCCTAATCCTAAGTAAGCAAAGCAGAACCAATAGAATGGTGCCATGTAGCTTGGTGATCCATGTGATTAAAGAGAATGGACCTATGAGGAAACACCATTAACTTTGATATTTGTCATAAAGTAGTTAACCCAACTTTGGTTAGTTGTTGAAGTTAAAGTTAACTAAAGTCAAAATGATATTTATGTTAGCTAACCATGCAAGTTAGTTAAGCTAACTATGGTTTTAAGTTAGTGGGATTTGATGGAAAAGCATTAAGACATAAAGTGGTTTGGTTACTTTTGGATTATATATGGTTACATATGGACCAATTAGAATTCAAGGATGCTAACCAATGGCATGTTGTTAATTTAGGGACAATTGGAGGGAAAATTAGGCATGAAAAAAGATCATTAAAGTGCATTTGCCTTGGCTTTTGGGTGCTTACGGGTAAAACAAAATTGAAAGGCAAAAAGGGAAGCATGCAAGGGAGACAATTTTGGCATCCCCTTTCCAAGCCATTCAAGTAATTTTCATGCCATTTTAAGTCCATTTCAAGTGTTCATCATGTCACCCAGTACCTAGATCGATCTAAAAGTGAAAAATCAAGTTTTTAAGGTGAGATCACTTACTAGTCTATGTGAATTTGAAGCTTAATTGAGGAAATGGTTATATAATGGTGTAAATGAGTTTCTTGGCATGTCTTTAGATAGATTTGAACAAGAGATTTCATTTGAATTCAAGTTAACACCAAGACCCTAAAACTATTAACGTAAGCAATTAGGGTTTCATGGATTATTTATCTAAACCTTCAATTGAGTTATGTTAAGGCTTTAGCTATTAAATTGACATGATTCTATGTTGATTTGCTAGGAAATTGAAAAGAAGAGTGAGATTATAGGGTTGTAAATTTCGGCCAAGAGATGGTTTAATTGGAAATGCATTGGTTTGATTTAGTTTAATTGAATCAATGGCAATGGATGAATTGTTAAATGTAATTGTTGAAAGAAAATGTAAGCTATTGAAGAAATAATGATGAATGGGTGACATGTAGGATTCGACCACCCTAAGAAAAGTATGAAAAAGATGAGTTTCAATTGATTTTAATCAATTGGAAGTGAGTAAATGTCTAATGGAATGTATTAGAATTAAAGTTTTAAGAAAAAGAATTGATTAAGGTATAAATGTAATTTTTGCTAAGGTGAAGGGCATTATGGGTTTTTCACTTAAAGCATGCTAATGGCTTGATTTAAGGCTTGTAATGATGTTGTCATGAGCCTTGATTTAATTAGAAGTGAATTGGTTAAGTTGAGATTAAGTTGAATAAGAAATGCTTAGAGGTTGCTAATTTAATAGAAAGTATATTATAGTTAATGGCTTGATTGAATATTGTTAAGGTATGAATGTTGATGGATTTTATGGATAATGTGACTTGTAGGAGGAAAGTGATTAAGGACAAAGGTTGAAGGTTTTTAAAGGAGGAAAAATGGCTTAAATAACCAAGGTGAGGGAAAATGTAAATGTTTATTGTGGTCTTCTGAACTTTCTGAGTCATTGGACCATCGGAGCATCAACCGTCTAGCGGAAACCTGCAAAACAAACAAGAAAGCAGCGGTGGTGTGCCCGCCGCCCCTCCAATGCTTAAGTTAGATTTTTCCGTTCGGACTATTCAAATACTCTTTTTCTTTCTTTCTTGGATCTAGAATTGCGTACCTCTTTCTTTTGTGATTTCATCATTTTTATCCCCCAGGAGGGTGATCCTCTTTTCATGGAAAGTAAATAATCCCCTTCTAAACGGAAGGGGAAGGTGGCGCTTTTCTTGTGTGTTATGACCCATTCTTCCTTTTAGGTGGCCCAGTCACTCGTACTTTCCGCCCCAAGGAATGTTCGACTACCCTCAGGGCAGTTATGAGCATGACTTATTCATGCTCATGTTCAGAGATGTCACCCGGATGCCTTGTAAAGGGGTTGAGGCCGGGAGAGCGTGCCCTAGCGATATATACCCTCCCCGGATAGGGATGCATATTTGGGCATGGCTAGAAGAGGAATACGTCTGGGCCCATAGATTGGGCCGTTATCCTACAATCCTTAGTTGGCCGGGCCTTACTAGCTAGAGTAGTTGGACTGACCCATGGTATCCCACAGTACCATTTTTTCTTCTTTGAGGTGGTTGTCGTGGGGAAAAGTGTGTTGAACTAGCCTAGCATGGGGAACAACAGACAATTAGTGGTAATATATTCCAATAATGAATGTTCTAACTCTTTGGGATCTACATTTGATGTAGCCGTTTGGAGTCCCCTTAAGGTTGGAGGGGTGTATAAAAGGTTAAGAGAGTGGCGATTTTCTTAGCGTCATTGGCTATCCCGGGTATTTCAGCGAGGAAGATTGATTAGGCGGTATCGAGGGTGAGATTTGGGGGACTACTGAATGAAGGATGCTTGCAACAGACGGGTCACTCATGATTTCCAAGCGTGACCTTTGTAGTAGATTGCAAAGATTGAGCGGAGTCTGAATTGAACGTCTTTGTTCTAGTTGGCCCCTGGATGGTTCTAAAACTCGAATGGAAGCCTCTGCATCCAAGGACAACCCCTCTCGCAACAATGGGGTCCTGTGCATTCCTTTCAGCTAACGAGGTCTGTCATCAGCTTTGGCTTTTTCGTTTGACCTAAAGCCCACCACTTTTGTTCAAGCTACGTATTTGAATTACGAATGGATTATGCGGTTATGTCGCGTTACTTTGTAAAAAAAATGATATCATGTAATTACGAACGTCTTCCGACGTGATCAATGAATTCATATTTCCTGAAATCTTTGCGTATTTTCGCATACTGTCTCCATGCCTTTCTCCTTTCTTTGGCTAGTGAACGGCCCGGCTCGATGGCCAGAGACTTTGGTATTCGGCATGCTTGGACTAAAATGGGCCTAGCTCGGGATGACATAGTTAGCCGTTGCTCGTTTGGGATAATATAAGGGCCCATGAGTTTGACCCATACTTTTTTATTGTGCCCTAATAGGCGAATCATCGCCAGAATTCAAACTGTCCGTAGATGTGATGAGTCAGCGGTGCATTTAATGCATTCGCAGGGCCTAGGCGTTCGGTATATAAGGAGCCATCATTGAGTTTTACTGTCTTCCACTCATGTTTGTCTTTCCTCTAGTTCTAGTTTTTTTGAGGGTGCGCTAGTGTGAGTCGTGTGACGCTGCGTTCTCTTCCATGCTGGTTATTCTCGCTTAACTTTTACATCTCGAGTAAGTATTGTTATCCCTCTTAGAGTGTTGGACCCTGATTAGTGGCTGGTTTTTAGTTTGTAAGTTCGGGAGAGGGTATGTTAGAGCCTTTGGTCAGATGGACCCTTGCTCGAACTGAGCGATTTTGTTTTCTTACCAGCTTGGTACATGACTTAGGACTAGCGCTTCTTAAGGCTAACTGTTGTTTTTTTTTTTTTTTTGTCGCTGCTTGTAGAATGGTGAGAGGTCAAGAAGTGACTTCCTCTAGTCGGCGAATTAGCGAGGGGCGAGGACCTACGGGGGCGCCTTATGCAAGCGACATCGTCGTCTCTGACGATGGAGGAGTTGAGGGCTTATTGCAATGTCCATGATAACATCGACCTTAAATTGATGGAGGAGCAGGATGAATCCACTATGGGTGGAGAACACAACTCTGTGTTTTCACTTTCGAGCATTTGTGACGACTTTGCTTCTCGGTGCCGCCCTTGTCAAACGGTTGCACTTTACGAGCGCCGTGACCCTTGTTCATCCCCAAACGTGGTCGGATTCTAACCGGATGTAGTGTTCTGAACCTCTTATACCAACTCGACCTCTCTTTGGTCGAGATTTGCTTCGCTTATTCTTCGATGATAAGGCAAGGTGGTTGGATGTCTATGTCGATCTTGGATTCTCGGTTGCAGTTCATGAATGGACTCCCCGATTCACCTAAAACGGAGGTGAAGAGTGTAGTATAGGTAAGGGGGCCTTGGGATGAGACTCCGGGCTCTCCCGGCTCCCGTTTGATATTAATCGGTCGCAGTCTTTCCCAGGTGTTTGTAGGGGGCAGGTTGAGTTTAAACATGTACATGTACATAAATGACTTCTGAGTGGGCGATTGTGGATTATTGGTGCGGGCTTGGAGAGAGCAGAAGTTAGTGCGATGGGTAGAAAAGTAGATCTCGAGAAGATTCGCGGCTTGTTAGAGATTCGACGGGAGCGTTTAGAGGATTCTTCTCACTCTAAGAACCTCGTTGATGTGAGCGGAGCCGACTCTATAGCCTTCGATTATCCCTTAATAAATTGCCATCGAGAAATTGTGGACCGAACGTTTATTACTCCCTTTAAGTTTGTCGCTGATGGTCGCGTCACCCATGCGGACTCGAGTAGAAACATCGAGTGGGAACAAGCGTCAGACGCTAATACGTACTATCGGCCTCTATGACCAGGGATTCGACTCTGCTTCACGGACCGATTCGAGTCGCGAGGGTATCCGTCAAGCGAGCTTCTCTACCAAGAAAGGGCGGGTCACACGCCCCGTGTTGAAGATAAAGAAGTGAGCCGGGAAGGCGCTCCGGGGCGGGAGTGGAAGATTTTATACCTTAGCTTTGTCCTGAACCCAGTTGGCCTTTGCTTCGGAAGAGGAAGAAGAGATGACGGGATTACTTAATCGTTATGCCGCTAGGAAGCGAAAGCGGCAGGAGGATGCTGAGATGGGGTTGAAGGATCGAACCGGCTCCCCACGGATGGAGGTTCGAAGATGCAGGCAATCATCATTCCGGGCTCTCTCGAGATGGGATCTAATGACCAGTCGGGTCCGGAGGATATTGCCCGTGGGGAGCCAAGGGGAGAATGCCGATCCGGCCCATCTGCGGGTGATCACCCTGCGACGGTCGGAAAGCCGTCAGGGCATTATCAGAAACCTCATGGCCCGTATGAGCGTTGTTGCCGTCGGATATTCTTTAAATCGCTCTTATCTCCCCACCATGACGACTCAGATGATGGAGAAGTGGCCGGCTTTTCAGACGATGACATCAAGCTCATCCTCCACCATTGGAAGCCTTTCAACAGGGATGAATCTCTGACCGGATCGTGCGGGCGACTTGTACGAAGAAGCCTTCTGAGGCGCCCCGTAACCACGGGAAAGTGGGCCGGGTGAAGAGTATTATGTTACTGTTCTTGTTGGTATTATAAAAGAGGATATTTAGCAAATAGTCGAGGACGGGATGTAGATTTGCAACTGGAACTACGTCCAGTCGGCAGAGCTGGTAAGGTAATAATACTCATAAAAAGTTATGAAATCATAGTTTTGCCATTTTATTAAATACGCTTCTTTGCAGGCCATCCTTGCCCGTTCATGACATCCCTCCCATCGTGAATTTGTCGATGCGCGCTAAGGGATGCGGAGGGCTTTACATTTGTATGTTCGATCGGGGCTTTTCTCCTAAGGAGAGTTTGAATGCCTCTTTGAAGAAACCAATTGAACTCCCGACAGGAGTTTGGAGGCCCAAAAGCGTGGATAAGGCGCTTCGGGCGGAGCGGAGAGGGATCATTCTACGAAGCGGTGATGGCCGGTTGGAGACCAAGGAGCGAGGCGGTGCTCGGCGCGGATGGAGTCGGAGCGGCCGAGTCTAATGTGCCCGACTACTTGAAAGTGGCCGGTTGAGGCCAAGTGCGGGCTTGACTCTGTTCAGTAGGCTTGGTTTGCTGCGGAGCTGCGGAAAGGCGGAGGAGGAGATACTTCGGCTAACAGATGAGCGACTATCCCTAATCATGGAGGTCGGGGCCGGTAAGGAGGAATTACGACTTTCAGCGAGGCAAGTACTTGAAAGGGGAAGTGATGGAGCGGAATTTGATCTTTGTGCGATGTGATCTTCGACTATGGCTCTGTTTGTTGTGCTTTACGCACGATATGCACGTGGGAGTAAGCCCATGATCCTAGCCAAAGGGATGCACATTAAGATAAATTGCACTACCTCCAGAATTCTTCATTAACCCTTGATGCCCCCCAAGTGCTTCCTCTGATCCTCCATTGCCCCAGAGTAATCGGGGAGGCCGGGAAGATGCAGCCGGGAGTGTCAGGCGAGGCCAGCGAGTTGATATTCCAGTTAATGGCTGGGTTTTACACTTTATACTTGTCTGCCGAGCCATTCTACCTTATGTCTTGCACTGTATTTTGTGATTTTATAATACTACTTAATTTCTTTTCACCAAATGTGCTGAATTTGGTTGTGGGTGAAATAGTTGCGTCTCTTTCAGCCGAATGGCGTGAGTGATCAACTAGGCTTTGGGCTGGATAGGTCATTTGCTGCATCATTTGGGCCTTCAAATGGACCAGTTTGATGCTATCTATACTGGCCCAGACAGGTCACTCACTACGCCATCCGGGCGTTCGTTTTGACCAGTTAGATGCTATCTATACTAGATCGGACAAGTCATTTACTGCGCCGTCCAGGCTTTCATGTTGACAAGCTAGATGTTATCTATACTGGGCCGGACAAGTCATTTGCTGCGCCATCCGAGCTTTCATGTTGACCAGTTAGATATTATCTATACTGGGCCGGACAGGTCATTTACTACGCCATCCGGACTTGCATGTTGACTAGTTAGATATTATCTAAACTGGGCCGGACAGGTCATTTTCTGCACCATCCGGGCTTTCATGTTGACCAGTTAGATATTATCTATACTGGGTCGGACATGTCATTTTCTATGCCACCCGGACTTGCATGTTAATCAGTTAGATATTATCTAAACTGGGCCGGACAAGTCATTTTTTGCGCCATCCGGGCTTTCATGTTGACCAGTTAGATATTATCTATACTGGGCCGGACAAGTCATTTAACGCCATCGCGACTTAGAGTTAACACCCGATTATATATTATCAATGTTTTGAATGGCGGGTCATTTAACCATCAGGGCTAGGTGACCACAAGAGGAGAAAAATAGATGACATATGCGTTGATATTGAATCATCCTTTATTGACAATACCTCTTAAGATGTGTGGCATTTCACATTCTGGGTACAAGAGTCCCATCCAGTTTGTCTAAAGCGTAAGACCCGGATTCACCGACTCGTGTTACGAGATATGGTCCTTCCTAGTTAGGTTGGAACTTTCCTGCATTCGGGTCAGCTGTATTCTCAAATACTCTTTTTAGGACCAGGCCCCTTGGTTGGAACGTTTGAGGCTTGACCCGTTTGTTGTAAGAACTTGCCAATCGGCGCTAGTAGGATGCTATGCGGATTACTGCTGACTCTCGCAATTCATCGACTGTGTCTAGATCCTTGATCATTAAATCTGCATTCCCCTGTTCGGGGACGTTTGTCCGGATGGTAGGCATACGAATTTAACGTAGGGATTATAGCTTCCATCCCATAAGTAATTCTGAATGGGGATATCTTGTGGTCGGTTTGTAGAGGCGATAGTTACGTAAGCCCAAAGCACCCTGGGGAGTTCATCCACCCATTTGCACTTAGCTGAATCCAACCGTTTCTTCAGGGCTGTCAACAGGGTTTTGTTTGAGGCCTTTGCCAGACCATTGCTCTGCGGATACCGTGGGGGTGGAGTATAGATTTTTTATCTTCAATTCATGACAGAAGTTTTGATAGACTCGGTTGTCGAATTGGGGCTCGTTGTCGGACACAATTGATGCGGGATGTTGAGCCGGCATCTGATATTTTCCGGATAAGCAGGTAACATCCTATCTTTGATTGAGGAGAATGCTTGACCTCGATCCATTCTTTGAAATAGTCGTTGGCCACTAACAATAACTTCTTTTGAGGTACGGCCGGTGGGTAGCGGTCCGACATATAGATCCCTAGGTAGATGAGACGGGCTCGAAATAGAAGTCAGTCTTGCCTTTGGTGATTTAATTTAGACAGAGTCATTTGTGATAATCACACTTTCTGGTATAATTGGCGGCATCATTTCTCATGGTTGACGATAGTACCCTTGAGTGTGGGCCGGTGGAGCGGATTCTATGGGGATGATTTCCACATATTCCTTCATGCAGCTCTGCTAACACATAATGACTCTGCTCGGGTGTCAGACATTTCGGATAAGACCCATGAGGATCGTTTGAATAGTTGCAATTAACTAAGGAAAATCTAGGTATTTGGACTTGAGTTTGTGGGCATATCTTTCTCAGGAGTTGTCACATTGCTTAGATATAGTGTGATGGGGTCCATCCATGAAGGGGGGTGTGTATCCCAGTTTACTTGGGGATGCAGTTGGCCAGCCGTGATAGTAGATAGGCAATATAGTTTCAATGATTGGTAGAAGCGACCACGAAGCCGGGGCATACGCCTTTTCATTAGAGTCCTGCTCGACTTCGGACCGGAAGCGATCAGCGTTGTTTCCGCTTTAGGAGGCGTGTTCACCATTCGGTCTCGGGTTTAGATTCTTCGTTAACTTGCGAACCACGATTGGGGAATCACTTTGGACTGGAGCTTGCCGACCAGGAGGCAGGCGACTAGCTCGGCTTGAGCAAGGATGGCCGTGCACTCGATTCATTATTAGAGGCACTAAACCGAGTCAGATTGCACGATCGATCTTATCACGGGATGGGATTTTAGCTATAAACCAATACGCGCTTGGTTTGTGCGGGCCTTAAATCAATATTAAGCGTCCACCAATCCAAGCTATCGGGGCGCGTTTCGGACTAGGGGAGTTATGCTATGAAGTCAACTAGCACCTGTCCCTTTTTTGAAAGCCTTGGCTTGTATTGGATGTCGTACTCGCTTAGTTCGATTGCCCAGTGAGCCATTCTTCCCGATAAGTCAGGCTTATGTATAGTGCTCCGGAGAGGGAGGTCGGTTAGTACCACAATGGGATGTGCCTAGAAGTAGGAGGCGAGTTGGCACATTTGCTATGGAGCTAGGCGGCTGCCTCCAGATGAATTTATCTGGTCTACGAATCGGCTAAGGTTGGCGTGAAGAACACATGCCTACATTTTTAGTCTTCATTCTCTTTGAACAATGCGGCACTTACTGCTATATCTGAGACTGCCAAATAGACGAAGAGAGATTTTACGTCGATTGTCGGGGCTTGTGAGGTGGGGTTCATTTAATCTTTGGCAGTTTGGATAAACGCCTAATCACATTCTTCATTCCATCCGGCCTGATTAGCTCCCCTGAGGGTGGCGAAAAATGGCTTTAAGCGGTTTGTGAATCGGGAAATAAACTGCCCCAAGGTAGCTAATCGACCCATCAGTTGTTGCACCTATTTTCTAGAGCTTGGGGCTAGAGACTCTAGGATAGCTTTAAGCTGGGAGGGGTTGGCCTCAATCCTATACGAGTCATCATGAATCGAGGCAGAGCTTGCTGACCCCGAATGCACATTTTGCGGGGTTGAGTTTCATACCATAAGTCCTGAGGAGATCAAATACCTGCTGCAAATGCATAGTGTGATCCGACCGCTCCTTGGACTTTATCAACATATCATCTATATATACTTCCATGGTTTTTCCGAGAAGCGGCCGAAACATCTTGGTTACCAGTCTCTGATAGGTGGCTTCGACATTTTTTAACCCGAATGGCATTCGTTATGCGAAAAGCGCCGAGGAGTGATAAAAGACATTTTCTCATGTCGGGTGGTATGGGGATCGTGGTAATGGGAGAATGCATCTAGAAACGATAACATGCCATGCCCAACTGATGCATTGATAATATGATCTATGCGAGGCAAAGGGAAGCTATCCTTAGGACATGAGTCGTTAAGATCTGTATAGTCTACGCATACTCTCCACTTGCCTCCTTTTTTTGGAACTACCATACACATTAGCAAGCCGTGCAGGTGTTGACTTCTCTGATAAACCCGACCTTGAAAAGGTTATCTGCCGGCTGGATGATCGATGGCGTCAGGGTGGAAGGCGCCATCTTTGTCACGCTAGCGGGTGCAGCGGATGGAACATTTAACTTGTGGGAAGCGTTCACGGGGCTTATCCTTGTCATGTCCGAATGGGTCCAGGCAAACATGTCGGCGTTAGCCTTTAGTACTTGTTGAAATCGGGCCCTTTCTTCCCAGTCAGGAGGGAACTAACGTAAGGGCACCTATCCAGGACACTTATGAGCATGGATTCCAGGGGATCCACTGCAAATTGTTCCTTGTCTTTTAAAGCGGCCCGGACGGCAGGTCTTAATTGCTATGATGAGGAGTGAGTTTCGGGGGGCGAGCTATCGAGCCTTACCCTTTTCCGCACTCGTGAGCCCGACAAGCGATAGCATTGTGACTGGCTAATTGGCTACCCTAGAGGTCGACCTGCCCGGATTCAGTGAGATAACTGATAGTTTGGTGGTAGGTTGAGGGGATTGCTTTCATGGCATGTAGCCAGGTTCGGCATACAATAGCATTGTACGAACCCAAATCTTCAACCACCGAAAACAACACTTGCTAAGTTACTGGTCCTGCCTTAATAGAGAGAGCAATCTCACCCACCGTCAATGTGGTGGCCCCGTTGAATCCAGACAAAACTTTTCCGGTCGAATTGTGATGACTGAGTGGGACTTTCATATGTTAAAGGCTGGGAGGTGCAACAATGCAACCGCGCTGCCCGGATCAACAAGGACTCTATGCACATCAAAATTGTTAATACATCAAGTGAGTATAAGCCCATCATAATGGGGAGTGATGACCCGGGCCGGGTTTATAGGAGGAAAGGATATGGGGCCATCGATGCGTGAACAATTGTCTTTGCTTTTGAATGCGATGGGTGTTTACTTGGGCTGCGATTGGTAGCGTGGGCGTTTTCTTCTCGCCTCTTGGCGGTATTGATCATCGATTGGGCCTCCCAGTACAAAGTTGATGGTGGGTCGGGGTTATGATGGATGCTCGTAGCAACAATAGCTACATGGTACGCGAGGTAGTCTCGGTTTAGCGAATTCGACTCTCGAATGAACCTTAAGTGCCCGACCAGTTAATCTTTCTACGGGAACTTGAGGCCTTGCGATGGTTTGTTCACACCTCGAGACGGTGCGTTGGTTTAAGTTTGCCCGCATGGGCGGGGGCCATTTAAAATTGGGGTGGTCCTAGATGAGGGGGAGTAGCCGGTTGTAGGAGATGTTAAGGGGGGTGAATTGGGGAGGTTCCCTTTTCTTTTCTGACTTTTTTTGGGGGCGCTTTTGACCCTTGCTCTGGCTTCCTTTTTGTTTGGGCTTGCTCTTTGTGGCAACTTTGCTGCTTTGGGAAGTTATCATCTGATCTGTGGCGGCGGATATTATCCTCAGTGGAGTGTTGTGCGCCCGCGTCTGGTTCCTCCATGGTTGCGGGTGGATCAAGGGAAAGGGACTAGAAGAAAGGGGTAGTTAGCCAAAGTTTCTTCAGAAGTTCTGTAAGACCGCATTCATATTGTAAACATCAATTTGTTGGACGGCTTGTCCAGATCTCCGGGTGAAATCCCGAATGGATTCGTCGTCCCGCTTGAAGATGGATCGCGGTGATGTTTCCTTTCTCTTGAGGCAGACACGGATATTGAGAGACAAACGTAGCCCACAATTAGCGAATAGGTTTAGAAGAACCTCTTGGAAGCTTGTGGAACCGGGCAGGCTGGACCTTTGAATGGCAGGAATACCTTACATAGAAGTCGATCATTCCCGGCGTTAGGATAATTGCCTAGTTAAAGTGCAACATATGATCATATGGATCAGAGGAGCCGTCGTACATGGTAAACGACGGTATGAGGAATCCGTGAGGAGGCTCATAATCCAAAATATGCTGGCCCAAGGGGGAAGATAGCATGTTGTACGGTCCCCGGACAGGGGGATAAAATGCTACATCTGCGGGCGGGACCTTGAATAGATGCGTGCGGTATTAGCGGGGGCGTACGCCCAGATTGGGTAGACTTATGCTCAGGGGCCAATTCCGATTGGGGTCTGTCCCTGCTAGCCTCTCTTCGCATCCGGTGATGCGTGCCACTAATAGCCCGGCTAGAATGGCGAGGAGGTCTCTTTCTGGACTCGGCTTCCGCATTGTTCTGTGGTGGCAAACGACGGGGGAGTGGAGAGCTATCGAAGATAACTCGTCATCTACCGGTGGATCACTATGGTTAGGTAGGGCGGGCTCTTTGCCCTTATTCGTCTAGGCTAGGGGTACATGTTGGGCAGCTCCTTGTGGGTTTTCAACCCTGTTGGTCTCCAAGCGGGTCCGTAAGCATTCGTTCTCCTTTTATAAGTGGTTCGCATGCTCCGTAATTGACCATCACATGCAGCTTGCTCTTAACGCCGCCTCCATCTCGGCGCGGTAGGCGATCCTCAATAAGGTGGTTCCTTTGGGTTGCTAGACATGGCGACAAGTCGGCGGTTCGGTGGAATGATGAGGAATTACCAAAGTTTAGAGAGCGGAGATCACTTGGGATTGAGTGCACGAAGCTCTCGATGTCGCTATGAGATTTCTTGCTTGGCGTTTCCCGAGCGTCGGTTGTGGTCTCTGAACTTCGATCATTGAATTTATCGGAGCATCAGTCTAGTGAAACGCAAAACAAACAAGAAAGCGGTGGTGGTGTGCCCGCCGCCCCTCCGATGCTTAAGTTAGATTTTTCCGTTTGGACTATTCAAATTCTCATTTTCTTTCTTTCTTGGATTTGGAATTGAGTACCTCTTTCTTCTGTGATTTCCTCCTTTTTATCCCTCAGGAGGGTGATCCTCTTTTCATGGAAAGTAAATAATCCCCTTCCTAAACGGAAGGGGAAGATGGCGCTTTTCTTGTGTGTTATGACCCATTCTTCCTTTTAGGTGGCCCCGTCACCCGTACTTTCCTTGAGAATGTTTAAAAGCACCTCGGGCGATTATGAGCGCGACTTATTCATGCTCATGTTCAGAGATGTCACCCGGATGCCTTGCAAAAGAGTTGCAGAGGCGGGAGGGCAGTGCCTAGCGATATACCACTCCCTAGATGGGGATCATATTTGGGCCTAGCTAATAGTAGAGAATCTTACGTCTGGGCCCATACGTGCGGGCCCATAGATTGGTATTATCATCGTAGTTGGCGGGCCTTACTGGTAGGGCTTGAGTTGGATTCTTTATGTACCCACATTTATGGAAATATCTTATCATATATATATATAATGTTTACAAATATATATATGTTTTTCACATATATATCATTATAATCATTTAATGAAAATGTGGTTTATGAGCTTTAATTATGTTGTGAAAATATAAAAATGATTATAGTTTCCATAGTTTTTATAAAAGCATGATTTATGGTTTCGATTAAATGAAATAATTTATGAATATTATATATATATATATATATATATACTGCCTATATATATATATATATATATATATATATATATATATATATATATATATATATATATATATATATATATATATATATATGTTTATGAAAATGTTTATGATTATGGATAGTTGCCATGTTACAGATAAAGTTTAAGGAAAGTTGACTAAAATGCTTTAAGAGTGCATGGTACATGGGAAGGATAGGGTTTTTTTATAGAAGGGAAGGGAAGAGTGATGCCTATTGCCATGCACATGAAAAGTACGAAAAGGTTACCAGCACGTGATTTATTCAGTAGTGCGATGGTGTCACAAAGAAATGCACGATTGCTCGGAGGTTCCTTACCCCCTGAGCCATCGGTGATCAGTAAAGTTGATTTCATCGGAGGATTTCTTTCATGGGACATAACGATGGTTGCGGTGGCGGGTTCCATTGAATATGTGATTCAAGAAAAAAGTAAGTAATGTTTATTGAAATGAAATATTTGTACAACTGTTTTACACATTGTATTTGAACTATATTTGGAAACATTATTCCACATGGCGTGCTCCAGAGCTCCCAGCTCCTCTCTTTCCAAATTTTATAAAATGTTTAGGGGCAAAGGCCCGACAACGATTCGAACATCCTCGGGCCCGGTGCACTTAGCCTCACGTGGCGACCACTTTTGAAAATGTGTGAGCCTTTTGTAAATAACTTCTTTGTGCATCTTTATTTGTAATGTATACCATGAGCTTTAAAAAAGGAAATGAACTTGAAACTCTGATCCTTTGTATGGTAGAGGTACGTAGGCGGTTGGGTGTAATCCCCGACTCGAACCCAATGGTTATAAAAATATTGTTTCTATTTCTATGGTGTTCAGAAAATGATTTTAAATTTTGATTTGAAATTTCTTGTGGTGGACTTGATGTCCCAAAGTTGGATGTGGAGTAAACAAACATTATTGGGAGTGTAAAATGTTTTATTGCAGGTGTTGTAAAATTGGGAAATATCCAAAAAACAAAGGAAACTCTGCTCGATTTTTTATAAAATGTTTAATCGTATAAAAAAGGGTTTAATGTTTAAAAAAAAAAAGAATTTTTTTCCTACCATGTTTAATAAGATTTTAATGGAAAACATAACTGTATAAATGCGTTCGCTCCATAGATTCACTTTTAAAAAGGGTTTAAAAGAAATATTTTCTCAAATCCGTAAAAGTGCCGGGAGGGTTCCTCGGGTTAGGAAGAGGAAATCCAGGTTGGGTCCCTTCCAAGTCGATATTTTGATTCTTGGTTGAGACAACTTTATTATGGAGGAAATGGTAGGCTAGGTAGGGTTTAATCATGAAGAAGCGGAGAGTGGGTGGCTACTAGGGTTTAATTATGAAGAAGAAATGAGGAGGGAGGCAACAACTAGGGTTTGATGATGAAAAAGGAAAAATGAAATTTT
The DNA here is from genome assembly GCA_016808115.1 of Tetrastigma voinierianum. NCBI lineage: Eukaryota > Viridiplantae > Streptophyta > Magnoliopsida > Vitales > Vitaceae > Tetrastigma > Tetrastigma voinierianum. Next base: position 649,980 of record JAEQBH010000403.1, read on the forward strand.
TTTAAAAGAATTAATGTCAAGACATTTAAAAATTTTAATTTTATCTTCAAATATTATGTTTAAAATGAAAAATATTTAAAATAATAATGATTACTGTTTTTATTTGAAAAATTAAGGTGTATTAATATATGTTTTTGTTTGAAGAAAATAAATATTTTACTTTTAATGCACGTTTACTACATTATTAATTCTTTGATAGAATATATTTTACTATTTTTAATTTCATGAAATTAAAATAAATATTTAATAAAAAAATAGAGACTAGAATAATTGATTTGTATTTAAAAATAACTTTTTATTTTAATTTTGTAAGTTTTTAATTAGGAAATATGAGATGAAAAGTATTTAAAAAGGAAAATATTTGTTAATTTATAGGTGGGTTGTATATACAAATATTTTCCCCAAATAACATCAAATCAGATAAATCAACTTTTGCTTCCTCTTTTGAATTATTTTTCCACCAACTTGGAAGCCAGCCAACAATCTCAAGGTGGAGATGTTGATTTGGCAAGCCTTGATCTATAAGTGTAATTAAAATAAAACATCACGTATTAAAAAATTCAAAGTTTTAGTACAAGATATAAATGCAAAAATCACTATACTTCATGATTTTTTTAATTTTTTATAAAGAACTTCTTAGAAATATTTGTATGATTTTAGAAACAAATTTATCTGATTTGGTTGTTGGGGGACTTTCGTAATATAGACCATGAGGGACACATTAGATTCTTGAGAACACGAAGAACCATGAGCCTCCTTTTTTATTCTCTGAACAGTGCAAAAAATATAATGACTTAGTTAAAATAATTACACCCGGGAGTATTGGCCTAGGAAAATCAATGATTATGGATTCATAAAGTGAATGGTTATTGGATTAGGATTTTTAAATACTATAAAAGTATATCGTGCATCCAATAATGACTTTTTAAGACTTTAAAAAAACTTATAAAAGTTATCATGAATTCAATAATGACTTTTTATGTGATGCCTCAAAACCCGGAGGTCTGTTGACAACCCATCAACCCACGGAAGACTCGTGGATGTTGGGTAACCTGACACTACACCACCGTGTCCCCATTTTCCAAGACCCATGATTTAACGAAAATCGGATAGAGTTTTCTTTGTATGGGGAGCTCTACAAAAAATACAACCTGTACAAAAAAACTAGCAACATGGCCTAATATAATACAATGACCTCACTGTGGCTAACTATGAGTGAAAGTGGCCCACTCATCCACACACATAATATACACATGACTAATTACCATAGTCCTCAAGAGGTTTAATTCTAACACTCTTACAAATATTCTAAGTATAACAAGGTTGTTCCAAAGCATTTTTACAATTCTTTTACACAATACAAGCTAGAACTAGTTTGTTCCAAGCTTCTTCACAAAAAATTAATTACAAGCCACAACCTGGCTTTCTTATAAGCTATGACCTTGGTGAGTCTTGATCACACATACTCCTTGTACTTGAAAGGGGGTCCCGACGAGGTGAGCAATGCTGGTGAATTAAACTTCTCTATGAGGGCTACTCCCACTAAGTGCACCGCAGCGATGCCATGTTCACCTGATCAAGCGTTCAGGGTAAAATGAGTTTTCTGCTGCGGAATCTTATATGCCATGAATGAAGTGTCACTCACCATGCCTTTAACAGCGTGTACTGCAGACTCCTCACATATTCTTATGCGAGTGTCGAAACTTGTCATTAGTGTTTCCTGACAACCTTTATCAACGCTTTTTTGTTTTAAAACTCTTTGGACATCCTTCGATAAACCGCTTTATTCAATCCGTTGGATAATCTCCGATAAACAGCTTTATTCAAAAGCATTGGACAGTCTCAGATATACGACTTTATTCAAAAGCATTGAATGATCTCCGTCGCCTTTATTAAAGCGATAATCTCTGATAAACAACTTTATGCAGCATTGGGCGATCTAAAATGTAACGCATTTGATAGTTTCGATAAACCACTTTATTCAAAAGCATTGACATTCTCGGAAATATGAGTTTATTCAAGCTGAAATGTACGTGAACTTTCAGATGGACGTAGTCTAAAGTACCGCATACCCACTCACGAGAATGATGAATGATTATGACTATGCCTGTAGCACCCATTTAATCACGTGTCCGTGCATATGATATGCAATTATGTCATTCCATGCCATATATATATGATGAGTGCCATATGTGGAAATTTTAAACCATGCATATGCCCATGCATCATTTGGACAACGTGAGTCATCACGATCGGCAATGACACACTGCTTACACTCTGGAAGCGTTGTGACGCCATGTCCACGATTAGCCTACAACCATACCATCGCGTGGCCTTGTTCATACGAAGCATCACCGGCCAACCGTGGCACCACTGATTTGAATTCAAGCACAATTTCAGCCAAGTATATCCTTAATTCAAGCAATGACCAACTATACTACAATCATATATAATTGTGGAAAAAATCTGGTTCAAATAATTAAATAGCCTATTGTAGCGATGGATTGAAAACGGACCATAACGAATTATAAATTAAATTTGGGTGATTAATCTAACATAGATTTCTCAAATAGAATACAATTCACTTGAGGATGCTAGTTCAAATTCTCACTTTTTCCCAACAAGTCGATTACAAAAATACGGGCCAGTAGGTTCGGCCAAAACGAGCGACTTGTGGCGGAGTCTCGGAAAACGGACTATAACTTAACTTATAGATGTCGATTCAAAAAGCCTAACATCCAAGTTCTCAATGAGGATACAATTTCATTGAGGATACTAATTAAATTATCCTTTTCTAACCAAAAATTAGGATCATATAGAGGTCAAAACAAGGCACCTTCATAACCCATTATTTTGCCAAACAGCCCCTCAGGGCAAAACGACCAAACAGCCCCTTGGGGCTTTAAAACTCAACAAGCAGCTCTTAGATGAAAAATAACCAAAGTAAGGAAGAATCCCTACGCAGGAGAGGGTAGAAAAACTCTAGAGGAAGTCATGGACACTTCTAAGCTTCGATGACTCAACCCAGTGGACAACCCTCAATGTTTATTCAAGTTTCACCAAGTAATAGGTGTTTAGTGGGTGAGAATTTACCGGGGTCTCATGGAAGCCATGCGCCTTCGAACACTTCGGCGAACTTATATGCGTAGGACGCATATGTCTGGCGAGAATAAAATTTGGGTCTTTCACCATGGGTGAGATGGATCTGCCCACGTCTTGCTTTACCGAAACGCATTTTGTTATTATTGACACATGCCCGGGTGAGTCTCAATTTTGGGCGTTGTCCCAATTTTGAGCTCATAACGGCATTTACGAAATGGTGAATAACCAATACCATGCACCCACACGACTGGAAACACGATGTGGCTAGTGAATAGTAGTATAATCATGCCATTTCATGGTATCTTATGCTACATGCAACATTATAGTCAGAATAATTATGTTTCCTACATATGCACCATTAATCACGATTTCTATATTGGCCATCACACGGCTTTTAATAACATGATTTTTATATCTAGCTGTATATTATTTATTTTCAACCATACACACAAAATGGCCCAATCACCGGACCAATATAAAATAGAACTTTCCTTAGTCTTCACGACCGTGAACCATTTTTTGGTTCCATTCATCGTGAAATTCTTGTGATATCAAAACCCTGCAAACAAAACCAGAAGACATAAGTCCTAAGGTCAAAACCAAATCTAACACGGTTCGAATTGCAGAAAACAATCTTGAAAATCACGTCAGTTATTAAAATAGTCGAGAAAATTCAACTTGGTATGCGAAAACGATCAAAGTAAGTGCGGACTATTGGAAACTTGATCCAAAGGCTCAGCACGGACTATCGCGGCAGGTCTAAAAAATTCATACACTTAGTCTCAAGATTTTGGGATTGAAATTTACGGCCTCTTACAGCCTCAAAGAAAACCCTAAGCTAATGGCCTTTGGAGTACAGAAATATTCAAAGTAAGTCACTGTATGGTATTGTGGCTTCAGATTTTATTTTTGCTTTGTAACTACGTTGCGTGGATCGACTTTCTTCTCGGACCGTCGGAATGCGGGAAAATCCTTTTCTTTCCTCCCATTTTCTTCCTCTTTCTCACCGTTTTTCTTTCTCTCCTCCCCGCATTCTTATCCACTGAATTTCTCCCCCTTGTTTGCTTCTACTCTCCTTTTATTCTTTTAATTTTCCTTTTTTTTTTTCATTTTCTCTTTTCTCCTTATTTCCTTTTTCTTTTCGCTTTTCACCGTTTTTCCTTTATCCGAATAGTCAGCGGAAGCTTCCTCCCACCTTCCTACTCTCATCCCCATTGCACCACATGTCACTCTCTACAATTTTTCTTAATTTCTTGATTTTATTTCTTTTCCTTTTGTTTTATCTCTTTTGACACGTGGCTCGATGTGAGCCATTCACCTAGTGCACCATATGGTTCATGTCATGTGTGTCTCACTCCTAGAGGTATATGTGGCATCAGCTGATCATCATGTGTCTTTTTGGTATCAGGTGCCTCGCGTGATAAATTAAAAGTATGTAGTGTTGGGTAGATTTAAGCGGCAATTAACGATGAAGTTTGTTTTGTCATCCGAGATCTAGAAAATTTCCGGTTTCTAACCAAAATTAATGTTTTACCCTTTTTAGAAAAATTGAATTTTTCCTGGGATTTACATTAGAAGTATACCGGTATTGAAAAAATTATTGACTTTCGTAGACATTAGACTTTTAATTACTTTTAATGACTTTTCTAGTAAAAGTATATATACACACCCTTCAAAATTCTCCCATGAATTCTCGAAAGATTTGAAACAACTTTTTTATGAAGTGAAGCTATCTACGGTAACATAAACGAGCAAAGCTGACCTTGAAGAAAAACTGTACGACTTAAAGTGAAACTATATGAAACTAGTAAAATTATTCATTCTTTGTTCATATAATTATACAAAATTGGTATTTAAACATGCGATTCATTATATTTTTTTCCCGAGGTTGTAACACCCTAGGTATGAATTAGAAAATTTTCTTGTTCATCTCAAATAAATAGTATTTTTTCTGATAAAGGTATAACCCTATTAAATAATATTTTATTCATATTGTAGTTTTTGAATGCATTGTTGGTTCTTAAAAAAACCTTTTAGAGATTGGAGAATGTTGAGTTGGAAGTTTTAAAATGTAAGGTTGAAGATATGATTTTTCATTGTAAGATTGCTAATTTATGAATTATTAATTTATATTTGTTAATAATTTGAACAAGGTAAATTTTTTTTAAAGGTTTTTTAATAACTTGTCTGAAGAATTTATCATTTTTAGAACATATTTTTATTGTTTTGATAATAGTTTTATAATTAATTAAAATTTATATAAAGATTGAGAATTATTAAAAATAAAATATTATAGATAATATTATTTTTAAGAGTTATTTTAAAACACAAAGAATGATTGTGAACATATATTCAAATTTCCCAAATAGATGATTGTTTAATAACTAATTTTCAATAACTTTTTATTTTGATGAGTTTATATCTTAAAAAGTGTTTTAAAATAAACTCTAATGCTTGGGAAGTAGTTTCAAAAATCATTTTTTAGAAACAATTTATTTTTTTATTTTTATGTTTTCATAGAGAAAAATTGTGTTTTTGAATGGGTAATAATTTATGTTTTCAAAATATATATATTTTTGAAATAAAAATATGTTTGGTAACAAATTTGAAAATAGTAATGAAAAATAATTTCTATATGCTAATTTCTAAATACATCTTTATATAATATTTTAAAAGTAAAATAATATTGGGAATTGTAAAATGTTTTAAACAATTTTTATTTTTATTTAAAAATATTATTTATACATAATTTTTTATTTTTAATCATTCTAAATATTGGTATAATTATTTTTTTAAAATGAAAAGTGAATATAAAATAATTAAAAATATGTTCTGAAAACACTTTATTTTATGTTCTTAGAAATTGAGAAACTCTAGAAATTCTAGGAATTGAAAGTTTTGAAGATTAGAAGATTCTATAAATTGAGAGATTCTATAAATTGGGAAGTTCTAGAAATTGGAAGCTTATGAAAATTTGAAGATTTTAGAAACTAGAAAAGTCATGAAGTTGAGAAATTTTAGAAATTGAGAAATTCAAAAAATTGAGAAATTTTAGAAATTTAGACATTAAATTTTGTAAATTATGAAAATTCGAAATTGGAACTTTGAGTATTTAGATAAGGAAAAAAAAGTGAGGAATGTGATTCTTTAAAAATAAGAAAAGCTGATGGATTTGGAAAATTTGAGATGAAATAGATTAAAAAAATAAATAAAAATCTGTTTTTAAGTGTCTTAAATTAAAATCTGAGAAAAAAGAAATTGTAATTTTTTTTATTTCAACCTATTTGAAATGAGTGTTGTTTAGATAAAATTCCATTTGTTGAGACCAGGACCTGCAAATAGATATTGCTAATGAACATAGAGTTTCTATAACAACTGATTTATGGAGAATACTGAAAATTATATATTTTAATTTGGGAAACATTATTTTAAATAATTTTGGTACTTTTGTTGAACAAAATTATATGATTAAAATATTTTACTTTTATTTATTTATATTTGAAATATTAATTTGTACCATTGAAGCAGTAAAGTCAATCTATCAATATCTACCAAAGTCACGTCGAGTCTACCAGTGACGGACCACTTTCTATTGACGAGAATCTGCTGGCAGCTCACGAACCTCCACATTAAGCTAAACGATTGACAAATCTGTGAAAATTTAAGTCGTTAAAAGCTGGTGAAGCGTACTTGGGCATTAGGTTATAAAACTTTGTGCCAAAATCACACCTTTAGTTTGAAAATCCGGCGGCCATAACGGTTTGCACGGTGGTCAAGCAGAAATACAAAATACTGTATAAAAAATACACTCCCCATTTTCCAAAAATCAACTTCTGACCATAAGGCCTACGGTCACTCGTAAAATAGATCTACAAATCAATCGACATAATTTCATCGCCTTTGAACACTTAAAACCATGCATGCATATTTTACAAAAGATATTTACATATACAAAATGTCACAGTTTTACTTTTACTACGTTTACTTTACACCTTATCTTATATATATATACAACACAACGTCTAGGATTGAGGATCTGAAGGTCTTTAAACTGACACACACCTAGAAAATTATTTAAAAACGAGGAAAACTATGAGCAAACGGGCTCGGTGAGTACTATAAGATTAAATGACTGGCATTTGGCGTATGTACCTCCCAATATAATCTGTATAGAAATGGTTGTAAAGCGTTTTGTATGAAAGCGAGTTTTGCTATAGCCCATTATTCAGCGTATGAAAACTATTTACCTTTGCTTGGCTTGTTTCGTGGTGGTTAATATCACAGTGCTATCTTGTAAATCAAGTACGCAACCACTTTGTGGCCCATTTTGAAATACCTAGACATGATGCCACGGAACCTCAGAACCTGGCATCGGTAGTGAACCCGGAACATTACGGAGTCTAATATGGTGGTGAACACAGTGGGATCCCATAAACAATGGAACCTCAGACCAAAATGCCGGAGTGATGGAACCTCGAGACCAACACCTCATGCGCCATGTACTATGTCAACGTGCTAACTATCTATATACCACAATGTGCGAAGGCGACTATTATATAAAATATATACTATATCTAACCCCAGTTGTCGAGCCCGACGATATGTAGTTAGTCATGTCTTGTCATACTTGCCAATGCTGTCAGAATATCTAACAGTTTGTGCCATCTAGGGTTTTTGCTAAACCGAACCCATTTGTTCTTAATGTGAAATCAGTTCTATTGAGTATAACAAGTGGGAAGTAGAAAAATAACACTCATTACATTGTATTTTCAAAGCACTTTAAAAACTTGTAATTTAAACACTTTTGTTTTCGAAAACGATTTTGAGTACTCACATTTTTCTCGACTAATTTATTTCAATTCTTGTCAAGCACGCTAGATTATCGTCGGATGCTCGATCGCCTACACGATCATCGAAATGCGAAAATGCCCTCGAGTTCAGCATTTTAACCATAAAACATACAAAGGGCTTTCAAAGAGACTATATCGAACGAACTTCGATTCTAACAAAACTTTACGTGCTAGTCTCATTCGATAAGGACATCGATAATATGAGGTGAAATTGACCAAAATGCCCTTACATGAAATGCCTCATAAAAGCTATCCGTTTTAGCAACTTTTTTAAAGCGACCCTATGCTATTCGATGTATTAGACCACACACGTCAGCACAACCAAGCAATTTGCACACTAGGTGCTATAATATAATTTTTTTCAGAAATTATGTGGTGCAAATGCTATTCACGAACATATATTGGCTAGATTTCATACTCAAGGGACTTTCCATAAAGTCCCAAAAACACCCCAGCTTTATTTTTGAAAATTATGTCGGATTTGTTTGAATAAAATCTTGAAATTTCAACTTGACTGTCAGAAAAACAATCCAGGAAATTCGCTTAGTTGTCAGGAACATAAGTCCCAAAATTCCTAAACTCAGTCAAAAATTTTGGAATTTAAAATTCCCTACGACTCTATGGCTTCCTCTAAGAAAATTCCAAACCATTATATAGCCTTTAGGCTCGAAATAACACAAGTAGGAAAATTTCTTACCTCTTGAAGTGTGACAAAATGCTAAGCTTTTGGTACCTATGCGTAGCTCTCGTCGCATAGACCAACTTTACCTTCTACTATGACAAAAATCCCCATGATTCATTTCCATTAAATCGAAGAGCGAGGGGAAAAAGGAAAAAAATTATATAACTCTCTCTCTCTCTTCCGCCTTCTGTCCTAGTCTTCTAAATCCCAGCAGATTTTTATCTTTTGTTTTTGTTTTTGAGTATTATTATTATTATTATTATTATTTGGATACCTAGCTTATATTATCTTATTCGGATCATTTGCACTTTCCCTACAATTTTATTTCTTTTGGTTCAATTGCTGGCCAGACTTAACTCGATTATTTCGATTCGTGAGATTTTCATAAAAATCTTGTCCATGAAGTCATTAACAACTTATTACCCAGAAATTTGTAAAATATTATGACTGTCTCAAAGTCAAACCAGAGGCTTTTAAGGTCACTAGATTTGTGAGATAGTTGCGCCTTGGTCAAGGTTTCATCATCCAAGAGATGAAAAGTTTCTAGATTTCCCTGAACCATTATGATAATTTATTATTATAATATCCTTTTGAAATTCCATAATTTGTACTTTCACTCTCCACTTTCCTTAATTGCAAAAGTGCCACAATTCTTTGAAAAAACTTTATAATTTCACCCTTAAAAACAACTTTGAATTCTATTATGGCAGAAATAATTAAGGAAGCCCTTGATGCACATATGCGACCCTACGGGTTACACATCTTATTATTGGATGAAGTTACAAATCTCCACTCATTTTAGAACATTTAGTCTCGAAATGAACAAAACTAACATAAAAGAGGATACCTTAATCTGGCTCTTCGGGATATTATTTGCGCGTGTCTGTACTCGACTCCCCACGTGGCAGCTAATCCCGCTTGATTCCCCATAACTTTGACTAAAAGATGACCTTATTCGCAAAATCTACTCTCTGCGATCTTATCGCATTATTTGCTCCTTATAGGTCAATTATCTTTAGTTCTATTGGATGATCTCCCGAATACATGGGAGGGATGCGGAATGTGCTTGCGGAGCATGGATACATGAAACACATTATGAACCTTAGACAACTGCGGAGGAAGGTCTGTCATACTCTTGGTCCCACTCAGCAATAATCTCATATATTTTATGTATCAGGTACAAACTTTTGCATATTCCAATCTAAAATACCGCTGAGGGGAAACTTGAGGCAATTGTACAAGTGTAGATCCTACGGCGTTTATCCGCATAACTTTTAAATGCAATCACGGCTATCTTGAGTGTGTTGGACAATACGGATCTTATCTAAAGTAATATGTACTAGCGTAGGCCACACTCCAGTCTCTCTCATGCTATCCATGACATATGGAGATGCGACACTTCAGGCCGCCACAATGCTTCAAATGGAGCCATGCACATCTTGGATTGTGCTTGTTGTTGTGGCGAACTCCATCGAGAGATAGAAATGTGTGTATCCTTCCCTTAAACTCATCACGCATGCTACGGAGGCATATCCTTTAAGCGTCTAAATAGTTCTCTCACGATTGACCATCAGTGAGGATGGAAGGCGTGCTAAGGGTGTCGAGTCCCATGGCATCACCGTAAACTAGACCAAAATATGAATGAATGGGGTCACCGATGCGAGGATATCGATAGGAACACCATGTAATCTAACTATCTCCTCCACGTATAATTGGGCGACATTGTCAGCGGGTCATCATTGCTAGCGGGAGAAGCGGCGGATTTTGTTAGTCTATCCACTATCACCCATATGACGCCGTGTTGTCTACGAGTTCTCGGGAAGCACAGTGTAACAAAATCATAGTAATCGTTATTCCACTTCCATACGGGGTTCGAAGCGCATCTTTCTGCGTGACTTAAGTTTCTGACCACCTGCTAACGAGGTTAGGCATACGGATACAAAATGCGCAATTTCCTTTTCCTTACCCTTCCACGATAATGCTCCCTCAGGGTATGATACATCTTGGTGCTACCGAGGTGCATGGCATATCTTTGAAAGAGTAAGAAAGCCTCTTCCATGATTTCCCTTTTAGTTCACCTATTTCGAATTTTGCACATTCAAACTCCCATAACTATTACGCCATCGTCTCTTATCTGGAATACGGTTTCCACACACACAAATCTGCCCTTAACTTAATCATCTACGAAACACGCCGACCTTCCTTGATCGATCCACGAAGAGGACGAACATAAATGATGCTGACGATTTGTCCTGTATCATTCACCTGGCCCGAACTCCAAGATCTCAGCCCATCCTTGATAGGGAGATATATGGAATGCAGCCGGATAAGCGCCTACGGTTTCTAGCTTAAGGCATCGACCACTACATTGGCCTTCCACTGGATGTGGTATGCAATCATAATCCTTAATCGACTCAACCAGGCGTTGCCAAGTTAAGCTCTTTACGAGGTGAAATATCTTGCGAGCACATGAGCGGTGAATATATCGTGCAGAGGAACACCGTATGGGTAATGTCTCAGGATCTTTAGAGCGAAAACCCGCTAGCGCTGGTTACGTTCTAAATCTGTAGATTGGTCAGTTACGCTCGTGCTTCTTTAAGCGGCGAAGCATAAAGCTCACGCTTTTATTGTGCATCAAAACACACCACAACCCTTGTGCGGGGCATCACTTTGTACACCCTGCGTCTCTTTGATGGTAGTGCTATACTGGAGGCGTATTCGTCAATCTTTGCCTCGGCTCACCTCAAAACTATAACTGGCAATTATCATCGACCACTCGAATTAGTCTTTTTCAATATATTGGTCGACAGGGTTGTATCTTGAAAATCCTCAACCATTCTGTAATAACGCAGCAATCGAGGAAGCTGCGGACTTGAAACGATGGTAGGCGGCTTCGATTCACTATAGCCGATCTTGAGGATCCACTATGCCTTATCTCTTAGAAATGATGATATGACCTAAGAAAGTTACTTTGTCCGACCAAAGCGGCACTTACCGGCACCAGCGTATAGCGGCTCTCGAAGAATCTGTGTCTTTGTCGGGAATGCTACGCATGTTCCTCTAAATACACTGAGCCACGCTAAATATATCTCATCAATGAATACGATCACAAACATCATCTGGGCCCGAATACCACGTTCATCAAATCCATGAAGGCAGCGGCTGGGGCATTGAATGATCAGAATGGCACTAGGAACTTGTGGTATTGTATCTGATCTTAGAGCAAATCTTAGAAACATCATTCTCCGGGACCATCAACTGATGTTGCGGCGAACTAGGTCGATCTTAGAATATGCAGAGATCCATGCGGTGTGGTCGAATGGCTCATCATACGAGGGCGATGCGGTTTGCGTATTTTAAGCGGGTCGGTATGCATAGTCTATACACATTAAGCTTCCATATTTCTTCTTTACGAGAAGAGAGCTGGAGCTCCCACGGTGTGAGTACTGGGTGGATGAAGCCACTTTGCTTAATAATTCCTCCCGATTATGCCTTGATTCTTTGACTCTGTGGTGCCATTATGTATGGAGGAATGGATATCGGCTGATCACGGAATCAGTTCAGTAACAAACTCAATTGCTACATCAGGATGGCACAAAATATCATGCCGGAAAGACGTAATAAGGAACTCTTTGACTATAAGGGGATGTCTTCCAGTGTCTATCTTGTCTCTATCCACCCTGAAATGCCAAACAGCCACGGCAACTACCTTTCGAAAGCATTTTGAGGCGATCATGGCATTAATGAAGGACTAGAGCGATCTCTTTTGATTCTAGAAATATCTTGGTTTCTACGGGCGAACCAATCTTACTTCTTTCTTATAGCAATCTAAAAGGTGGCTACATGCTTGGATAACCGGTCCATTACCTAAGACTATGCTCCCAGTATGTGGATACTAACACTATCAAGTCTGTTTGGAAAATCCTTGATACGGATCACCAATCACCTTTGCACCGGAACTATCCTGGATATCATAGCCTCTCCATTGATCTGAGAAACCACCATACGACCATCTATAAGTGCAGGACCTATCTCACGGTGCCTCTGATGAATGGTATTGAAATAAATGAAGATGGTGAAAGCCACGGGTCCTGATACATATCATCATGTTGTCAGCGAAATCATACGATGGCTCCGTCCTAGTGATGCATCTGCCATCTTGTGTGTGGCTACCAGAGCGATGCGAGTACCACTCGAATACGGCCAATGTCAGTCTTGCCTGCGCCTCACCCTGGTGACCTGCACGGTCTTTATGCGCCACCTCTGCACGAACCACCTACCGGCGGCCGGGTGGCAGTGCCTAGAGGGTAGATAACTCTTTGTACCTACCTCGAGGAGGTTTCTCTGGCCTGGCTGTGGACAATCTCGAGATAAAGTGACCTTCCTGCCCATGTGGAAATATCCTTGTCATGTTCATCTGCGCTCTCAGAGATCTCCTCTCGACATGTAGGGCCTGATGGAAAGGAATGATCTGAGAATCTACCACAGGTACATTGGCGGCGAATGGATCCTTGGCTAGATCTTTGCTCCTCGTCTGAGCATTCTGGCCAGATTGCATTTCTTTCCTTTCTTCACCTCTGAGGCCTGGTGCTGGTGACCCAGTGTCGGGAGCACCTCTCTTCTTGTCACAGTTTGCCCTTGAGTTAGACGAGCGTCCTTTCTACCTTTAGTGTAGCCTCAACCAGCTCTCCAAAGTTATTGTGAGATGCCCAAGCTAGATGAACTTTAATTATGAAGTTCAAGCCGACCATGAATCACTTACATTTATGTTCCTTATTTTCCTATATCATAGGCACCAATTTCGAGCTCACGAAAACCTCTTGCTCATGATACATCCTTGTCAGATGTTGCTCTAATCTACGAAGAATTCTTTTATTTTGCATCGTACCTACGCGGGTAAAATGCGTAAGCCAAATGCCCTCTGGGCTGATTTAGTGACTCATGTGGGGTGTCTCCTCTTAATGGCCTCAGAGCCAGGTCCTTATTACAATTTTCATCGAGACCTTGAAAGAGGACTTCTGCTCATCGAACACCCCGTCCTTGTATAAATTTCACTAACCTGTCTAACCATAAGTCTGTTGCCCTGCGGGTGTAGGTACCATCATATAGTTTAGCCACTAATTTTGCAGGCGCGTTCTATCAATGCCCCTCTGCCTTGCTCTTTTGGAGGCTCGTAGACGGTGTTCTTTGTAACAATCGCTCTTTGATCCATCGTCAGTGCGCCTCCTCTGAGTGCAGCGGCCCTCGATGGTTCTGCCGGGGGCTGATTCATTGAGACATCTTCTGATCTAGGGGTGTGCTCGACATTTCTCTCCAGTGGTGCCTCTGGTGCGGAAGTCCTAGATCGACCTTTACGACCTCGTTTAGACATATCTTTGTAATTTCCAAGGTTAAAGATTCGGTGACACTTTACATGTTGATGCGTATTGAGGATTTATAAAAACAATATAGGTTGATAGGAAAATCATTATAAAAATAATTCTATAGAAATCTTAAAATGCGCGAAAAATGAGCGAATATACTTTAAAAGCCCCCATCGATACCAGCCCGACGGACCCTTCCTAATATTGACAGAATCTGTAGAGCAACTCCACAACCTCCGGCCAGGCTCGCTCGACTAACGAGTACCATGAAGCGCGATTTAAAACTATTGAAGCGTCTTTGGAGGCACGATGGGTTATAAAATTTTGTGCCTTAAAAATCACACCTTTAGATTTGAAATTCGTGACATAAGCTATTTGCAGGTGGTCAACTTGAAATACAAAATCACACATTATAAAAAAATACACTCCCAATATTTTCCAAAAATCCTTCTGACCATAAAGGACCTCGGTCCTTATCAAAATATAAGGGCTAAATCAATCCAACACTAATTTCATCTATGCTTTGTTTTGTTTTTCTAAACTCCATACATGCATATTTTACAAAGATATTTACATATACAAAAATGTCACGATTTTACTTTTACTACGTTTGCCCATCTTATCTTATATATATATACAACACGGCGTTTAGGATTGAGGATCTGGAAAGGTCTTTCGACTTGGCTTTGCACACGGAAAATTATTTGCAAGCAAGCCCATGAGCCAAACGGGCTCGGTGAGTACTATAAGTTCTAAATGTTCTTGTCTCTCGTGCCTCGATATGAAAATGCAATACGAAATGGTTGTAATATAAAAGCGTTTGTAAAACGAGTTTTTGCTGAAAACCATTTTGAAAACTATTTAACTGCGGCTTGTTTGATGGTGGTTAATATCGAAAATGCTATCACAATAAATCAAAGTACCAACATACTGTGGCCCATTTCTGAAATACCATTGACGTGATGCCACGGAACCTCGAATTTGTGTATCATTGGTGAATTTGAACACTACCCGAAATCCAATATGGTGGAGTGACCACGGCGAGATCTCCCATAAGCATAATGGAACATCAGGCAATGCCGGTGATGGAACCTCGGTCGACACCTCGCATCGCCGTAATAATATGTCGTAGCGCTAACTATCTACCATACCCAGAGATGTGCGGAGGCGCTCATATATAAATATATACTATATCTAACCCCCCATTGATTGTTGACTAGACGATATAATTGATCTGTCTCCATAACCTGCCATGCACAATTCGAGATACATCGGCATTGAAGCGGCGTGCCATCTAGGGTTTTGCTAAGCCAAATGGCTGTTTTCTTAAGTCTTGAAATCAAAGTTTAGGTGGTCTCTTAAGTGGGAGTAAAAATGATGCTTTACTCATTACATTGTATTTTTCAAAGCACTACAAACTTTATGGTCAAAAACACTTTCGTTTCAGCGATTTTGAAGTATCACGCCTGCGACTAATTTCTTTGATCATATCGACGCATTCGATTATCGTCAGGATGCTCCAATCGCCCGACACAATCCATCGAAATACCGTGCCCACCGGTTCAACGTTTTTAACCATAAAACATACAAGGGCTTTCAAAGAGACAACTCGAGCGAACCCGATTCTAACAAAACTTTACGTGCTAGTCCCATTCGATAAGGACATCGATAATATGAGGTGAAATTGACCAAAATGCCCCTACACATGAAATGCCCCATAAAAGCTATCCGTTTTATCAAAATTTTCAAAACGACCCTATGCTATTCGATGTATTAGACCACACACGTCAGCACAACCAACCAATTTGCACACTTTGTGCTACAATATAATTTTTAGTATATTGGTGCCAAATGCTATTCAGGAACACATCAGCTGTGAATTTGACTCAAGGGACTTTCCATATCTAAAAACACCCGAAAACATTTAAAGTCAATAATGGGAATGTCTGGACAAAATCTTGAAATTCCCGGCGGCCTTAAAACTTGAGTCCTGCAAATTATTGGTGTTGAGCATAGTCCAAAAATTAACAGGGTGTTAATTCTAGCTGATCAAAATTTTGGAATTTGCCCTACGACCTCTCCGACCTACAAAAATTCCAAATCATTATATGGCAGAAATAACTACAAGTAGGAAAATTTCCTATCTCTTGAAGTGTGGCCAATCTTAAGCTTTTGGTACCTACAGCGTAGGCTAAATCGCGTGAACCCGACTTCCCACTTTACCTTTCAGACAAAAATCTACAGTCGATTTAAAGTGGGTGAGAAAAGCGAAGAAGAAAAAAATTATAAAACTCTCTCTCTTCCACGCCTTCTACGTAGTCTTCTCATCCCATTTGATTTTTATCTTTTATAATGAATTATTATTATTGTGTTGGATACCTAGCTTATATTACCTTATTCGAATTAGTTTTGCCGAAAATTTTTCTTTTAGTACAATTTATTTTGGTGAACTAACTCCGGTTATTTCGACTCACGAATTTTCGTAAAAATCTCATCCTTGAAATCATTGATAACTTATCACCCGCTCAAAATATTGTTTTGTTTGAGTCGTGGCTTTTCTAGGTCACTAGATTCCCTTGAGAAGGAATTGCGGCTTACGATCCATTTAGATCATCAGAATCTAGAAAATTTTTAGGCTTCACGAGCGGATTCTAGTAATTTATTATTATTATTATCCTTTTGAAATTCCATAATTTGTATTTTTACCCTTCCACTTTCCTTAATTGAAAAAGTGCCATAATTCTTTGAAAACTTTATAATTTTACCTTTAAAAACAACTTTCAAAAATTCTATTATGGCACTAAAATAATTAAGAGGAAACGCTTAGTGCATATATCTGCGATTCTACGATTACCTCTGAGTACACATCAAGGACCAGTGTTCTGATAAGTCTTTTAAATAAAATTCTATGAAAATCGCCAGGTTACAAACTGCAAGGAATACCACAAGTTTTTTAAATAAAGCATATGAAAGTCATCACTCAGTTTATAATTATCTTTTATAATTACATATATTTTCATGAAACTTAATTTTGTTATTAAATAATAGATAAATAAAGAGCTCTCATGGGTGCATTGGTTACAAGATGAATATGTCGATTGGAACATAGAGATACGCGAATTATAAAATTTTTATCCTCAACCACACAAAGATCACATGCGTTTCATAAAAGCGAAGGAAGATGTGACTCCTCTTGTGAATCGGTCGTGAAACCCTTCAAAGTTTGCGTCTTGGTTTTGTTCGGATCTTCAAAGTCTTGCCTTTAAAGCGACCACCCTGCAAGTATCCACACACGAACAAAATAAGCAGTGTCTTTTGAATCTTTGGATTGTTTAGTCTTCTCAAGCAGAAATTAGAGGGTTTTTCTTTCTCTGCAGGTTGGACAGTTCACTTTGTGAAAGACAACTACACATAAACATATATGTCTCACATATATATTTATATAAGATCTTCTAAGGTTTAGATCAAACATGAATTTATTATATTTAAAACACTTTTAAATAATAATTTAAATTCAAACCCTTGTTGATAAGGAAACTAATTAAATATTAACCATATAGTTGATTATGTAATAACGAATTTATTCTGAGAAAATCATAACAGTATGTAATAAATGAATTTATTACAGAAAACCATACTTGTTATGTAATAAGCAATTTGTCTGAGAAAACCATAGCTGTTATGTAATAAATGAATTTATATAAGTGAAAAGCCATAACCGTTATTATTTGTTCTTAATGAGCCCTGGGTTCGGTCTTTCATTGGCGGTAGGCCCCGAATCACATTTTGATCTACAAGTCATAAGTGGCCTCTAGCGAACATTGCCAATACGAGTTAAATGAAAAGCTAAATAGAGACACAACCTTAATAGCTAATGACATAATCCTTTTGTCTCATGATATCTTGATAGAATATAAGGCATGAACCAAGAGTCGACCTTATATCGTTCTATCTTTGATTACTGAAACTCAATTAGGCGACTAAACAAATGACATTGATGCTCCATCAATTCATTGAGGAGCACATTTTCATTTGCAGGTCTACGATTGTCGGGGACATCTCTCTTATAATAAGAGGGACAAATTCCATCTTAATAGCTCATATCTATAACTACATAATTCTTATTATGTTCAAGTATAACTTTCTTATAGTCATAGATTAAAGACAGATTTGAATTATATCAAAGCCTGATATTCACTTATGTTGAGAACTACTTATAAGCGATCTCGGTCGAAAAGTTTAATATTTCTAACTATTAGAGATTAACTTATGAGCTTTGATCCATGTATTAATCTGAGTAGTGCATCCAATATTTGTTCTCAACAAATAGATATAAATTTGATTTGTATCTCATACACATATTTATCCTGAATATCAATCAAATACTAATCTTAATTCATTGTTATTCAGTAACAATAGCAGATTAGGGACATTTAGAATAATTAATAATATTATTCAAGGACGTATATATAATAAACATACAAATCACATCATAATAATAAATTCTCATAAATAGTCAAATACCATGTCCATCTGATATATAGGCACAGAGGCACTATTACTAACAATCTCTCCCACTAGCTAGGCCCGTTCATCAATGTATCTAATACCTGTAATTTTCAGCATGACAATCATGCTTTGCTTGTGGTAAGAGGCTTAGTCAATGGATCGGCAGCATTATAGAATCGACAACGGTGCTTTGCTTTGAACTTTCATTCTTGCACCACCATTTTAAACAAATACATATCCGTGCGATCGGAAATCTTGCTTTGTCAGTTGGAAGCTTGCATCTGTGTAACCATTTACAACGGATCATCTTCAATCCACCATACTACAGAACATATCTTTAGACCTTCTCCTTATACTTAGATATTTGACAGCATTGTCTAATGACTCTCAGGGATACGGCCCGGTGGCATCTACTAGTTATGCTTAAGCATAAGATACGTCGGTCTAGTGCACAACATGGCATACATATTAGATCCTATTCTTTGACATAAGAGATCTAACTCATCTGCTCTCGCTCATCTTTGAGTGTTGAGATCTTGAGATTTGCTAGGTAATAGTGAGACATGGGCCAGTATCCTCTCTTGGAGTCTTGCATCTTTTGACAGATTTCGATCACTTTGTCCCATGTAAGCTTACTTTGACTTAGACCAATCGGCCTCTTAGATCTCTCTCTATAAATCTTTATCTAGGATATGGGCAGCTTCGCCTAAGTCGTTCATTGAGAAACCTTCCACTAACGGGCTTGACGCACTGCGAGGTAGGGATATCATTCGATGGTAAAATGTCATCAACATATAAGACGAAATACAATTGCGCTCACTAATTTTCTTATATAACCTGGCTCATCTTCATTTTTGACAAATCCAAACCCTTTGACGATTCATCAAAGCGATTCCCGACTCGAGAACTGCTTCAAACCATAATGGATCTTTGAAGCTTGCATGCTACGAGTGTAGGTTGTACAAAACCTCGGGTTGTGTCATGTACATCCTCAGTAGTTTCCCATTAGAAGCCTTGAGTTTTAACATCCATTTGCCAAATCTCTATAATCATGATATGCGGCTTGATGGCAGTAAGAATTCTAATGGGCTTCAGGCACGCTACAATTGAAAAAGTTTCATCATAGTCTATACCATGAGTTTGTTTGAAACCTTTTGCAACTAGCCTTTAACTTTGTGGTATGCACTTTGCCATCAGCAAGTTTTCTTTTTTAAAGCCATTTACCCAATGGTTTTGTACGCTTGGTGGTCGTCGAATCAGCGCGATTATCGCATGGGTAATTCCGGACTTCATGGCCTCAGCAAAATTTCTCAGTACGTATCCAACATAAACACCTCTCTTGATAGGTAGTGGGTTCATTTGATCCACTAACAATACATCATAGTTATCGATCTGAGAAATCCATATCTCTCGGGCTCATGGCGTATCTATCGGAATCTACGTAAATTTTTGTCTTATGGGGAATTGTGTGACAATGATTTGTTGACTATATGAGTATCCATAAGCGATTCAATGTTATCTTGTGGTTCTCGAACTTCTTGAGAGTTGTATCTTACTCCCTTGGTTCCTTTAGAAATAAATTCCTTTCTAAAAGACACCATTAGAAGCTGACAAACACTTTGTTCTCTATGGGATTGTAAAGTAATATCCCTTAGTCTCTTTAGGATACCCTGAAAGACATTTATGGTTGAGTAGCTTATTTGACTTGGCGTTTTACATAAGCCTCACAGCCCCGAAAATCTTGAAAAAGTAAAGCGGGCCTTTTACCATTCCATCTCATATGGTGTCCTTTCAGCAGCTTTGGATGGAACTTCGATTTAGTGTGATCACATTTGTTTCAAGTGCATAACTGAGTGATAAATGGAAGATCATTTGGACTCATCATAGTCGAATCATATCTAATAACCGATTCCTCCTCTAGGACACACCATTCGGTGTGTGGTGTTCGAGAGGGGATTAGTGTGAAATGATTCCCTGAGTTAGGGTGATATGAGTGCCAGCTCGAATATTCGCCACCTCGATCGGATCGAAGTGCTATGGTTAATCTTGCCAAGTTGATTTTATTACTTCATTTTGAAAAGATTTGGAACATTTCAAATGATTGATTTATGTCTAAATCAGTAGACATAACCATATCTGTATTGAGTCATCGTAAATGTAATGAAGTACTTGTAACCTCCTCCTTATCCCCGAACTTAATGGTCCACGTACATGCGTATGTATGAAGTCCGATAATTCATTGGCCCTTTCCTTTGTGTCCGATAAAGGGATCGCTGTCATCTTACCTGGCACATGTATCATATGATTCAAAATCAAATGAATTCAAAAATCGATGGAGTTTTGAGATGGATTTCTAATTTATATGGCCCAGCGACAATGCCAAAGATAGGTTCAAGATTTAAATCATTGGACTTAAATTTCCGCCAGTAATTATGTTATTACTTCTTTTGAGCCACATTTGACTATAAATGTGATCCACATCGATTATCTATTACCGAGGCCCAGGCGTATAACATAAATACGAAGAACTAGTCTCTTGAGTCTTCTTGCTTCTTTAGATCCTCTAAATACGACTTGTGGTTTCTATTCAATGACGGGTTCATTGCAAAAGAAACAAACACCCTCCTTTGGGGCTTTAGCCTTGGAGTTGGAGTTGGGTTTGGGTTGAGAGTGGGACACCTGCTTTGCCCTTGCCGCACGCCGCCTTGAAGCCATTTCCGGCTGAACCATGTGAGGCATGGCTAGGCTTGGATTGTATTATTCCTTCGGCGGTTTTTAAGCAACATATGCGGCTGAATAGATTTGTCCATTTCACTCATGTTATAGTTCGACAAGCGCGTAACTACCGAAGTGGTCGGGACCCGAATGTCGGTTGCTTGACTCTTGGCTCAGTAAATCGAGCCTATCAGTTAACGATATAGCATTTTAGAACATGAGCGGCGAAATCGACCATCTTGCAAGAATGTAGTGCCTTGGCCAGTCTCTGCCTTTCTTGCCTTGCTTGTTGTTGGAACATTTCCTTAAGATTGAAGATCATATCCGCAACTATGGCACTGGTCACCCGAAATTCAAAACTCATGGTAGCTAACATCAAGCATGCAACATCCAATGAGTCATAATGATGCTTCTCATAAGCTTCTTTTTCGGCTCTGGAATTCTCGAGAAATTTGGTTCTTCGAGGAGGTTTCATCGAGACATAAAGCGGCTTTCTTGTTTGAGAACAATTCAAATTTTAAACTTGATCCGGAAGATAGTCGATAAGTTATCCTTCTCAAGAAGGTGATCGCGTGAACATAGTAGAATTGTTGTTGTTATTGTTGTCATCTGTGAATACAAAGTTTGATAAGTATTTGATTATGAAAGATTCTCACTAAATTAACAACCCTCAAAATAATCATATTAATCTAGTGAGCTAAGATCCATATTTTACTCAACTTTAAGTCGACTTTGGCGACGCTAAGTGAGTTGTTGGGTAGGTAACTCTTACCAGTGCATCTCATGCAACTCTTAGATATTTGTGGGATTTTGACATCCATATGTCGGCATTTAAATCCCCATCTTATGCCGATAGGCCCAAAACCGTTTTGATAACCTAATAAAGTTAAACCATTTTTAAACATATGGGCGCACCATTACTCTGTCTTGTCTCACGATGTAACCTGTGTACTTCTACTTCTGGTAGAACCCCACATTAAGGTGATAAAGGTTTGACAAGTGTTTAAATATAGATGGCATGTTAACCCAAATTTTATGTGAGGATCTTGATTGATTTTAATTTTCAATTAATAGATCTCCATCATACATGTCTATTATCTGCCATACTCATGTAACATCATACACATACATGCATATAATAAATGTGTCCGCAGTATGAAAGCCTTAATCACAGATTGATCTCCCATAAGCGATATGAAGATCAACAGTCATACTAGGTTATAATAAGTAGCTCAATGATGTCGATTTGACCTGACTTGTAGCATAGACACCTAGCTCACCCATCATCATAGTTGGATTGCATGACTTCAAATGGCTTACATTGTCTCCTTGTTTTTATTACAACAATTAAATAAATACTAATAATAGTAAAATAAAATTACAATAAAACAAGCATGGCATCTTGGCCCAGGTATTTAACAATTACAACCCTTGTAAAAAATAATAATAACCTGTAAGCCTTGAGTGAGTACAAAGGTATCTGTATTTTCATGTGAAGCTCTTCAACATATTGCAGAAATATATTATGTTATCATATAGCACAAACAATTTGCATTAAAAGAAATAAATTATAATAGCGCATGTTTAAAAACTAATTAAATTCGCAGGTGTTTACATTGACATTGGAAGGCATATTATGTATGGCCGAAAACCATCAATCCATTAGCGACATATTATGTGTCTCATTACACATACGGTTTATTTCGTACCACCATAACCAATCATTGATAAATCGGGTATTCTGCCGATTAAATTATGTATTATCACGATTAAAGATTAGCTTACGATCATATAACATCGCGGTAAACACTTTAATAATATCGTCGGATTCTTAATCATAATACTTGAATCCTTTTGGGTTAGTTGATCAATTAATACCTTAACAAAACACATTGCTTATGTGCGTTCGCACAAACCGTAATATCACATATATTAGCATAAAACATGCCGAAATCACCATACATCACATACGTATGATCAAAATATGAAAACATATCGATTTTATGAAAACCTGAGTGGCTACGATACCTTGTTAGATTTACAAGATGAATATCAATCGGTGGAACATAAATGCGGCGAATTTATAAAATTTTTATCCCTTAACCCACCAAAGATCACATGCGTTTCATAAAAGCCCGAAGGAAGATGCGAGAGCACCTCTTGTGATCGATTAAGTGAAATAACTAAAGTTGCGTCTTGGTTTGTTCGGATCTTCAAGAGTCTTTGCCTTCAAACGACCACCCTCACACAGTATCCACACACGAACAAATAAGCGATCTTTTGAATGCTAGTTCGGTTTCGTCTTCTGCAAAGCGAAGTGGGGTTTTTCTTTCTCTCTGTTTTAGGTTGGTTCACTTTGTGAAGACAATACATAAACATATATGTCTCACATATATATTTATATAAGTCTTCTAGGTTTCAGTCAAACATGAATTTATTATATATTTAAAAACACTTTTAATATGTTTAAATTCAAATCATATGTCGATGAAACTAATTAAATATTTAACCATACTTAGTTGCAACCAACAATTTATTCTGAAAAATCATAACAGTTATGTAATAAATGATTATTACAGAAAACCATGCTGGATTATGTAATAAGCAATTTATTACAAACCATAAGCTGTTGTAATAAATGAATTTATTATAGAGAGTGAAAAAACCATAGCAGATTATTATTTGTTCTTAATGTAGAGCCCTATAGGTTCGATTAACACATTGAAAAGGGAAGGCCCCGAATCACATTTGATCTCTGATCATAAGTGGCCTCTAGCGAACATTATGACCACCGAGTTAAATGAAGCTCATGATCCAGAGACAACCTTAATATAGCTAATGACATAATCCTTTTGTCTCATGATATCTTGATAGAATATAAAAGGCATGGACAAAGTCAACCTTATATGATTCTATCTTTGATTACTCGAAACTTCAGTTAGGCCCGACTAAACAAATGACGTGATCTCCATCAATTCATTTGAGCACGACGATGCATTTCTCAGTCTCGATTGTCGGGGACCCAGAATATCTCTCTTATAATAAGAGGAGACCGAATTCCATCTTAATCAATCATATCTCACTACATAATTCTTATTATGTTCAAGTATAACCAACTTTATAGTCTGTAGATTAAAGACAACGTTTGATTATATCAAAACCTGATATTCCTTATATTGAGAGAACTATAGCGATCTCGAGGTCAAAAGGATTTAATGACACAACTATTAGAGATTAACTTATGACTTTGATCCATGTATTAATCTCAAGACGGGTCTATCGATATTTGATGCTCGCGAATAGATACAGTGATTTGTATCTCATACACATATTTATCCCGTGAATATCGATCAAACTTTTATACTAATCTTAATTCATTATTCCCCTAACAATAGATTAAGGACATTTAGAATAATTAATAATATTGTTTAAGGACATTATATAATAAACTGCGAATCATCTATAATAATAAATTCTCATAAATAATAGTCGAAAATACGTGTCCATCACGATAGGCACAAACGTTGTACTAACGATTCATGATAGATTTGCTTTTGAAGTGATGTATTGTTGCGTGGAGAAAGTAGAGGAGAAAAATGTCACGCCCCAACCCCGGGTCGAAGACATGGTGTCATTTCGCACCTTAAGGCTAAAGACTCGAAGCACGAAACAACACAAAAGGTACAATTCCCTTTATTGTGGTGACCGATTCTCTTGCTCGAAAATATGTTGAGTAAAGGCGCAACATTCTGTCTGCAAATCTCAAATCTATCTTAACAAAGAATTTTCCAATCAACATCCAAGTACGAACTAACATAAGAGTCCAAAATAAAATCCATGTTTTTCCAAAATAAACACAAACTAAATAGTTAAAATAAAATTAAATTCATCCATTAAACAAGTCCGAAGCTAATTCAAAGTCAAAATCCTAAAATACGGTCCTCAACACATTGCGTCACTCCTTGCGAACTAGAGTACCTAAGATGATGCAAACAACGGGAATTAGGCTTGTGAAGCTTAATAAGGAAGATTAATGTAGTTATGTATCAAACATTTTCAAATCAGCGACAAAAAATAGAATGTTATCATGGTCATTTTTAATTTTTTTGTCAATACATTCCAAGCATGTTAAACAAATCACTTTCATTTCGAGATCAAACGCTTTCATATCAAATTCATTCAAATAGCGAATAAAAACTTTCTGTGTAAATATGTGAATGGTTGACCGTGTGAGACTTTCAAATGGTGGGTAGCGCCAGGTCGTGTGGGCCGAACCGGCATTCTTTAACTGCCCATGCAGCTCTAACCAAAACCCTAGAGGCGGGTTCAATCAATTCGTTAGCGAAGAATGTGGTCGACCTATTATTCAGTTGATAGGTGAGACTATCGAGTAAAAAGCGTAGTTTGATAATTTAAATTCATAAAAACGTAATATACCAGTAACTTATCTCGCAATAACATGTGGTCAGTACTTTCCGTGCAAAATATATTTAATCATATTTAAAGCGATAATGAAACCAGCATTTTAGAATCATGCGTGTAAAAATACATTTAAAAAAATGCAGTAATTTCACCTCAAAGCAAATGAGATCACAAACTAACCTCGAAAATTACTTAACAACCTATTCACCTAAAACAAATAATAAAAGAATCTATTAACTAACAAGCCATTTTTTAAGATTATTTTGTTTATTAATTATTTTCTACGAACTTATCTCTTAAATAATTATTTTACTTTCTAAATTTATTTATTTTTTAAGTATCTAGAATTATTTCTTTATTTATCAATTTTATTTATCTATAAGTTTCTATACATATATACTTTAGGTTTTAAAGACCTATTTTATGTAGCTTTTTAGACTTGTAATTTTTCCTGCTATTACTCATATCTGAAACAGCTATTTGACATTTTGAATCCATTATATCACCTGGCTCTGTCTGATTTGGTGTTTCCTTCCCATTCTCTCTAAGTATAGTGGTCACCTTCGCTTTTTTTTTTATGCCATTTTATTAGCATTAAGGTGCGGTGGTCCCCGCTCTTAAACTTTCTCTTTATTTATTTATTTATTTTTATTATTATTTTATTATTTATTCTTTTGATTTACTTTTGAGTTGCGGTTCTTATTATTTTTCTCTTACGACAACTTCTTTTAAAGAAAAATGTCTGAATCTGTCGAACCACAAAAAATATTCTGATACATAATAAAAAGAAATCTATAATTATCTAGGAAGGGCGTTTACTTTCAGTCATTTGTAACACAGTCTGTAGCGATTCCCAGGTCTTCGCAGAAATATCTTCTGAACTTGAAAGAAGCTGAAATTGTTCGGAAAAGAATGAAAGCCATACATAAGCGATTCTGTAGCGATATCGTTTTATTTGAAGAGATTCGGAAGAACTAGCGCTTTGACAACCTGCGATCTGGGTGGAGACTAAATATGACAATCTTCATGAAATGTTCAAATAAGGGTTTTATTATTATTATTTTCTATTTATATTAGGTCTTCACAAAAGAAATTACTAATTTTTCCTTTGTTAGAAAATTATAAATATTTATTTATTTATTTATTTTTATTGGGTGTTACATCCTACCCCCTTAATGAAAGTTTAGTCTTATAAACTTAACATATGCAGAATCTCGAAATAGATGAGATGCTTTTACTCATCTCTTTTTCTAATTTCATGCGTCTCGGATATAAATGATTCTTATGGATGCACGCGACTTGACTGTTGTAAGTCATGCTTGTCTTTATCAGTGTCTCTGATTCGAATGGATACCTCTTCATAGGTGGTCACCAGAAATCTGGAATAGGCTCCAATTCACCACATGAGAAGGGTAAAAAACATCTTCGCGAGGTCGAAATATGGAAAACATTATGAACTTTCAGGCAAGGTAATACTACTCTATACTTCTTACTAAGAAACACTTTCCTAGTTCTCGGTGGACCCCGAAAAAGAGGATTGAGCTTTCCTTTTCTTCCAAATCTCATCACAGATTTCATAAGGGAAACCAATAGGAAATCATGGTCTACTGACTCTGAGTCTACGCCTCGATTGTCGGCATAACTTTTATGTGTGTTTGAAATTGCCTTTTAATCTTTCCTTAATCAAGTACATGCTTCTCGATTGTCAAGCTGAGTTGAGGCCCCAGCTTCCTTTCTCTTCACATCCATCCCAACAAATGGGAAATGAGCTCACATAAAGCCCTTAAAAGGTGCCGACTCTAATACCCCAGCTTGAAAACTATTTATTTATAGGCAAACTCCTGAAGCGAATGATCATCCCGATTACCTTTTAGATCTGAAAACATAAGCTCTCCAACAAATCTTCGAAATCTAAACCACCCCTTTCGATTGATAGTCGATCACATTTGCAGATGAAAAGGTAGTCTTCAAAGTCAACGTAATACCCAAAGCTTTTTGTAGACTACACCAAAATCTAGAAATTGGCTTGAGGGTCTCATCTTTCTGATGGAAATGGGTACTACATTGCATCCTCACGATCTCCTTGACATCTGGATAAGCTAATCACTCGGAAAGTTAACCTTCATATGACCCAAGAAATAGACGGACTTGGTTAGTCTATCTACAATCACCCAAATAGAATTATTACCTCATAAGGACCTTGGTAACCTAATAACAAAATCATAATGTGGCTATTCCATTAAGACGGTTGTAAGGACCTGCTAATGTCGTTAGTGCTTTCAACTTTAACACGATGACCGCAACCTTTGACCTGAGTGACGATATCTCTCTTCATGCGACCACAAATAGTTATGTTTCAAGTCCTTATACATCTTAGTCCCTCACGGATGGATGATAAACTTCCTAGAATAAAGCTTCTAAAGCTCCCTCCTTAAAGTCTCATCGGTGGGACACAAGTGAGTCCCAAACCTCAATCCATGTCGAGATAAAACAAAGTTGGACTTGTCACCTTTCTTAACCTTATCCACAAGTTGCATTAATTACAAGTCATCTTTTTGTAGACTCATAATTCTCCCAACAAATTATGGTTGTACTCTAAAATTAGGCACAAGTGCTACACTAATGTGAGCTTCGTGAACTCCTCGAGTCATCCTGAATGTCTTTCGACCTTTAATTCATGATAAAAAGCCAGGCTTCCCTACTCTAAAAGCATCAACGACTACATTTTCCTTCCTCGGATGGTACTGAATAATACAATCATAATCCTTCAATAACTCTAACCATCGTCTCTGCCTCATGTTCAATTCCTTTTGAAAAAAAAATACTTTAAACTTTTATGATTTGTGTATATCTCGCAAGTTTCACCAAATAAATAGTGTCTCCAAATCTTAAGGGCAAAAATCACTACAGCTAACTCCAAATCTTGAGTGGGATAATTTCGCTCATAAAATTGGCAATGCAGAAGCATAAGCCACAACATACCATCTGCATAAGGACCTGACGAGGAAACCATTGAGATGCATCACCATACACCATAAATTTGCCTAAACCTGAAGGAATGGTCAAAATAGGAGCTATCACCAATCCGTCCTTCAACTCTTTGAAGCTGTGTTCAAACTCATCATACCGCTCAAATTTAACTCCTTTATGCTTCAACCTAGTCAAAGGTAGGGCAATCTTAGAGAACCCTCAATAAAACGTCTTAAATAACCATTAAGTCCCAAGAAGCTCCTAATCTCAGTCACTGTGGTAGGTCTTCTCCAATTTGCTACAGATCTACTTTCGAGTCGGCGAGATACCATCGCCAATTACCCATGTCATCGAAAAGAGAATCTATCAGCCAAAATTCACATTACTCGGCACCAGCATACAGTGTTTACCTTAAGGTTTAACGAATGGTATTCATGCTCCTCTCTACTCCTTGGAGTACACCAAAATATCATCTATAAAAACTACTACGAACTGATCCAAATACTGTTTGAATACCCTGTTCATTAAGTCCATAAAAGCAATAGGTGCATTAGTCAAACCAAAGGGCATAATCAAGAACTCATAATGCCCATATCTAGTCCGAAAGGCAGTCTTGTGTATGTATTCACTCTTCACCCTCAATTGGTGATACTGAAGCGAGAGTGATCTTAGAGAACACATGCACCCAGTAAATGATCAAAGCAATCATCCCGGTCGAGGAGAGGATACTTTTTCCTTATTGTCACCTTATTCAACTCTCTATAATCAATACACAACCTCATAGACCCTTCATTTTTCTTCACAAATAACCCTGGTGCTCCCTAAGGTGAAACATTAGGTTCGATAAAACCCTTATCTAACAATTCTTGAAGTTGAACCTTCAACTCCTTCAGTTCTATGGGTGCCATCCTATATGGCGCTTTAGAGCTAGAATTTGTTCTTGGCACCAAGTCAATGGTGATCTCCACCTCACCTCATTCTCATTACATACCACATAGGCTAAAAAGCCCTGACAACCATTCTTGAGTAAGGAATTAGCTCGTAGAGCTTAAATAACATACAATGGCTTATCCACATGGTTCCCCTCAAAGTTGAACTTAGGCTGACCTGGAATACTAAAGGTCACTTGTTTCCCCAAACAGTTAACAAAAGCATGATAAGAAGCTAGCCAATCCATCACCAAAATCACATCAAGGTCTTGGAGGTCCAGAAGAACTAAGTTAACTAACATTTTTTGATTGCTAATCATTACAAGACAGTTTTTTAGCATTTTACTAGCCACAACAGAATCTCCCATAGGAGTAGCAACAATCAAATCAAAATCCATAGTAGTGACATGCATATTCAACAAACTAGCAAAAGATACTGAAACAAAAGAGTGCATTGAACCAGGATCAATAAAAACTCTAGAAAATAAAGTGTGAATTCTAAGGGTACTTTTCACCACATCGAAGTAGCCTGGGTATCTCTACAGTCATAACAAACACTCTTCCTTGCACTCTAGGTTTTTGTCAATCCCCCAATTTATCATCTTTAGATCCCCTAACTATAAGCTTCTTATTTTTTGGACAATCCTGAATCATATGCCCTTGCTTCCCATAGCCAAGTAGGACAAACAATATTTGAGTTTTGCACTGCCTTCCCTTTGCTCTGATTTCTATTTGGAGTAGACTTTTTTTGTACATGATTACCATGGGCACTATCACTCCTATTTCTCTTCTTTTGCTGGTCTCTATACTAATAAAGCTCTTCATAATCCCTATATGCAGCCAAAATTTCCCCATCCACCACCTCACGAATACACACCCACGACCCGAGAATAAATTTCTTATTCACCCAGTGGGACTTCAACTATCTTGAAACTTCATCGCCTTATCCACCTGTAGCGATCAAATGTGGGAGATTTGCATGAGATAACTCATAAATTTGGCCTCTGCAGTCTGGAGTCATATTCCCTATTCGGTGAATGACTCTCCCGTCTTTAATGTAAACACGAAAATTCTATTTTACGAAATGAGTAAAAACGGTAATTTCGGTTAAATCTTGAATTTTCTAGATCACCGGATGACGAAAAAGAGTTCCGCGGATTGAAATGAATCTCACGAAATCTAGCTTCTACGTCGATTTCATCAAATTCAAAACGGTCAGTCTGCGTTTTACCGAGCCTTCGGGATTCGTGCGACACTTGTACGCGTGTGGGGTGGCTCACATAGAACCACGTGTCAGAAGGAGAGTTAGTCAAACCAAAGCACAAGTGATGGCCATGTGTCACAAGCTAAGAGGAGGAAAATCCAAAAGTTTGGATAAGGAGATAAGGGTAATCCAAGAGAGCAAATAGGGAGGTGATGACATCACACTTGACCCATCTTAGACTAAACCGGTGGGATGGGAGAGGAGGAAAGAGGGAGAAGAAAGAAAGAGAAAAAAAGAGGGAAGAAGAAGTAGAGAGAGAAGCTCTTACCTTATCTCTAAATTTCCCCGCCGATCGGTGTCGGTTCTGGAGGGCTTGAACAAAGTGCTTCCACTGCGGTGAGCTTGGTGAGACCAGCAGGAGTTTCGGAAAACTCCAAGAGGTAGGGGTTTTCTCCAACTTGGTTTAATTCTTATTTAAAATCCATACATTTGTTTTAGTGTTTTGGGGCCAGAAATGGCCATGTGTTCGATCCGGGTGGGGCCGAATGCTAATTTTTGGATTGCCTTTGGGCGGTCCATGGAGGCTGAATTTACGAGCGTTTTGCCCGGTGCTGAGACTAAAAAAATCCGAACTATTTTTCGAATGGTCCGGGAGTTGGATTATGAAAGCGGGTTTCGGCGTCCGCGATACGGTCGATGTGTTGCTGAAATAGACCAGCATGAGTGTTGATATTGAAAAATGATGTTGTTAATGCGTATTTCGATTGATGTTAGCATGATTGTTTGAATGATAACCATTATATTGTGAAAAATATAATTGTTTATGAATCATGAAAGTTGTATTTATGAATTGACTTGATTGCGTCTTATGCGCGATGCTATCTGGCGTCGAGTCGATAATAGATTTTATGATGATGGTAAATTCACCATTGGTGGCAGTGTGTGGTGAGGAATAAAATGGAGACGACGCGCATCTAAAATTAGAGACTCATGGTTTAATGAATAAAAATAAATAATAATCACGTGTGTGTTGAAACATTAGCAAGTTGGGGAATGAATCCCTTCCCCCTAAAAATTTAGAAAGATCCACAAATTCATATGAGGTTGGAACATGATCACCGTGGTGTAAGACGTAAAATGTTAGGGAAGGCATGCAGCGATCTGTATGAGAACCCGAAAATACACAGCCCATGCGCGCACGTAACGTTTAAATGAAATTAGAATTGAGGTATGGAGGTCGAGGTTGAGTCAGGGTGGTACGATGGCCCTTTCACACTTGGCATGTGGCGAGGGAGTTGTGGTCGGGGACTTGGTGTGCATGAGGAGTCTCATCTCGTGCGATATAAAAAAAGCGTTCCATGTATAGAAGTTGCATTTGTGGTGTAAACCGGAAAATTAAATTTTTGAAAAATTAAAGCGTGTTTGGTCAAAAGCCGAATTTTTCTAGATCTTGGATGATGATGAAACGGATCACCTTTGGAGATGAATCTGCAAATCTGGCTACCACGTCGAATTTCGTCGGTCAGAACAGTTAGATTCGAGTTTTTCGAGGCCAAGATTGGCGTCGGGTGTCATTAAGCGACTTCCCCAGCGAGAAGACATGTGATGTGATAAAGTCACCTATTACATGTCTTTCATGTGACAAATATTCTGCGTGATTCGAAGTGGAAATGGTTGACTTGGGTGTCTGAAAGTGTCGAAAATCAAGATGAAGAAGGGACATAGAAGGAATTTTTGAAATATTAATTGAATAAAGACAAAACATGAATAGTTTCTTCTTGATTTGAAGAACGTCACGAAGAGCCGAATCGTGCAATGGGTTGTGGATTTGAATTTTAGAGAGAGAGAGAGAGAGCTACTTCTCTCTAGATTTCCTGGCGTTTAGACCGTCGGTTCGCTTCGGGCCAAGAAGTAAAGCTGTTCTACGCGGCGAGGGCTACGCATGGACACCACTCGTGGAGTTCGACAACCCCAAGAGGTAGGATCTTTCCCTACTTGGTTTATTCTTTGGCCATGGGCCATTTTATGGATGGGGATTTGTCAGAGGCCTAGAAGGTCGTGTTATCTGCTTTTAAAAGCTTTGAATCTATTTAAAAATCCGTAATTATAGGCTTTTGAATAAAGCATTTCAACCCGAGGGTTTCACTGTTCATGTGATTTTTGGTATGATTTTTGTGTCGTTGAGTGATTCAAAATGAATTGCTTGTATTTGTTAATTAGCCCATGTGGGCTAATTTTGATGTTATTGATGTGAATTTAGTAACTTGAATTGTGTGAATTAATTATGTTAATATATACATGTTTCTTTATATCTAGTGAGTTGTCGGGATTGACATAATGCATTCCATATGGCACCGGGCACCCTAGAATATTAGGAGTGAGTGCATGACATGAAAAAGAAAACAAAAAATATTGTGAAAAGAAATTACCTAAGATTTTCCTGAGAATTGTGTCGGGAGAGTGATTTTACTCGTGATTCGCTTAGGCATGTGTGATGGAGCTCTGGCGGAGGACTCGAGACATGGATCGGGGGCATGTAGACATTCAAGTAGGATCATGTATTTACTTGAGTGTGATTGTTTTCCATTACATGTGCACTTAGGTGGGGAGTAACCCATGTAGGAAATTATCTCTACTGTGCATTGCTCACCTTGTCGAGGGATCACTATTTTAGGTACAGGGAGTATACAGGAGGACGACGCTCACTAGAGGCCGCGGTCAGAAGAAAGCCTGCTTCAGGCTTTGGTATTCGCTTTGTAGAACATGTATTAAAAACTTTAAATTTTGATATATGTTTTCGTTAAGAGTATTGTAATAACTCTCGAACCATTTGTATATAACATGTGATTTTCATGAAGATACGCAGTGCCCAAGTGGCCATTATTTTACTCACGATGTGGACCTCAGGTGGTCATTGTTAATTGTCATAATGTGTTTTACCTCAGAGCTCCCGTACAAAGGAGACTCTACCCGATTTTCTCGTGAGCGTGCCCGTTACCCAACATCCACGAGTATTCCGCGGGTCACTTCCGCTGTCACCCAATCGTTTTCGGGGCGCTACATATGGAATGTGAATGATTGTTGTGTGCCATTGCATGAACATTTAGGTGGGGAGTAACCCTTGTAGGAAAATTCAACTACCGGGCATCGCCACCTCGCCGTGGGAAAATAATTCGTGTACCGAGGTACACCGGGGGATGAAGCTCACCCCAGATCTCAGTTGTGGAGAAAAAAGTCAAATTTGGCATTGTAATGTATTTTGTAAATTTTGGATAGAAAACCCGTTTTCTATATATGTAAGAAGAATAGGGTTGTAAATAAACTCATTTAGTATGATTTATATATTTTGAAAAGTTTTCCGAGCTTTTGGTTGTCTTTGTAATAAAAAGACTAAGTTACATTCAATTTAGGGCGCTTTGGAAGGAAAAAGGAAAGAAGAAAACTAGAGGAGCAGGAGACCAAAGTGGGCTACTACCCATTTTGAGTCCTCACAAGGGTTGTGGCTTCCTACCCGGTTACATAAGGCCTCTCGTCACACAAAGCTCTAGTTCGTGTCGCGACAGTACCGCGGTCGCGATAGATAGCAAAGCCGCGCATCGACCTGCCTGACGGCGCGACAGCTTCCTAGCCTGCGGTCACACACGGCGTCTTCCCGGTGGTCGCGACGAGTTCCCGCCACGCCGAGTGACTTAGATTGAGATAGAGGCCTCCTTTATCGCGATAGTGGATCGTGTCGCGACCGGGCGTGTTCGCGGTCGAGAGGCCTAGTGTCGTGACATAGAAATGGTGTCATGACAAGGTGGCACGACGGGCGCGCACTAACGCACGAGACAGAAAAGTTATGTTGCGACAGAGGATTCTCTATCGCGAAAGATTTCTCATAGTTTTATGTTGCAATAGAGATTTTTCTGTCGCGACAGGGAATTCTTTGTCGCGACAAAGATTGCTCAGCCTCGTGTCGCAAGATTGTCACGGGCCGCGACCGAGGGGCGTGGTGGATGAGTGCCTCAGGGCAAGCAACAGAAAGGTGGGCGACGTGATGCACGACGCATGCGACAAACAGTACATAAAATGCGGACGCATTCATGCGAACGACGCACACGATAGGTCGTACAGTGTACGTGACACGACGTGCTCAATAACGCGCATAGTATGATCGCAACCGCACACACCTACGCACTCGACATAGTGCAATTCGTGATTATGTACTCGGTTCGAAAGTACTATTCACAGACACTATTCATGGCTTACTGTTAAAAATAAAATAAATGACCCCTGGAATCACGCCACATTTTATCAGCCTTCACATTATCAAGGAAATACTATGTAGAAAGCATCACCGACCTCCAAGTAATGGGCCTCAGCTTCCACAGTCTCGCCACGCCACCAATGGTTAGCCTCCTTATCTAACATGAATGCTACATAAGAGACCTTCTGCTCATAAGAACAATCAATGACATCAAAAAATTTCTCCATTTTTATTATGCAAGCCTCCGCCTCGGTTGGGTCCGATGTACTAGAAAAATAAGGAGGTCCCAACCTCTTAAAATCATCAAAGGAGCTACCCCTAGTAGTAGCAAATTGTCCTTGCCTATTAGTCTCAACAGCTCGAGCTTGAAGCTCAACCAACCTAGCAATAGTCCCCCAATATCTATGAATCCCTTCTACACTCATAGGGCCCACATTCTCAAATTGAGAAGGTACATCGTCATTAGCCTAACTAATTTGGGAAGATAAATCCCTCCTCGGGTGGCATCGCGGTCCTATAATGACAAAAGGTATAACTCAAGTTAGTCACTAGGAAGCCAAATGAGCAAATCAGAATTGAAAATAATAACATAATCTAGCTAGACAAACTTGAAACTTAACTAATGTGTCACTCATCTATTCCCAAATGTAAACTAAACAAATTCAAGATCATAACCTGCTCGATACCACTGGTCACGCCCAAAACCCCAGCCGGACATGACCATCATTTTGCACCTTAAGTCTAAAGAATCAAAGCAGGAAACGACAAAAACTTCATTCCTTTATTGTGATTGAAATGATTCCACTTATCGAAAACTTGTTTAGAGAAAAAGCGCAACATTTTACTGTTTCCAAATCTCAAATCCATACTAACAAAAAATTTCCAATCAACATCCAAGTATGAACTAACATAAAATTCCAAAATAAAATCCCTGTTCTTCCAAAATAAACACATAAACTAAATAGTTTAAACAAAATTAAATTCATCTATTAAACGAGTCTAAAGCTAACTCAAAGTCAAATCCTAAAATACTGTTCTCAAGCTGTCTGTCACTCCTCGCCAAAACTAGGAGTACCTGAAAAGATGGTTAACAACGTGCGTGAGCTTGAAGTTTAATAAGGTAAGTTAATGCAGTTATGGATCAAACATTTTTAAATCACTGACAAAAATAAGAGATATAATCATCAGTCAATTTCAATTTTTTTTTTGTCAGTACATTCAAATATTTAAAACAAAATCCTTTCATTTCGGATCCAAACGCTTCCATATCAAATTCATTTAAATAGTCAAATTAAAACTTTTACTCTGGTCACAAATATCGTAATTGCCCAAACATATGTGACTTCTTCAAACGGCCACACCTCAAATCGTTCATTTTAATGCGACGAAACAAAAACTACTACTTTCAGTACTAAGAACCCTAACCAAAACCCCTGCAGAGTGGCTGAGTTCAAATCAAATACATTCCTCACCAAGGATCGTAAATGTCAACTATTATTCCGCCTGACAAGCAATAACTACTGTGTGAGTGAAAAAAACATGGGGCCTAATAATTTCATTCACAAAACATAATATCTCCATAATTTATATCACAACAAAACATAAAGTCCAACATACTTTTCATGCAAAATATATTTGATCCATATTTAAAGCAAAAACGGAACCAACAATTTTGAATCGTACATATAAAAGTACATTTTAAAAAAAATTGCATTAATTTTCCCTTACCTCAAAGCAAATTTGAGATCCTAAAGGCTAACCTCGAAAATCAATTAACAACCTATTCACATAAAACAAATAATAAAAGAATTTATTAACAAATGCTTTTACTTTTAAGATTATTTTATTTATTAATTATTTTCTAAGAACTTCATCTCTCAAATAATTATTTTACTTTCTAAATTTATTATTATTATTTTTAAATATCTAGAATTATTTCTTTATTTATCCAAATTTTCACTAATATCTATAGAGTTTCTATACATACCATAATTTTAGGTTTTCAAGACCTATTTTATGTAGGTTTTTAGACCTATAATTATTTTTTTCTACTACATTCCCCTATCACAAAAGACAAACTATTTTATGACATTTTTCAAATCTATTTATATTAACACAAAACACCATACGGTTTGATGTTTTTTTTCCTTTCCCGTTCTCTCTCTAAGTATAGTGGTCCCCCACTCTCCTTTTTTTATTTTATTCTTTTGATTTCAATTTCTAGTTACGGTTACTATTCCTTCTTTCTTTCTTTATTTTTTTTAAAGAAAAATAATCTAGATCTATTTAAACCCTAAAAAATATTCATGATCTATAATAAAAATAAATCTAGAATTTTCTAGGAAGTGACGTTTACTTTTTAAATCGCTTCTTAGCACTAGATCTGACGTTCTAGGTAATTCTAAAATATTCTACGAACCCAAAAGAACTCAAAATTGTTTGGAAAAGAACGAAACCATCTATAACTGACTACGCATTACCGATATCATTTTATTCGAAAAAGAGATCTCTAGTTAAGTACTCACCTTGACAACCTTTTAGCCCCTAAGGTGCCAAGTATTCTATTGGCCCGACTAACTTTACGATGTATAAAACCAAAATAAGTGGTTTTGTTATTATTATTTTCATTTATATTAGGCTTCACAAAAAAAATTACTAATTTACCTTTCGTTAGAAAATATAAATATATATATATATATATATATATTTTACCGAGTGTTATAGAAAATGTTGAAGAAAATAAAATTTGAGGAAAAATAAGAAAAAAGGAAGAAGGAAAATGAATTTTTTTTTTATATTTATTAATTCAAATTTATTTTTCGATTATAACTCTATTATATAAATATAAAGATTAAATCATTTAAAGATATATAATATATTAATCAATTGTAGTAATGTTTTATTTTCTTTGTTGTTTCTATTATTCGATTAAATACGTTAAAAAAAATCCTTTATCTTCATAATTTTTATTTAAAATTTGGATTTAATGAATATTAAAGATTATGAAATATTTTAGGTTTTATTATGGTAATTAAAATTTTAAATTTTATTATTAATTAAAATCCTAATGCAAATATCTTTATCTTTTATTTTATGATAAATAGATTTTTTTACTATTTTATAGTGATAGATAAAATAAAATAGATATTATTTTAATAAATTACGATATATATATATATATATATATATATATATATATATATATATATATATATATATATATATATATATATATATATATATATATATATATATATGTATATATTATTTGTATATCTTCTCAATCATAAATCACCCACAAGAATCTCGCACTGGGGCCTATCAACACTAAATACCATCTATCACCATCCAACAGCCCTAAGTCTCGTTCATACACCCACTAACAGTGGCGAACCTACCTAGGGTTTAGGGGGCATATGCCCTCCTGAAAATTTGAGAAAAATTTGTTTCTAATGGGGTTTGAACAAATGACCTATAGTTTTGAGGTAAGTTCCTTAACCATTATGCCATAATGCCCCATTTGAAATTTTTTAATGCCTAACATGACTTTATTTTCTCGGTCCATACTGAATAGAACTTTTCTTCAACTTAATGCTAAATAGTACTTAACAATATTAAGCATTAAGTATTAAGTTTGTTTATTAACATTAGGTAGTGCGTTTTTAAATTCTCTCCTCCTTCACTGGGTAAGGCGATGCTTTCCCGTTGAAGATGACTTTTCCTCGAACGTAGTGCCCAAATATTTTATCTTTTTCTATTCGCAATTTTTTTTTTAAATTTCAGCTATAAGTCATGAAAAAGTTAAAAAAAACAAATAGGATGAATGATGAAAGCTATTTAGCTTTTAGCAAAAAGCCAAAAACCAAACCCCACCTAACTCTTGTTTCATAACACAGTCTAAGATTTGTTAATGAAAAAATTGAAAAAGAAAACCATCGGTTAAGCTCCTTCAAATCTTTTTGAATTTTTTTTATTATTTCGTGCTTTTCTTGTCTTCCCTCAAATGAATGGAGGTTATTTTACGTATAGCCAAGTAAGTAAGAATGACAATGAGAAGAGTCTTATGAAGTACATGCCTTGCCTCTCCCTAATAGAATGGTTTATGTTAAGTGATTATAATTTTGTGGTGACCCGAATTATGACCTGATCTTCGAAATATTTTGGGAGTTTGATTTAAAAGGAAATTTTTTGTGAGATAAGTGTCGGGCCTTCAAGATTCGGGTAGCGAAATGGACTTGATCCGATTTGAGCTATATATATATATATTATGTGGGTGTTTAGGGTTTCGTGTCTGTGACGCCCTAAAATCTAGGGGGTCCGTTGATCAACCATCAACTCGCGAAAAACCTGTGGATATCGTGTAACCCGATACCACATCGTATGTCCCATTCACAGGGACCCATCATTTTACAAAATCGGACATAGTTCTTATAGATATCGTATGACCCGATATCACATCGTGTGTCCCATTCATTAGATGCATCATTACATATAACTGGATAGAGCCCCTGCGCTGGGGAGCTCTTCCAAAACCATCCCGCACACAAAATATAAGACGCCAGAAAACAACACTGGGCAAATTGCTGGGCTCGGGCTTAGGCGAGAAGGTGTGTGCTTCGCCTGGGTGAGGAAGAACCTCACGTACAAGGTTGCCCTCGGGTTCGCCTAGGTGAAGCCCACCTTCGCATAGGCGAAGCAGAGCCTAAAATCTACACTAATTTCAACATAAATTCAACCCATAGAAAACCTGTGGATATCGTGTAACCCGATACCACATCGTATGTCCCATTCACCATGTGACACCCCTATCCCGAGGGTCCCGTTGACAACCCGTCAACTTGCGGAAACCTGTAAATATCGGGTGTCCTGATATCACACTCATTTATGGAGACCCATTCCTGCATATTTAATTTACAACATACAAAAACAGGCCATGTATCATTTTGAACCATCGCCCATTTAATAGTCCTTTTATACAACAAAAAGGTATACATGTTTTACTGCATCCGACTGTCATCCCTCATGTGGTCCTATATGTGGGTTAGACACCCTGATCTGACTTCAGACCGAAAGGTCCCAAGATGGGGCGAGCACGCCCGTAGAAGTTTTCCTACAAGGGTTACTTCCTACCTAAAATGCACATGCAATGGCGCACATAAACATCAATTCATATTTCATACAATTTATAACATTATATGAAATGTTCCATGTCATTAATGACGTGGACCCTCATGCTCACAACCCGAAACCCCACCACTCTTCCACACCCGGATTTGCCAAGTGTGAAACCAACCATCATTTAACCCAATGACTTAAACCATCGGACAACCCTCCAATTTTAATTTATCATTTCATGATTTTTTCTTTAGGCTACTTAATTTTCTGTAAGCTTCTTTCACCGCAAGACGCCGCAGACGCTTCCAATATTCACGAATCTCACATCACTCGGGATTCATGTCTAACAAATAATAACATTCGGGGTCTTTCACCCTAAGGGATCTACCCCCAACTCGTCCGCCCAAAACATGTGTAATTTATCATTTTGATCATCTTCTATTACCATCCGTGAGTCTCAACCTTGACTTTGTCCCATTTTTCCGAGCTTCACGACTCCATTCACTCAACATCTGAATACCAATACCATGCACCCAATAAACCGACTCCGACGCGATGTGACCGCCAAGATATGAAACATGATGCCAATGCATTTTCCTTCATGTATATATAAGTGCTACATGAAACATTAATACGCCATGGACAATTATAATTTTTACATATAATTTACATCCATGCAAGCCATGTTAATACATCAAATAGCATATACTAACACGATACTCTTCACATAGCATGTTATTCATAGAAGCAATAACACACAACAAGGTCATAATCTTGGACCCATCCAACAAGGTACCTCACGGTCCCTCCACAAACAAGATGTTATTTAATATTTTACAACAATGGGACAATAAAATGGCCAAAATCTCACCCCATATGTACGTAACACCTTCGTTCCTTCACTGCTCACACCGAATTATCAGATGCCTAAACACATTCATAAAAACCCGAAGACATCAGTCTCGGGATCAAAACCAAACCTCAACCCAGTCCCGGACTGTGAAAATAGTTCCCAAAATCCTATCCGGATTGTCCAAAAACAATCTCAAAATTTAAACCCGAACTGTCCGAAAATAGTCCCGAAAAGTCCTAAAAATTCCTACACTCGGTCCAAAAAATTTGGGATTGAAATTTACGGCCTCTCATGGCCTCTAAGCAAATCCCAAGCTATTAAATGACATTTAGGCTAGAAATAACAGAAGTAGGAAAATTCCTTACCTCTTGGAGTTTGACAAAACGCTAAGATTTTGGTGCCCACCGTAGCTCTCTATGCGTGGACCGACTTTACCTTTTGCTCCGACGAAAACCTACGATCCGATTTTCGTAGATCTTAGAGAGAAGCGAAGAAAGAAAAAAATAAAATTTCTCTCTCTCTCTCTCTCTCTCTCTAACACGCTCCCTCTCCCGTCTCTTTTTGACTTTTCTTTTTTTGATTTTCGTTTTTATCTTCTTTTTTTTTGTTATTATTATTATTATTATTTTACATACGACTATATCACTTCATTTAAATTGCTTCGAAACAATTTATTTCCTTTCAGTTCAATTTATTTTAAATGAACTTAGCTTAAGCCATTTTCTGACTTTCGAGATTTTCGTAAAAATCTCGCCTCCCCGAAGGTCACTTTTCGCTAACTTATCACCCGTAAAATCAAAATATTCCTTTGTCTCTGCACTGGAACTAAATTTTCCGGGTCACTAGGATTTCTCGAGACGACTTAGCGACGCAGATCCGCTTCGGCCATTCGAGATCTTGAAAATTTCCTGCCAACCGAAATTACCACTTTACCCTTCGAAAAATTCTGATTTTCTAGGTTTCACACTCTCCCCTAAAAGAATTTTGCTCTCGAATCTCCACACACATACGCATCACTCATGCATATGCAACCTTACACAACCTACAAGACCGTGGCCTGCATGATAACCCGCCTGGGGCGCGCCTGTTAATCACCGACAACCCGATGGGTTGTCAACCCATCCATGTCAAGAATGACATCAAAACTCTCGATATGTCTACCACCTCGGGTTGTCCACCATGAGCGTAATCCTTGAGATATCCGACTCACAACCGATACATATATCCGACCAACTCACCCTAGATCCTAAGGGAGAATTTTTCCCATACAATGGCTTTTCCAAAGGCCTTAACCTCCAAGCCCAAACCTATCACACAAGATGCAATAATGAACATGATGCATCCTAATTTAAACAATTACTGCAGAGTAGAAACATGGCCCTCGTATTTCCAACTGATCTACTTGCTCAAATTTCGCATAACTTACAGAAGACACACCCCGGTCCCCTGTCCCGGGGGTTTTCATGTGAGCCTTATACCTGACCTCGATCCATACTCTAGCCCATATGTACTACCGGTTGTGCTCAGATAGCATAGCCGCAACCGAACCGGTTCCTCCGCGACCATACCGGAGTGAGAAGGAACAAATTGAGTCCGTGCCTATCCCATTGATGACTGGAACTACGCCGGCCTAAAACCTTGGGATCCCTGCCTCTGTGGGCAATTACGCTTCATATGTTCAAGCTGATGGCAATAGAAGCATGTCATCGACCCTGGCTGGCCCTGTATCTAGGGCACTTGTGGGATAGAAGTCCTCTGCATTTTTCCCAAACTTGAAGAAGGATGATCCTCCTTTCTTTTCTTACTAGTCTCTGCATCACGGATGCTTCATGCATCATCTACCTCCCTCTCTATGGCCATGGCCGTCTCAACCATAGGGTCCAAGTCCGGTAGGCAAAGCCCTACAATCTTTCCCCGAATGGGCAACTTCTCACTCTATTCTCAAACCCTCGACTTCAAGGCGTGATTTGTGGCCACATAACGCGCCAAAGATAATCCAAGTTAATCCTCGTGGAACCTAGCCACGACTCCATCACCGTCATCGTTCCTTGCCTCAAATGAACCCCGGGCCAGATGTCTAGCGCTGGACCGAAAAATACTGGCCATAAAGAGCCCATGAACTCGCCAAGTCATTGCCTCTAAGTCCCTAGAGGTCTTGCACTCTACCCTACCACACTGGGACTCAATCCCTAGCCGAACTCAACTAGCCCGATCTTGGTCAGACGGAGGTAATATCCATAAATTTCCAATACCTTCTCAATCTGCCATAACCAATGGTTTGCCACCATCGGATCCCTTCCCCCTGTGAACATCGGAGGATGATGTGACTTGAACCTCTGGAGGTTACTCGGACCTCCTTGACTACCAGCTGCACTAGCCTGTGTAATGGCAACACCGCGGAACTCAACAAAATTCCCGCAAAGGCTCATCGGGGTCAAAAGACAGTGGTGCCCCGGGCTAGCACCTCATGGACGACCTCTACATCTTTGGCCTCGATTTTCCATCTACACCTGTCAAATGGAAACAACCAGTCTAACTAGTTATGCACATGCCAATTACTAATAGACTTAACAACCATGAACCGACTCGTTCATCACCTTTTTCCTTAGTGGTGCTAATTGCCAACCACTCCTTTTATAATTCAAAACTTTCATGTTCATTTCATTTCCCATATACATCCTACCGTGTATATGTTTTCCATGCAATGTGTAACACACAATCACGCAATCACAAACATGGAACACATATCCGAACACAACATGAAACACACCATGCATGCAGTGGTCTAAACCCGTCCCATGAACTCCTAGGTACTCCTGCACCTAAGCTCCGAGACCAAGCTATGACGCTGGTATCAATTTCACCACAATAGCCGTGGCCTAAACCCATGTCCCTTAAGCCCTAGGTACTCGTGTACCTATGCTCTGATACCACGCTGTGATGCTGGTATCAGATATCAAGCACCAGGTAATCAAAACCAGGCACTATACTGCAATTGCATAACCTAGGCCCATGCCCAACACGCTATAAGTAATCGTATACCTTAGTTCTGATACCATGTCAGGACACCCTATCCCGAGGTCCCAAGGCCGACAA
The DNA here is from genome assembly GCA_016808115.1 of Tetrastigma voinierianum. Taxonomy (NCBI): domain Eukaryota; kingdom Viridiplantae; phylum Streptophyta; class Magnoliopsida; order Vitales; family Vitaceae; genus Tetrastigma; species Tetrastigma voinierianum. The sequence continues at coordinate 694,039 of JAEQBH010000403.1, forward strand.
CCCACAACTCAGGAAACCCTCAGAAATATCGGTGTCCCGAGCATCACACCACTTATGGAGACCCATTCCTGCATATTTAATTCACAAATATACAAAATATATGATAGCCTATTTAACCATCAGTCCATTTAATAGTCCTTTTATACAACAAAAAGGTATACATGTTTTACTGCATTTTACTCTCATCCCTCATGCGGTCCCATATGTGGGTCGACACCCGCAATCCGACCAGACTTAAAGGGGGTCCCACGATCGGTGAGCAATGCCCCGTGAGAGTTTTCCTACAAGGGTTACCTCCCACCTAAACGCACATGCAATATGCATATAAACATCAATTACATTTCATACAATTTATGCAACATTATATGAAATGTTCCGTGTCATTAATGAGATGCGACCCCTCATGCTCACAACCTGAGTCCCAACCGACCCCTCATCCGTGAGTCTCAACCTTGGACTTTGTCCCATTTTCCGAGCTTACGACCCATTCACCAACACCGGTGAATACTCAATACCATGCACCCACACCCGACTTGACGTGATGTGACCGTGCATATGAAATGCATGATGCCAATGCATTTTCCTTCATGTATATATAGGTGCTACATGAAACATTAATACGCCATGGACAATTATAATTTTTACATATAATTTACATCATGCAAGCTATGTTAATACATCAAATAACATATACTAACATGATACTCTTTACAGAGCATTTTATTCATAAAAGCAATAACACACAACAAGGTCACAATTTTGGACCCATCCAACAGGGTACCTCACGGTCCCTCCACAAACAAGATGTTATTTAATATTTTACAATAATAACACACAAAATTGCCCAAATCTCGGACCCATATAAAACAAGGCACCTTTTGGTCCCTTCACGGTTCGTCATCGAATTATTGTGATGCCAAAACATACCATAAAACCCGAAGACATTAGTCATGGGATCAAAACCAAACCTCGGTCCAAATCCCGACGCCTCGAAATAGCTTCTTAAATCCTATTCGGGATCGGTTCAAAACAGCCTTTCAAAATTTCAACCCTAACTCGTCCGTAAACGCCCCACTAAGCTCCCGATCGGTCCAAAACAAATCCGAAAAGTCCTAAAATCTTACGCTCAGTCCAAAATTAAGTAGAAAATTCTCACCTCGAGTTCGACGAAAAACGCTAAGATTTCCGCGCCCACGCGAGAATCCTCGACATGGACCGACTTTGCCTTCTCGTCGACCGAAACCTACTATCCGATTTCCGCATCTTGTGAGAGAAAGCGAAGAAAGAAAGAAAAAAAATAAAATTTCTCTTTCTCTCTAACGCTCTCCCTCTCCCTCTCCGCCCCTTTACTTTTCTTTGATTGCTTATCTTCTTTCTTGCTATTATTATTTGGATACATGACTCATATTACCTCATTTGGGTCCGTTTCTACCCCGAAACAATTTGTTTCTTTTTAGTTCAATTTATTTTAAATGAACTTACCTCAAGCCATTTCCTGACTTCCGAGATTTTTGTAAAATCTGGTCTCGAAGTCACTAGCAACTTCTATGACCCGTAAAATCGTGAAAAATATTCCGCTTGTCTTAGAATTCGACGAAACTTTTCTGTGTCACTAGATTTTGCGAGACGAATTTAACGGTGTGGTTCGTTTCGTCATCCAAGATCTAGAAAATTTTCGATTTTCAATCGAAATTACCGTTTTACCCTTTTTTGAAAATTTGGATTTTCTGGGGTTTCACACACCGGGACCCATCATTTTACAAACCTGACAGAGTCCCTATAGGTATCATATGACACGATATCACATCGTGTGTCCCACTCACCGAGATCCATCATTCCATATAGCTGGACAGAGCCCTCTTTATGCTAGGAGCTCTTCCAAAAACCATCATGCACAAAATACAGTACCGAAGTAAAAATAGCATTTGGCATCTCTTCCAAGTTCACCTAGGCGAGGCAGAATCTCACCTGCAAGGTTGCCCTCGGTTCACCTAGGGAAGGCATAGCCTAAAACTTGTACGAATTTCAAACATAAACTCCATAAGAGTTTTGAGTTCAACTCTTAACATATTGTTACATGCCAACATTCATTGTTTATAAAAATAAATGTTAAAGAACAATTACAGAAGTAATTATAAATCCACAAGCCGACTTTCTTCACTCTCGCGCCCATGGATGAGAGCCGCCCACCAGTGCTTGTCCCGCACCTGAAATATTATCCCATACAGGGTGAGCCATGCCCAGTAGAGTTATTCTTACAGAGGCTACTCCCCACCTAAGTTCACATGCAATGCTTACACTTAACAATTCTCACATTCACATCACAATTCCAAGCAAGATATGCAATCTTAGGTTGGAATTCTACATGCCATGCCATTAAATGAGATGGGACTTACTCATGCACCATGCCCGAGTCTTTATCGACTCCTACCACACCATGCGATGCCCATGTGTGATAAACCGTCATTGATGGATTACATCCAATGATCATTTTCAAACAAAATTAATTTGTTTATAAACCAAAATATTTTTGGATGTTATACCTCAAATGATCATTTAATTTACAAAACCATGTGTCTTTTTTGGGTAGCAATTTTCGGGGTCTCACCACAGGCTCCGCACTCCTTCCAACACTTTTTGGGCTTTCATCGTTGAAGTGTCTAAACTAGTCCTAGTCTTTCACCCGAGGGAGTATCTAGCCCTTCTTGTTATTACCCGACACAAGTTTTTACCATTTTATTCAATAGTGTGACTTTGTTGGACTTCACCAATGGTACTGAGCCCACTCACAAATCACCAAGTGAGGCAATTAACTTTAATCATGCACTCACACCCATGTAATGCGATGTTTCCCGTGCATAATGTAATGTGATGCACCATTGCATGTCTATGTCATGCCACATATGTGATGAATGCCATATGGACAATTTATCTCATGCATTTAACCATGCATCATGGACAATTATATTACATGCATATAATTTTACCTCAAAAACATCCATATGTCAACGTTAATACATTGGAACACATAAATTAACATTCATTAATCACAACAACAAGCATGCTATAACATATCAAGCAACAACACACTTAATCCTCAAGGAAAAACGTGGCATATAGGGTGCCCACAACAACAGCCCAACAACCCCTTGACCCGGGCTCTTAAACTGGCCATGAAATCGACTAAATAAGCGTTTAAATAGGCCACAATTTTAGCCAAACAGGCCCTTATCAGTCCGGATTAATTCTTTTTAATCCATATAGTCTCTAAACACTTTTTAGGACATATCACATACAATTCACAACCAATTCACACAACCGGCCACAACCGGGCCACCAAACGAAATTTAATGTCGTTTTAGCACTATCCAAACAGTCCCTTCTAAGGGCAAAGATTTAAACCAAACGGCCCTTAAACCATGATCTGAGCATGCTATGGATACTTCACAAATTAAGCCATGAAATCGGCCACAATCGGGCCACAAGAGTCCCCCAACAACCTGCAGTAGGACTTTTTAAGCTTGCCTAAGCGAAGAATTGCTCGCCTAGGTGAACCAATACTAGCAAGGTCCGGCCTCCCGGGTTTTTGCTGGGTGAACTATTAATTCTTCGCTGAAGAACCTCTTGCCTGTGAACGAAGAGCCAATCTTCTTAGAGAAGATACATGCCTTCGCCTAGGCGAAGTTTCGTTCGCTTAGGCGAAGAACATCGAGCTGGTACTTGAAACTCACATTTTTCTACCCAAAAAGTGAAGAATAAGCCAAGGTAGGAAGGATCCCTACCTCTTGAAGCTTGATAGCACGGGGTGGGAAGCCTCCCTAGCCCGAAATCTTTGATTTCCCAAACTCCTCATTTGGATCTTCAATGAAACCCCTCATTTTTGGTACTCACGCGTATCCCTCATCGAGGCAATGAACTTTAAGCCTTGGCCCGACGAAATCCGACCGACGAAACTCTATAGATCGAAGAGAGAAGCTTGGAGTTCTCTTTTTTCACTCCATTTATCATCTCTCATGGTTTCCAACCGAAAAAACTGAATGGGTTCTTTTTTCCCAAGCCCGTCACTTGAGTTTAAGTGAGTGGCTCACGTCGCTCAAAGTGTCCGTGACCTACTCGAAGTCGTTTCTTCCCCGAAATAATTTATTTTGTCCCGGTTTAAGTTCAAATTATTCTAAAATGAACTTTACTTAAATTATTTTTCAAAAATCCCATTTTTGGGGTCTACCAAACACCTATCGTCCCGAAAATCGTAAAAAATCCGACCATCTCGGAATTCAACGAAATTCGTCTGGGTAACTATATTTCGCGAGACAAACCTAACGATGAGGTCTGTTTCATCATCTGAGATCTAGAAAATGTCAGGTTTGTAGCCTATACTATAAATGCAATTTACTGTTTGACCATTTTTCTAAAAATTTCAAATTTACCCGGGTTTTACATGTGTACTTGAAAGTAGAAATCAAAAAAATATTATCTCTGTCCATAGACGTAGGTCACATCATCCGAACCATGTAAATCTCTGTGTTGCAATTTTCTTCTTTTATTTTTCTTTATGTTTGCTGTTTATTTTGCAATAGTTTGGTAATTCTATAAACGCGTTTTATTAATGTTTGGAAATGTTCTTCCAAATCCGGGGCGGATTTGAGGTGGATTTGGGTACGTTTAATCTCATCATTCTTTGATAATATAAAAATTATTTTTTATTTTAATATTAAAATTAAATAGGATGGATGTAAGATTTTTCATTTTCGTCAAACATGGCTGGAAAGGTTTCGTGTCCTTCCAAAAGAATTTGTTTTTTACTTCTCCAAAAAAAAAAAAAAAAAAGAACTGGATCCCTTTTCAGGTGTATCCCCATACATTATATACCCATCGTGGGGGGTTACATGGTGGATGGTTACAAGATGGGCAGTTATGAGTGGACCTCAATGTCCTTACGTTACTCATTAATTTATACATTAATTATGTTGTAGACCCTCAATTTTGTCCCTAAGCACTTGCATTTATCCTATGGGTGTCATACTCACCCATTGTTCTCATATAACACCATTTAGGCCCTTTTAGGCTTGGTCTTTCTTCGAGCCTCGGGTAGGCTTGTATATGGTCATTGAGTGTGTGTTTCACTTCGAGTGTCATCAGTATCGAGTTATTGGCATCGTGCCATAGGAGAAGCAAGTAGAGCCCCCGAGGGTTTAACTCAATCGGAGTTTATGGAGTATGTCATATTTGGAGCACTTGAGCTTGTTCGATTGTATCTCCTTTGTCGAGCTCAAGAATTCCTTTGTTTGTTTTGTTGAATTCCTTATTGCCAGGAGGTTTATGTTAAAGAATTCATAATTTTGGTCAACCGTTTGACCAATCGGTTTGACACAATTCGTGATGTAATATGTATACAACACTGTTTTTTTGGGTGATTTTGACAAGCACTCCTCCTTGTTTTGATCATATCTCCCTCATCCAAACTTAGAATGGTTAACCGTTTTTTTTGTTGGTCTCCTTATTCTTCAGGAAACATTCTATCCAAATTTCATAATTTTCCTCAACCGGCTCGACTGGTTGGCATCTGGTTCAACAGGTTAGTTGGGACGACTTGTGTGGAGCAACATTTTTTGTGATTTGGGCCAAATCTAATGGTTCGGACATAAGCTCCAGCTCGACCTTGGGGAAGTATTATTAGATTATTTTGGGCCTTGTCTTAGGTTACATACAGCCCACCATGAACCCATGTGGATGCTTGGTGGTGAAGCTGACTGAAAACTTAAGTGATTCGGCTTGCATGGGAAATGAGGAGGTGAGTGAATGGGGAAGCTATTTCCGAGACTGATTAGGGCCCTTTCCAAAGCTTGAAGGAGAGAAAAACGAAGAGGCTTTGATGGCTGGAGGTGGGAATTAGCATAAAAGGACATAGAGATCAGATTGGAAAAAACCTTTGGAGGGGCACACTTCCGGGCTCGGACACACGTTTGCTGGATTTTTCCGGGATGTGTAGCTTGGTTTCTGTTCAGCGTTTTATGTGAAGAGGTAAGAAATGGAACCTGGCTCCACTCTGACTATATACAGGATATTCTGACCAAATTTTTGGGTTTACCTCAACCATTTGAACCGGTTTTGCGGCTCATACGTGAGAGTAGGATTCGCGTTTCTTGAACGGCCGGTTTCGGCGGTTGATTTGTTTTTAGTTGGTTCTCACTCATCCCGAGCTGAGAATCAATCATCGTTTGTTTTGGATTCCTGACTCCTTAAAGAAGATTCTGAAAATTTTCAAATATTTTCTCAGCAGGATCCCATTGGTTTGGTTTCTTTTGGGCAATTTATTCTGGCCGATTTAGATGGTTTGATTTGTTTTAGTTGGTTTCTCACTCATTCGAGCTGAGAATCAATCACCGTTGTCTTGTTGGATTCCTGACTTAAAGAAGGTTCTGACAATTTTTCAAATATTTCTAGTAATCCAGACCGGTTGGAAAACTGAACAACCCGGTCCGTTTGGTTTGGTTTCTTTGGAGCAGTGTCTGGCGGATTTAAGGTGGTTTGATTTGTTTTGGTTGGTTCTCACTCATTGAGCTGAGAATCAATCACCGTTGTTTTTAGTTCTGACTCTAAAGAAGATTCTGGCATTTTTCAGAAATATTTTCTCAACCGTCCAGGCCAAGGTTGGGAAATAAACCAATGCGACTCGTTGGTTGATTTGTTGGAGCGCGCGGTTTGGGTGGTTTGATTTGTTTGTGTTGGTTCTTGAAGTTGCTGGTCAGATTGAACTCCGTTTGTCTTGTTGGATTCCTGACTTTGCCAGAAGTTTGAAATTTTGAAATATTTTGTCCAGCAGATCAGACGGTTAGGAAGCAAAACCAACCGGCTCATTTGGTTGGTTCTTTGGAGCGGCGGTTGGGTGTTTTGATTTGTGTTGGTTCTTGGATTTTCGGAGTCGATTGAACTCCGTTTGTCTTATTGGATTCGCGATCTTTGAGGAAGGTTCTTACAAAATTTTGGAGCCCTCTCTCAACCGGCTGAACCGGTTGGGGAACTAGATCGGTCAGTTTGTTGGGTTTCGTAAGGGTCCTTCGATTTCAGTTTAATTGAAGCCCATGATCTTTGTGAGTCCAGCCCATTCGCCCTAAATCAATGTAGGGCTATATTTAGGGTCTGAAATGGGGTTTATTTCAGGTTAATGTGGTTCATTTGGATTCTTGAGAATCGAGGTCTATGCGGGTCAAGGGTGATTAGTTAAGCACCAGCCAATCTAGTGTTTTGTCGAGGTGGATCTTGAGATGAATAGACGTGTTTGTATAGCTGGACAGGTGTTGTAGCATCAATAGTGAGGCGAGATGCAATGTATGGTTCTCTGGCTTTCTTTTCTTTTTATATTTAGTTTTGAGAACGAGCCAAAGGCGTTGGTGACCTCTTGTCTGGTAGCTTGGCTGGGATTACAGTATGTGCTTTAGTGTTGGGTAATGAATTTCCACATGGATGCTTTGTGTTTGATTCACCGTACATACTTGCTATGTTTGTTGGCTCTTTGATGTAGTAGCGTGGCGAGGACGGAGAATGCGCTCATTTTTCTTTTGGTTGAGTGTTTTCAAGCATGCTAGATACAATTAGGTTGAGTCGATCCAAGTTGTATGTTTAGCCTATGAGACTATCTGATTTTGACCCATATTCTCTATGATTCACTAGTAGAGGCAGAGGTTAGGGCTTGGGGGTGCTACCTCATATGAGGTACCTTCCCGATAGATGTCGATCCGGACCGAATCTAGTTTTTCGCGGACCGCTTTTCCATACTGGAGTCATTGGGGTTTTTTGTTCTTACTTGGTTTCCCCACTTAAAAAATAAAAATAAAGTAAAGTGGTGACTCAAAGCAAGCAGATTCCTCCTTGGGGACCAGTTTTCCAAGCTTCAATCAACCCACATTTTCTTTTCACATTTTTTCCTTCCATTTTAAAAGCGAGTCGCGCCGGTCCGTGGATCGGGTAATGGTCCACATATGTTGTAACGCCTGTCGAGGTGGCCTGCAACATATGCTTCGTTTGCTTTATCTCCCATGCTCGAGGTGGCCTGTTTGCTTGAGTATTCGATCCCATCCACCTTGATGCCTGAGGTGGTTAAGCTGGGGTCATGCCCGATCTTCCTACCTGTTGAGCTTGGGTTACTCACATGACTGTCACATGCTTTCAGGTTCGGGTCACCCATATGAATGTTAGTCCTTACGAATACCACGTCTTGCATGTAGTATCTCATTCCGTAGCCCCCCCGTAAGTTGTTTCAAACCATTTTGAGCTAGAATGAAGTAGACACTGATATTTGCATCTTTGCATAATTTGCTCACTTGCTCAAGTGCTTCCATTTCTCGAGGTCCAGGATGATTCTAGGGCTCGACCATCAGAACATAGGGGCAGAAGAACCTCCCAGCGAGGCATAGGGGCTCAATTCTATGCGTAGGAGCCCAGAGCGAGGCGCTTGAAGTGTTGAAACACTTAGGGTGGAAAATGGTGATCATAAATATAACTAACCATTTCATAGAGAAACGATCTTCGCATAAAATGGTGAATTGCTCTTCCTATAGGGGGGAGAAAGGAGCCTCTCAAAAAATGGAGAGAAGCGTCTCAGAAAATGAAGAATTATCATCTCATAAATAGGGAGAACAATCACTACACAACATGGAGAACAATCATCTCATAAAATGGAGAACAAACATCTCATAAAAAGAAGATAAACCATCTCATAAAATGGAGAACAATCATCCCATAACATGGAATACATGCATCTCAAAAAGGGAGATAAAACATCTCATAAAATGGAGAACAATCATCTCATAAAATGGAGAACTAGCATCTCAAAAAGGGAGATAGACCATCTCATAAAATGGAGGACAATCATCCCATAAAATGGAGAACAAACGTCTCAAAAAGGGGGATAAACCATCACATAAAATGGAGACCAAATCATCAGCCAAATGGAGAAAGAGACTTATAGGGACTTATTAACTACCATGGAGTCCAGGAGTCTGAAGTCTTGCAATAAATCATCTTAATGAAAAAAAAGAGAAATAATGGCATCTAAAAAAAGATTAATAATTGCATCCATGAGAACCAAGATATACACCTCCCACCTCAAATGGAGAGTCATTGAAAATACTTCTTCAATTAGGCCAAGTTCTAAGGGCGAGGATCCATCCTCCCACCCTAGGATTGTATTTTCTATAGCCCTTTTCAACCATAATCAACAATTATGAAGGGGTCTTCCCAATTTGGTTTCAACTTTCCCTCCTCGAAAGTTCATTAAAGGACAAGATCTCCTTTACGGAAATCCCTTGGTTTGATGAATTTCTCCTTATGACGAAGGCTCGACGATGGTACTCGGCCATTCGGATGGATGCTTACTCTCTTTTCTCCTTAAGCTCATCCAAAGCCTGTGAGAGCTTGGAGGCATCACTAGTGCGAAGGGATTCGAGGCCGGATTCAATGGCAATCAATGCCTCGGCTCCAAATGTGAGGGCATATAGGGTCTCCCTGGTAGGCTATTTTGGAGTTGTGTGGTAGGCCTAGAGCGCTATAGGTAACTCATTTACCTACTTGCCTTTTGTCGCTATCAATTGTTTCTTTAACTAACCGAGCAATGTTTTGTTTGTGACCTCAGCTTGTCCATTGGATTCAGGATATCGAGGCGTAGAGTAGACATTTTTTATCCTATACTTGGTATAGAACTGTTGGAAGGGCTTGCTAATGAATTGTGGCCTATTGTCCGAAATAGTGGAATGGGGTACTTCGAACCAACATATAATGTTATTCTGCATAACTGCATGAGATGTGTTGCCTTGATTTGTGCATAGGCCTCCACTTCTACCCACTTGGTGAAATAATCGATGGCGACTAGACCATAATGAACTTTCGTTGGCCCGTAGCCAGGGGTAACATACCCACAATGTCAATACCCCACTTGTAGAAAGGTTATGGACTTGACACATAGTGGAGCGTTGTGGTTGGGACATGAATAATATGCCGAACTTCTGGCAGATATCATAATTTCTTACTAATAGCTTGGATTCCTACTTCATCGTGGGCCAGTAGAAACCCCGTGTCATAATTCTATGACAAAACGATCGTCCACAATATGGGTACTGCAAATGCCTCCGTGGACTTGCTCAATGACTAATGCCTCAACTGGTGGGACACATCTATGGTATGGACTAGAAAATGACCGCATGTGCAGAGTATCGTTTATCAAGGCGTACCTTCCTGCTTAGGCCTTCACCTTGATCGCCTAGCTTTTGTCCTCGAGTAAGGTCCCGCTCCTCAAGTAGGACGAGCTAGAGGACATCTAGGAGTGTCTAGCTTGACTCTTGGGCCGTGAGGACTATCGCACTAGAGATAGATAGATGGTCTATGATACTTATCTCGACGTGGCATGTATAGAGGGCGTTAGGGGCTAAGTTGGCAGGTGAATCGACCATTATGTTTTCTACTCTAAGGACTTGAGCCATTATGAATTGTTGTAATCCAGCCATTAGGGACCGTACGAACTTTAGATACTGCTTCATTCACTCATTTTTAGTCTCATACTCCCCTCGTAACTGGGATGCCACCAACTGCGAGTCGCATTAGAGCTCCAGGGTTGTAATCGATAGTTCTTTAGCTAGTGGCAGGCCGAGCAGCATAGCCTTGTACTTGGCTTCATTATTGGAGGTTGCCAATGAGAATTTAATTGCCTACACAATGGATAAGTCTTTTAGGAACTGTAGGATCATACCTACTCCCCCTACTGTGGTTTTGGACGAGCCGTTGGTTTCAAGGAGCTATGACGGTTCACAGAGGTCTTGTGGCTGCACATATGACATTTCGACAAGAAAGTCGACAAGAATATGACCTTTTATTGCCGACCTCGAGCGATACTCGATGTAAAACTCGCTCAACTCAACTGCCCACTTCAGGAGCTGGCTTGAAGCATCTGGCTTATGGAGTATGGCTCTGATCGGGTAGTTAGTGAGTATGACTATAGTATGGGCCTAGAAGTATGGGCACAACTTCTTTTCTTTCATTATGAGAGCCAACGCAATTCACTCAAAATCGGTATACCTTGTTTCAACGTCCGTCAGCACCTTACTCACGAAGTACACTAGCTTTTGCTTGATATGTTTGCCTGACCTCACCAATGATGTGCTTACAACCGTGGTCGAGGCTGCCATATATAGGTAGAGCTCCTCGCCATCCACCAGTTGGGATAATGACAGAGGAAAGGCGACATATTCCTTGATCGACTGAAAGGCTTTGTCACATTCCAGTCCCTATCCCTTTGAAGGAGCTCCTTTCAGTGCTGTAAAGAAGGGTCGAAGTCGGTCTAAATACCTGGAGATGAATCTATTTAGTGTCGCTAACTTCCTTGTTAGAGTTTGTATCTGCTTCTTTGTTACAGGGGGCTGCATTTGGGTGATAGCCTTGACTTGCTCAAGTGCCATTTCGATTCCCCTATGGCTTACTAGAAATCCCAAGAAGTTTGTAGATCTGACCTTGAACGCACACTTCTCTGGGTTCAACCGCAACTTGTGCTTTCTCATCAATTCGAAATCCTTTTGCAAGTGTGCTAGATGATCTCCCCGAAGCCTTGACTTGACCAGCATGTCATCGATGTATGCTTCCATGGTCTTGCCCAACAGGGGTTCAAAAATGCGGGACATCATGTGTTGATAAGTGGCTCCGACGTTCTTTAAACCAAAAGGCATTACGTTGTAGCAATACATCCCGTTCAGACTAATGAACATTGTTTTGCCAAATCGAGTGAATACATTAGGATCTGATTGTAGCCAGCATAAGCGTCGAGGAAGGAGAGCAGTTGGTGCCCTATTGTTGCGTCCACAATTTGATCGACCGGAGGTAGGGGAAATGTGTCCTTCAAGTAAGCATCATTTTAGGTTAGAATAGTCAATGCACACGCGCCACTTTCCGTTCTTCTTGGGAACAACCATGACGTTGGACAACGATACAGGTACTAAATATCTCTAACAAATCCAGCAGCGGTCAGAAGCTTGTCAACTTCCGTTTTATGACTTCTCGATGCTCGGGATGGAATCGTGTTAGCTTATGCCATACTTGCTTATATTCTTTCTAGAGGTTAAAACGGTGTTGTGCCCATGGTTGGGGAAATACTTGGCATATCGGCGTTGGACCATGTGAAACATCAGTTGTAAAACCCGGGAAAATTAGAAATTTTCAAAAAAAATGGTAAAATGATAATAATAATAATAATAATAAATTACTAGAATGGTTTAGGGAAGCCTAGAAAAATTCTCTAGATCTCAGATGATGAAACGAACTACGCCGTTAAATTCGTCTTGCGAAATCTATGACTCGAGAAAAGTTTTGTCGAATTACAGGGCGAAATTGCCACTACGATTTTTAAGGTGATAAGTTGCCGGTGACCAGGACGAGATTTTTATAGAAAATCTCGGAAGTCAGGAAATGACTTGAGCTAAGTTCATTTAAAATAAATTGAACTAAAAAGAAATAAATTGTTTCGTGGCAGAAATGGACCCGAATGAGAGATGGATACATATTTAAAAAAAATAAAATAAAAAATAAAAGAATAAAAATTCAAAAGGAAAGGAAAAAATGAAAACAAAAAACAAACGGAGAGGGAGAGCGTGAAGAGAGAGAAAAAAAATATTTTTTATTATCTCTAAGATCTACGGAAATCGGACCGTAGGTTTTCGTCGGAGCAAAAGGTAAAGTTGGTCCATGCATCGAGAGCTACACATGGGTACTAAAATCTTAGAGTTTCGTCAAACTCCACAAGGTAGGGAATTTTCCTACTTGGGTTATTTCTAGCCTAAAGGCTATTTAATGGCTTGGAGTTTCTTGGCAGAGAGCCATAAATTTCGATCCCAAAATTTTGGGGCTAATGTAGAAACCTTTAGAAATTTTAAGACTATTTTTCGGACAGTGCAGGCTGAATTTTAGGACTATTTTGAACAGTCTCGGACTATGTTAAGGTTTAGTTTCGATCCCGAGACTAATGTCTTCGGGTTTTGTGGTGTGTTTTGGTATCATAGTAATTCGATGACGAACCGTGAAGGGACCAAGAGGTGCCCTATTGTATATGGGTTTAAGATTTAAGCAATTTTGTGTGTTATTGTTGGAAAAATAAATAATATGCCGTTGTGTGTAAAATTCATGTTAATATGTGCTTGCGTGATGTATTAACATGGAAGTTGTGATAAATGAAAATTATATGTAGGAAATATAATTATCCGAAATTTATAAATGTTGCATGTAGCTCTTATTATACATGTAGCATGACATAGCATGACATGATATATCTGCATTTCATATGCATAGAGATATCAACATATTGGGTGTGTGTGTATGGGTATGGTCATCCATCATCAGTGTTGATGAATGGATAGTGAGCTCGTACTTTGGACGACGTCCAATCAATGTCTCACGGTTTAAAACATAAAAAGTGAAATATAATTAATGTGTGTTGGGCGAAGCAAGAAGGGGGCCGTTAATCCCCTAAGGTGAAAGCTGCCGTTTTATGGGTGTAAGAAGACCCCGTGGTGTGATCTGAAAAGTTACGGCGTATAAGTATAGGAGCACAGGTGTCACGCCCGATTCCGGTCAGAGCAGATTGGCGAGATCGAGCAGGTTTCGGGGTCTGAGAGCTCCTTATCAGGACTCTATGCTTTTTTTACCAGGCTTAACCATACTGTGGGTATACAAATAATTTTGTAATAACTAAAGTCATTCCCACATATATAAAGGAACTACCACAGGAGTGGTATCCATTAAATCTCTAACATATGCTGAAGTCCCGATTACAACATACAAAATTATACCTATACATATCAATACAAACATCGGATTACGGAAAAGCAGTCTTTGGTGAGCACCTATCTCTGAGATGGCCCGTGCAGTTGGTGTGGAATGTCTTGTCCTCTTTATCTCTCTTGATGCCTACGGATTGAACACCCGTGCTAAGCTTTACGCTTAGTGGGAACATATAGACAGTAACGACCAATAACAAAAATCGTCGTCACTATCTTTTTACATTTACTTTTACTTATGCATATAACGAAGCCTATTCTTATGTGACTTCTAACTCATCTCATATTATACATGTAGATTTTATTCTTTTAAGTTTCATATCAATTATCTTGTTCATATTACTTCCTGTGTCATGCATTTTTACAGGTTGTAACTCATATCTACTACATGTATGATCAAATCGTATTGAAAGTAAACTTATACGTATGCATGGCAATTCGAGGCGAATCAAGTCATATTAAATTATGCGAGTCAAAATCTTAATACCAATACATATTAGACTCTTATCATTATCACGGCGTGGCATGTCCAAACTCCTTTAGCAATTACATTTCATGATACGGGATGCGGGTTAAATCCTTTTAGTTTCGTTTTATTAAATTTTCATTTTCAAAAAGTGTCGCGACCGAATCCCCTACTTGGCAGGTTAGCGGATCAAAGTGAACCGGTTTTACTCCGGCGTTTCAATCAAAACATTTATTAATCTTATTAAATTTTATTTTCAAAGTATCGCGACCGAATCTCCGACTTGACGGTTGGCGGATCAGCTGGAGCCGATTTACTCAGGCGATTTTTCAATTATCTTTCAAAACATGTTGTTTGCATTATTCCATTTTGAACCTTTTTAATTAGTGCAAGCACTTCTTTTTCGGGCAATCCCATGACCATTTACAAATTCAAAAGACCCATAACATTCACACTTAATAACATGCATTTTCAAATAATGCCTTTGTATCCACTTATACTCATGCTATTCATTTTCGCATGCTTTCAATATACAAATCATTTACCATATCATATCATGCATTCTCAATGCAACAATTCATTTCACAATCAATTCATGAGATTTAAGCATATTCATAACAATCCCATTACACTCAAATCGATGTTGGCTATTTCACCCTTGACTGTCGATTCACAATTTACGGCCAGTTAGTTTGATGAATCCCACCCTTAATATCATTCGGTAATGTGCTTATACATTTGCGATTCTATCTCTTCCATCATGGCGGATGCCGTTTGGTGCATCGAACCGCGATGGTATCATTTATTCGATTCTCCCATCGCCCAGCCCGGTTGCCCGTTTGGTGCATCCCGAGCACGTGGTATCATTTATTCGATTCTCCACGTCGCGGCCCGGATATGCGTTTGGTGCATCGAAAGCGTGGTATCACTTATTTGGTTCTTTCCCATCATGGCCGGATCCGTTTGGTGCATCCCGACCGCGTGGTATCAGTGATGGTTCTCCCATCGCGGATGTCGTTTGGTGCATCCCGACACGTGGTATCAATTATTCGGTTCTCCCATCGCAGCGGATGTTGTTTGGTGCATCGACCGCGTGGTATCACTTATTTAGTTTCTCCCATCATAGCGGATGTCGTTTGGTCGACACACGGTATCAATTATTGGTTCTCCCATCGTAGTGGATATGCGTTTGGTACATCCGACACAGTATCATTTATTCCGGTTCTCCGCCCATAGCCGAGGATCTTTGTTGGGTACGCCGACATATGGTATCGACTAATCGATTTCTCCCGTCATGTGGATCTTTGTTTAGTGCATCCCGACATTATCTGTTATACTAATATCATCGCCCATCCAAGGCGGATGTCGATTGGTGCATCCTTAAGTAGGACATTTCTTCCAATGCCATGCCATCATGACGGATGCGATTGGGTGCATCCGCCAAGTGGGACATTGGATAATTTCGAGGGGTGCTTTAGTGACGGATGCCGATTAATTACATCCGTCGGTGATTCATTCTTCATATCATTCAATTCACATTTTACGACCAGTTCCATTTTAATGAATCCACGTCTTTATTATTATTCACGTTCATTCGGGTTTTGAATATCACATTTCGATTTCATATTCACTATCGTATTCACATTTATGACGGATTCCGTTTGATGAATCCCGTCCTTATTATCATTCACATTCATTCGGTTTGCAAATATCACATTTCAATTCCATATTCACTTTCGTATTATCTTTTCAAATATATACTCAATCATATACTAATTCATGTGATCATTTATATATACTCATTCATATGCTCATTCATATATTCATTCACATACTCATTCATGTGCTCATTTCATATACTTATTCACATATTCATTCACGTATACTCATTCATGTATACTCATTAATAAATACTCATTCACATATTCATTCCATTATACTCATTCATGTATACTCATTCATAAATACTCCCATTCACATATTCATTCACGTATACTCCATTCGTATACTCATTCATAAATACTCATTCACATATTCATTAATGTGATCATTTCATATCTTATTCGCATATTCTTGTCCCTCATTAGTCTATTTTACTTAGAAATTGGAATTATTTCAATTGGATCATCCAAAATAAAGTTATGGCATTTTAATGCCAACCAGTCAATTTACCAATTATCCTAGGGACAGTTTGTATTACTCATTTTTTTTCGGGGTATTAACTTCATTTTTGACACTATTTATTTGTACTCATTTAAATCAAAGTTGCTAAGGGTTCTATTCCAACTGGAATCACTCAATTCGAACACCCAGGCTTCAAGTTACGTCAAAACAACCGGACTACTTTATGATCAAAGCGAAACCGGTGGCTTACACATGACCCCACTTTAGGAAGGTGAATTTTGGGCCTTAAGTCATAATTGACTGGAGTCTATCTCTTTATGTTTGATTTTCCTTGAAGTCTATTTTAATTGGCCACTTGAATCACTCAAATCGAATAATAAATGAGGAAGTTATAGCCAAAATACGAAAACTGGTGAAATGGGAGCACGGGAGCAAGGTGTACCGATTACCTCTAACAGGTACACATTGGGTTACGGAAGGGTAATAAGTACACATTCAAGGTGTACCGGTACACATGACCCGAAAATGTCCAGAATGTGTATTTTCTCCCTTTTTTCCATATTTTTGATACCCAATTCAACTCTATACTTCCTCTACACTTCAAGACCACTCCAAAGTCATCTTGAAATCTCTATTTTTACTCGATTCATCTTCCAATACTTATCTTATGCACTCTATTGAACTCAAACATGTTTTCTATTCATCTCTTATACAAGGTCTAGGGTTTTACTCAACCTAACTTCAAGAAATCTAGGATCTCTATCAAAACCTAGAACAAGAACAATCAT
Source organism: Tetrastigma voinierianum (assembly GCA_016808115.1). Lineage (NCBI taxonomy): Eukaryota > Viridiplantae > Streptophyta > Magnoliopsida > Vitales > Vitaceae > Tetrastigma > Tetrastigma voinierianum. The sequence goes on from JAEQBH010000403.1 coordinate 711,228, forward strand.
ATTAATACTTTACATAACCACTTGAGCAAAAAACACATGTAATGAAGATTCTAGGTCATCTCATGTAAAACCCTAGAGAAACAAAGGGATTTGTGATGATTTCTATACATAAATTCATTCTAGGGTTAGGTTTCCTACAACCCACAACCCACAAACACATATCTAAACAATAAATCCATACAAAACCATATAGTTCCATACCTTTTTGCTTGATCTTGGCTTCTCCTCTTCTTCTCTTCTTCTCTTCTTCCTCTTCCTCTTCTTCTCTCTTTTCCTCTCCTCTCTCTCTCTCTACGGTTTGGTCTCTCAAAATGAGAGACCAATTTATATAAATCCATGTTTTGCTGGAGCCATGTTTGGCCAAAAGTAAAAATCCATTTTTACTTTAAGTTTTCATAATTGCATTTAGGTCCTTAGACTTACAACTTTCTTTTGCAAAGGCAACTTATGACATATTCAAATTTTACCCCTCATCTTTTTGCAAATCCATAATTACATATAATCTTATTGATTTATGCCTTTCATATCCTCAAGTGGTAAAATTACATATTTACCCTTGGCTCTATTATTAATTCCGTGTCTCTCGTTTTATTTCCCGAAATTTCCTATTTAGTTTTTAATGTACCCTAAATAAGTTCGAAAACTGCTAGGGTATATTTCGGGGTGTTACATGCGGCGTAAGCCGAAAAGTTCTGTTGCCCAAAGAAGACACACGGTCATGGTTATCACATAGATTTTGAGTTATGTGATAGGAGAGGCGAAAGTTGACTCGGGGATTAGTTTATTGTATTATGTAGTGCGGTGAGCGGAGTAAAGAGCTGGGTATATGTGTGTGTCATTGGTACTACAGGTGGTGGTTTCACACTTGGCATCTGCATGTAGAAATTGATCGGGATTTCGGGTTATGGGCATGATGAGTCTCATCTCATGACATGAAATATTCCATATAGAATTGCTTTAGTTATATGGAATGAGATTGGACGTTTTCATTGTTGTCATTGCATGTGCATTTTAGGTGGGGAGTAGCCCTTGTAGTAGAATTTTTCTATTAGGCATTGCTCACCCTTTTAGGTACAGGGAGACGATGCTTCGACGAGGCCGTGATTATGAAGGAGGCCGATGTGTGACCTTGATATTACTTTTTTAAAAAGTATTTTGTATAAAATAATTGTAATTAAATTCTTTTGGGACTATTGTCTAAATAGACGGGTATGTAATTATGGTAAGAGGGTCGTGATCGAACTCTTACGAGCATGAATCAGTGTTTTACTTCATATTTTAGATTTTAAATGTGAATGAATGGATCCCAGTAAAGGATGTATTGAGGTGGTGCCGAGTAACTCGGTGTCCACGAGTAGTTATGATATAGTTGTATATTGGGGATATGGACAGATGGACCCTGTGTGGTCATTACTACTTTTGTTGAGACCTTGGATGCGTTATGGTTATACAAGTTGTATGTTGGGTAGAGCTCCCCAAACAAAGGAGACTCTGCTCGATTTTTTGTGAAAATATGGATTTCGATAAATGAGACATAATAGTGTGGTATCGGGTCACCCGAAATCCACAGGAATTCCACAGGTTGACGGGTTGTCAACGGGACCCCAGGATTTGGGGTGTCACAACTTGGTATCAGAGCTTAGGTTAACGATTACCTAGGAGCTTGGGTGGGGCTATCCACCAGTGTTTTCGGATATTGGCTTGCCATAACTGAGTATCAAGAGTTAGGTGTACAAATTCCTAAGATTAGTGGGCATGGGTGTAGAACACGACATTGTGTGCATTGATTGCTTTGGTGTTCTAATATGTTCCATGGGAGATGTATTGTGGTTGTGTGACTATATGCATGATAGAATGTGTTTAGAAATTGAAGAACACTAGGGTTAGAAAACATAACCTTAGGGGTTCGGAAAATAAATAAACATGATTACGTAGGAATGGTTAATTATTATTGTTTGGCATTATGCACCACTAATATGATAAATGAAACGAGAGAATCTCAAATTGCTATCTTAACTTATGTAGATGTCAAGTCTAGGGCACAGACGTAGAGGTCGTCCACGGGAAAATAGTCAACCACCATTTATGTTTGACCCATAGGCCTTTATAGAGGCTATAGGCGCTACAGTTGCCATCATTGTGAAGGTGAGCCTCGTGACTGCTACCACTACACGGACTAGTGCAACGGTGGGCCAAGGAGGGACGGAGGTAACCTCCCGAGGAGGTTTCGGTACGTCATCATCAGGCCACATGGGAGGAGGAGACTCGATAGTCCGACAACCTTGGCCATTGGAAAGGGTAGATGATACCGCAGACATCAGAGATGAGTCTTAATGCTAAGAGGAAGGAGAATCAAATCTTCTTAGCTCGGGAAAGCAGACTTTTGTTGGATCTCAGGCGAGCCGGGGACGGGCTTTTAGCCACTCGGGGATGATGACATGTTATTCTTGCCATAAGGTGGACGCCTTGAGCAAGATTGCCTGAGGCGGGGGGATCCCAAAGTTATGGGAGGCCACGGTGATCGTCGATGGGACTTACTCGGCGATTTGTTTCCTCGCTTACCGGGCGTAGGCTAGGGCGATATGGATCGAGGTGTTGCACAAAGCACCTCTTTGCTTTGCAGATGGGCCAAATGGGCCAAGGCATGGGTCGAGGTAGAGGCTAAGACTTCCAGGCCAGTGCTTCAGGGACCTAGGGGCATGTCTACGTTGTAGTACCACGGGGCGAGCTTGCGGTCGGTCGATATCTGAGAATGTGGCTCTCACACTTCTTGATAAAGTGTTATTTAAATTAAGTTGCATTGTATTCATGTTTATTCTTTATAATGTGATAAAGTTGGGCTTAGAGGTTGAAACCTTGGAAAGGGTCGTTGTATATGGGATTCTCCTAGGAACAAGGGTGAGTGTCGATAAGATATGTCGAGGGATTATTGGTCGGAGATCTGGAGTTCTACTCACGTTGTGGACTGGGGTCCTTAGGCATATCTGAGTTCGATGCCATCATGAGATCAATTTGGTTGGCTTATAGAGTCATCATTGATTGTGATTGTAGGTGGGTTTCCGCCTACACACAGGACGTTATTGTGTTACGTTTCAAAGGGAGAAGCATGATGCTTTACCCCAGACCGTGCACGACTCAGATGGAGTAGACAGTTGATGGGTTTGCTATCAAGCCTTACCCTATAGGATGAGGGGAGACGGGGTTTGAATCTACCTCGGGTGGTTTGCCAGTATGAGGATGTCTTTCCAGATGAGCTACCGGGATTACCTCCGCACAGGGATGTGGACTTTATCATTGAGTTACACCCTGGTACGTAGCCCATTTTATTGACTCGTCATAGGATGGAGCGGATTGAGTTACGGGAACTGAGGTGTGCAAGAATTGTTGAATGAGGTTTATTGGACAGTACTTCACCTTGGAGTACTTTGGTTTTGTTTACTAGGAAAGAGGTCAAAATTCGAGTGGAATGACCTGTGTGAGAGAGCATTCCAGGAATTGAAAAGGAGGCTTACTACAACTCCTATTATGATAGTCTCGAAACAAGGACAGAGGTACATAGTGTACTGTGATGCCTGCGGGGCCAATTTGTGATGTGTCTTGATGCGATCCGGGGAGGGTTGTGGCTTATGGTTCTGGAAACTGGCTAAAGTCATGGCGAATTACCCTACACATGATTTGGAGTTAGCGGCCATAATTTTTGCCTTAAAGATTTGACACCACTATCTGTATGGTGAGCAGTTTGAGGTATTTTCAGACCACAAGAGTCTGAGGTATATCTTCACACAATGGGACCTCAACATGAGGCAATGTAGATGGATAGAGTATATGGAGATCCTGGTAAGGAAAATGTGGTGGCTAATGCGCTCAGTCAGAAGTCACGGGGAGTCTTATCTGGTAGCTTCCCGGGGAGTGGTAGATCTTCGAGGCGTGGGTTGTTTAGGCTGCGATATAGTGATCGGGGCTCGAGGAGCAGGGGTTTAGTAGCTATACCATTCTTATTGACAAGGTGTGTCCCGAGTCCCCAGGGCGGGACGGAGATGTGTCCATCAGGGACCGAGTACAATCAGTTACGGGTGACGAAGGCTGGGCCATCCACACATATGGTAGTCTTCGGTATAAGGGATGGGTCGTGGTTCCCTAGTTGACTGATCTGAGAAAAGAGATCCTCTAGGAGTTCCACTGCTCTCGATTCCCTGTGCATCCAGGTGGCATGAAGATGTATCATGATCTTTGTTGCTAGTATTCTTTGGGCGGAATGAAGCGTTCGTGGGGATTTTGTTGACCAGTTTACGTGTCAACAAGTAAAGGCGAGCACGAGGAAACCGGGTAAAATTTCACTCCGGCCTTTGGAGGTAGTAGAGTGGAAGTGGGAGCATGTCACGATGGATTTTGTGACCCACTTTCCACGGACACAGCGGAGGCATGATGCCGTATGGATTATAGTGGACCGGCTCACTAATTCGGCACACTTTCTAGTTGTGCGGATGACCTTCACATTGGAGGAATTCTTTCGGTTGTATATTTGTGAGATTGTCCGGTCACATGGAGTGCCTATCATATCGGATATGGATCCTAGATTACGGCATACTTTTGGAAGAGTTTCCAGAAGGCCATAGGGATGCAGTGGATGATGAGCACTGTTATTTTTATCCACAGACTAATGGTTAGTCGGAGAGGACCATATAGGTTTTAGAGGACATGTTGGGAGCATGCGTCTTGGATCTTAAGGGTAGCTAGGAGGAGCACTTACCCTTAGTGGAATTCGCCTACAACAATAGTTATCAGACAAGTATATAGATGGTACCCTATGAGGCTATATATGGGAGGCCATGTTGATCCTGATTTGTTGGACAAAGGTGGAAGAGAGTTCCATCACTGGTCCGGATCTGATTAGAGACACCTCGGAGAACGTGGGTTTGATATAGAAGCGTCTTCTTATGGCCCAAAGCCGGTAGAAGAGCTACGCCGACAGACGACGTCGACCTCTAGATTTTAAGGTGGGAGATCACGTCTTCTTGAAGGTGATGCCTAAGAGAGAAGTGGTCATATTTGGCAAGCGAGGGAAGCTAACGCCGAGGTATCTTTGAGGTACTCGAGAGGGTGGGCACAGTTGCATATCGGTTGACACTACTGATTAGTGCCCAAAAAGTGCTATTTTGAGCCCTATTTATTATAGGTTTTGAGTGCTTTTTGTGTGCTAATCATTCTAATTAACTTGATTACACATTAAGGTCTGTGATTCTGCGATCGCATTTTGTGGCAAGTACTGCGTTTAGCATGCGTTATGCCAAAATTGTTGAGTCGATCAAGCACGGGGTCGAGTCAAACTCAGCATTACGGATCAGAGGAAATTTGAAAGGAAAGAAGAGAAGAAAATACCAAAATTAAGCGACTACAAATTGGCTTCTGTGACACTAATTATCCCACCACTTTGCCCGCTATACTTGTTTGCATTTGACTTCTGCTGCCGTTTTGCCTTTTGTTCTTCTTTTGTTTTTCTTCCTTTTTTTGCGATTGTAAGAATATTTGGGGAGGTTATTTTTGTAATATGGTAAAGGGTTGGCCTAATCCCCAAGCGAGAAGCAACATTCTGGGATGAATAAGAATTTTAGAACCAAGCTTTCAGTCGTTTTCAGATTTTACGATTTTCCATTTTCTTTCATTCTCTTTTTCTTTTCCCGGCTGCCAAACACCTCTGAGGATGACAACTCAGAGGGATGGTTGCCAAGTCGTCCCTGCTCCTTGAAGAGGAGGGTTCGCAGCTAGGGTTTGGAGGTAACTATGGTTCCCTGGCCCTTCGCATAAGTTTTTTATTGGCATTTAGGTTCCTATTTCTCACTCTGGGTTGGAACTCATTTTAATATGCCTTCATTGATTAGTATTTGCTTAATCACAGGGTTCGGTGGACTTATTGCTAGATCAGATTCATTAGTTGCTTTCTGTTGTCAACTGTGGGGTAGATCGAGGTACGTTTTCATTTTAAGGAGCATTAATGCTCGGTAAAATGCTGTTTTAAAAAAGGAAAATCATAGGGTTTAGTTTTTAAAAGCTAAATGAAGATCCGGTTCGGGAAATGACTATATGTCATCCTCCCCAACGCGAGGAAAAAATACCCGGGGACATGTTGATTACCTTAAAACCCTAAACCAGTGACCTAACACTTCAAGGAGTTCTATTTTACATTTTATTTTATTTATTTTCAGTTTGCAACCAACCACCCCCCTGTTTTTACCCAAACCTTAAAAATCCAAATTTAATTCACCAATTTTGACTTCACTCAAATCATTTGTATGAAGAAAACTCATCTTTGTGTTCGGCCTAGACCCTTTATCTTGCGGTAGCTTGACTACGGCCGGTATGAGAATATAGGATACAATTTGTTGATTCGGATCACCCTACCGCTGTACCGAATCAAATGGCGCCGTTGCCGGGATGGTGCCGCCAGTGCAAGTGAATTTGTGGAACACTTATGCTGGATGAGTGCACCCGTCTATAATGTTCCTCCAACTTATATACCTCCTGCTTCTCCACGTTACCTCGGCTCACCATCCACCACGCCCCTTGCTTATCCACATTGAACAAGCATCCTGAACTTGAGCAAAATAGTGGATGATTTCATAGAGGAGCAAAGGGTAGTGACTGTCCAGGTCAATTAAGAAACCGATACAGTAGAGAGCTCCTTGAACAAGGAATTGGATGGGTTCCAAAGCGAAATTGATCAAAAATTGGACATCTTACAGGAATCCATCTCAAAGCTCACCAATAAGCTTATTCATCAAGAGGAAGAAAATCCAGAAGGAGGGTTCTTGACTGACACCATGGTGGAGAGGAGCCACATTCTGAAGCCATTGGCGAAAGAATTTTGAATCCTCGAGATAATGGTGCTGCTTGTCCATGGGAGAAAGAGAAAGAAGAAACCTCCCACTAATGTTGGCTGAGAGGGTATTAGTGGAAAGGAAGAAATAGAAAAGCCACAAGTCCTTTGCCCAAACCATGAAATGCCCCCTTGTGACAAGTGTATATTCTACCTTCACACCTTTCCTGACCAACACCCTGAATCACCCACCACTAAGGCTAGCCTTGCCTTTTTGTCTTGAAAAGCCTCGAAATTAATGGCCTTTGTACATGAATTTTGCCACTATCAAAGACATAAGCGTTTTCATTCGTAAGCGCGTCGGATGGTTCGGGTCTTAGAGTTCGGTTGGAGCACTGAACCCCGACACATTTCTGAGCCGCCAGTTCAGCTGACCTCGAGGCACGAGGGAAGTGGTTTAGAAGCATGACGCCCCACTTTTGTTTTAATTTTTCTTGCTTTGTTTTATTTTATAGTATTTTATTTTAATTTGTTAATTTTCTTCTTAGATTTTCTCTAATTTTTGATCAATTTTGCTTTTTAGATTAATTTTTACTTTTATGATTTTCTTAATTTTTCTTGTGTTAATTTTTGCAATTTGTGTGCACATTTTGAAACCTGGAATGAAGAAATCAGCAAAAAAAAAAGGAAGCGAGGAAATTTTTAGCAACTATGCGAAAATTTAGCAATCATAAGCGAATTTTCGCTATGCTAGCGAAAATTACTTGTTCATAAGCGAAATTTTTATTTTATTATCTCTTGAAATTTTAAGCTAGCTTAGTGAAATTTATTCAACATGTGAGTACAATAAGCTAATAAAATGTCAATTGAGGCACTAAAGGATAAAGCCGATTATGATGTTCCATTTTATTTTAGTTTATTTTTTTATTTTTTTTTTTATTTATATATTTTATATATTTAAAAAAAAAAGTTTGTTTATATATTATTTTAATTTTCAAAAAAATTTATATAAAAAAAAATATATATATATATATATATATATAAATCAAAAAAATTTTGTCTCTCAAAAAAATTTGTTTTTATTTTTTATTTTAAATTTTTTAATTTTATTTTATTTTTTATTTATTAATTATTTTATTTGATTTTTAAAAAAATCAAAATAAAAAAAATTCGCTATTAGACATACTTGAAAATTTAGCAAACATAGCTAAATTTTGCTATGTCAATTTTCTAACTAAGCTAGCGAATTTATCTAACAACGAAAATTTTAGATTATAGACCCCACTTTTGACCTCGATTTTGTTCACTCATAACTTTTCCTTCATTTGCGTTCTTGGTACCGTTGGAAAGCTTAGAGAGTGCTTAGAATCAAATATAATTTAGAAAAGAACATTTTAAGATTATTATGAAAGTGTAATTTTAAAAATGCTCCAAGCTGGTCACTTTTGTCCTCTCTTTTCTTCTCTTTGCTTGTTTATTTGAAATTTGACAATTGAATAAGGTGTCGATAAGGCTGCGAAGTTCCTATCCAGCAATGATCACATCTAATCAAGGAGGTAACACATCCTTCTCTAATTTTCCAATTCGAGCCCCATTTCGGACACCGAGATGTTGGGGTTGGGGGGAGAGTTAGCAAAGGAAATGGCTTTTGTATTTATGTTTTGTTATTATTTTGTGCAAGCCCATTTTGTGATGTTCGGTGAACTGTGGGTTCCCTCTATAAATTGTTATATAGACCCTTTCAAATTTGGACTGTTTTTGCAGCAAATTTTTGTGTGTTTTTACTAACGCAAGTTGGAAAATTTAAACTTTGTCGATTCTATTGATGTTAGATTGGTTCCATGCCTAATTGAGTGGATGATTAGTTGAATTCTTGTTGCTTTCAACCTTTTTATTCCACCTTTAGCTAACCACACACCGAGCACATTAGGTTTCAATGATAGGCTGAAAAACTACGCAACCTCCTTTACTTTGCATAACCTACCTAGTTTCATTGGCTTGCCTTTAATAGGTTAAGGACCCCTGTGGAAAGAAGGCCAATGCGTCTTCGAAAAAAAAAAAGAGAGAAAAAGAAAAGAAAAGAAAAGCAAGAAAAGAATAAAGTACAATGCTGCTGAAGCCGAGCGATGCGAGGGGTATAGGCGAAAGCCTTTAAAGCCCGATTATACTAAACCTTCAACTTTGGTTGAAGTCAGACTTAGTGCTCGCTACATGGGTGGATAGGTGTGGAGTTGAGCAAGTTGTGGAGTCTTTGGAGTCTCGAAATCATTCGAAGTCGAGGTGAGAGGAAACACGAAGAGTTGAAAGTGGTCGAGAAAAATCCTCATGACTTAGTGCCCTAAGCCTTAATTGGTTGAAGTCATCGGTAGATCCGTTACATGGACTTTGGTGAGGTCGATTCCTCAGCATTGCACCTACAGCCTTGAGAATTGTGGAATAAGAGGTGGGTCCTGATCTACATTAGGTTGGTTAGCATGCTAGGTCATTAGTAATAAGCTAGGTTGGGGAGAGTGCGAGTTTAGCAGGTTTATTGTTGAGAGCTGATCAAATAAGCACTTAAATTTTGGTGGAAGTTTACGGTTGATTCACGAGAAGGAGGCTCTTTTAATACTCGATTTTGTATGGCATTCATTCCTTTCGTGATAGTCGTTGGACCTGGCTGATGATTTTACTTATGGTTAGGCATTACTCATTCACAACCTTTTTGAAATACCATTTTTGTGAGCGTTATTTTGTTATAGTTTATATGTGCTATTGCTTTCTTTCTTTCATTTCTATGGGAGTAGCAATGTGTAGGTTGGGGGTGTGATTAGTGCTAAAAGTGCTATTTTGAGCCCTATTTATTATAGGTTTTGAGTGCTTTTTGTGTACTAATCATTCTAATTAACAATTTACATTAAAGGTCCACAATGATTCTTGATCGCATTTTGTGGCAAATTTTGCGAGTTTCGCATGCGGGTTATGCCAAAATTGTTGAGTCGGTCAAGCACGAAGGGTCGAGTCAAACTCGGCGTGGTCCCGAGAGACTAGAAGGAAAGAAGAGAGAGAAAGAGAAAATACAAGGGTCGCGACTACAAAATTGGCCCCTATGACACTAGTCACCATCTGCCATTGCCAACGCCCAGCTATTTGCATTTGACTTCTCTTGCCGGATTTTGCCTTTTGTTCTTCTTTTGTTTTTCTTCCTTTTTTTTTTGCCCTGATTGTAAGAATATTTGGGGAGGTTATTTTTGTAATATGGTAAAGGGGTTGGCTACAAAATCCCCAAGCCAAGCACTGTTACGGGATGAATAAAATTTTAGGGCAAAGCTTTCAGCCGTTTTCCCGTTTTTCCCCAGTTTTCCATTTTCTTTCATTCTCTTTCCTTTTCCGGTATGAGCACACCTCTGGGGATGACAGCTCGGAGGATGGTTGTAGCTAGTCGATTTTCTCCTTGAAGAGAGGGTTGGCTAGGGTTTGGAGGTAACGGTTCTCTGTTTTTAACGCAAGTTTTATTGGCATTTATGTTCCTATTTCTCCTCTAGGTTAGAACTCATTTGATATGCCTTCGTTGATTAGTATTTAGCAATCTTTTAGGGTTCGATGGATGCTTGTGCTAGATCCTTGAGATTTGTCAGTTGCTTTCTATTTGTCATGAGGAGTGGGTGGGAGAGCCGTTTTCATTTGCAGGAGCATTAATGCTCAATAAATACTGTTTTCAAAGGAAAATCATAGGGTTTTAGTTTTAAGCTAAATGAAGATCCGGTTCGGGAAATGACTATATGTCATCCTCCCCAACGCGAGGAAAAAATACCCGGGGACATGTTGATTACCTTAAAACCCTAAACCAGTGACCTAACACTTCAAGGAGTTCTATTTTACATTTTATTTTATTTATTTTCAGTTTTGCAACCAACCACCCCATGTTTTACCCCGAACCTTAAAATCAAATTTAATTCACCAATTTTGACTTGCTCGAATCATTTGTACGAAGAAAACCCATCCATATGACGACCCTAGACCACTATCTGCATTAGCTTGACTCTGGCCCAGTAGAAGGAATATAGGATACAAATTTTGTTGATTCTGGTTGATTCACCAAGAAGGAGGCTCTTTTAATACTCAATTTTGTATGGCATTCATTCTCTCATGATAGTCATTGGACACGGCTTTGATGATTTTTACTTATGGTTAGGCATTACTCATTCACAACCTTTTTGAAATACCATTTTTGTGAACGTTATTTTGTTATCATTTTGTATGCTCTTTCTTTCTTTCTTTCTTTCATTGCTAAGGGACTAGCAATGTGTGGGATTAGAGGAGTGTATTGATTAGTGCCCAAAAAGTGCTATTTTGAACCCTATTTATTGTAGGTTTTGAGTGATTTTTGTATACTAATCATTCTAATTAATCAATTTACATTAAGGTCCTACTATTTTAATGATCACATTTTGTGGCAAATTTTGTAGTTTTGCTAATTATGCGAAATTGTTGGTCGATCCAAGCCACGAAGAATTCAAGTCAAACTCGACGTGCGAGATCAATGACCGGAGAAAGGAAAGAAGAGCAAAAAGTGAAGAAAAAATGGAGCATTGCGAGATTTGGTTCCTGCCGTACTTTGTTTCCCATTTTGCATCCTGCGGTACTTTGTTCACGCACCCCCTTTGTTCTCCTGCATTTCACGCATTGTTGTTTTGCTACAATTTTGGTTTTTCTCCTTTCTACCCTTGTTTTTTAATCATATCATTTGGATTGTATGGTATTTCACTTGGTTTGTAGGCTACATAAGCCATTTGTATACTGTTGTTGGAGGAGACTGAATTTTTTGGTTGTAAATAAGTGGGGCTCGATTCACCCATTTTTCCCTTTTCTCTCATTTTCTCTCCTTTCGGCTGACCTCCTCTGAATTATGTGGCTTCGAGAGGATGGTTAAGCCCCAAACCTCTTCCCCATGAAGAGAGGAGGTTCTTTGCTAGAGGTTTGGAGTAGCATACGGTCCTGCATTTTTTAACGCACGCATTTTTGATTGTTTAAGTTCCTACTTCTCACTTAGGTTAAAATCTGTAAGCATGCTCTCTTTAATCTATTATTGTTGGCAAGCTTTTGGGTTCAATGGATACTTTCACTAGATCCGTTGAGGCTCGATTAGTTGTCTCACTGGTATCGGTAGTTAGGGTTTTTGAGATGTGTTTTCCTTTCATTAGGAACATTTATTCCCACATTTAAATGCTATTTTCAAAGGGGAAAATCATAGGGTTTAGTTTTAAGCTAATGAGAACCCGGTTAGGAAATGACTATATGTCATGCTCCCAATGAGGAAAAGACCAGGGACATGTTAGTTGCCTAAAGCCTAGCCCGGTGGCTGAGACTTGAGAGTTCTTTTCTTATTTTCTTCATTTTATTTTTCAGTTTCTGACCCACTGACCACTTGTTTTTTATCACCTGGCAAAATCGGAATTTAATTCACCATTTTTGACTTCACTCGAATCATTTGTGCGAAGAAAACCCGTCCCGTGTTGACCCTAGAGCCTCTATCTGGTAGCTTGACTGCGGTAGGAGGAAGAATTAGGATATAAATATTGTTGATTCGGATCCACTCTTTGTGTGCAGATCAACTACTTGCGAGTTTATCAAATTGTCTATGGTGTTTACATCTCCATGCTCCAAAAGTATACTCCAGATCCAGCTCATGTAGTGGATTGGGGAGGGATTATTGTTGATACAGATGGGACCTTCGAGTAGGGACCATCGCATATCTTGGATAGCCGGGATCAGGTTTTGCGACGTAAGATTGTGCAGCTAGTGGAAGTGTTTTGGCAACACCGAGGAGTGGAAGAGCAGCTTGGGCGAGGGACACGATCTGAGTCACACATCCTTTCTTGTTGGGGATGAGTCTTCCATCTAATATTAGAAATCTAATATTGGAACTAGAATGACTATTGCATATGCATGTGCTTGTGTGTGCTAGGATGTATGAACTTCGGGGACGAAATTCTATTAAGGGGGGAAAAATGTAAAACTTGGGAAAATTAGAAAATTTCAAAAAATGGAAAAATGATAATAATAATAATAATAATAATAAATTGCCATAATGGTTCAGGGAAGCCTAGAAAATTCTCTAGATCGGATAATGCCGAAGCGAGAATGCGCCATTAAATTCAGCTCGTGAAATCTAGTATTGAAGAAAGTTTTGTCAAATTTTGGGATGTCGAATATTTTACGATTTTCTGGGTGATAAGTCGCTAGTGACTTCAGGGACGAGATTTTTACGAAAATCTCAGAAGTCAGGAAATGGCTTGTGCTAAGTTAATTTAAAATAAATTGATTTGAAAATAAATAAATTGTTTGGCAACAAACTAAGCCAAGGGGAGAACATTGCAGAGAATAAACCTCTTACTCCTCCTCACTCCATCCTTTCCATCATAAAGGCGTGAAGAGAGAAAATTTTTTTTTTTCTCTCTAGTTCTGATCGGACCATAAGTTTCATTGGAGTAAAAGAGTAAAGTCGATCCACACATTAAGGAGCTACACGTGGGTACCAAATCTTGGAGTTTGTTGAGCTCACGAGGTAGGGGGTATTTTCCTACTTGGGTTATTTATAGCCTAAAGGTCATTTAATGGCATGGGTTTTTCTTAGAGGCCGTGAGAGGCTGTAAATTTCAGTCCCAAAATTTTGGGACGGTGTAGGAATTTTTAGAAAATTTTGGGACTGTTTTCGGACAGTTCGGGCTGAATTTTCGGGACAGTTTTCGGACAATTAGGATAGGATTTTCGAGACTGTTTTTGGGTAGTCTCGGACTGTGTTGAGGTTTAGTTTCGATCCAGGGACTGATGTCTTCGGGTTTTGTAGTGTGTTTTGGTATCATAGTAATTCAGTGATGAACCGTGAAGGGACTAAGGGGTGCCCTGTTGTATATGGGTTTGAGATTTGGGCCATTTTATGTGTTATGGTTGGAAAAATAAATAATATGTTGTTGGGATCCCAAACTTAGACTGGTATGCCTTAAGCTCATCCTCATTGAAGGGCTCATTGCCCGAGTCGTACACCTCCACTGGCCTTGGTACACCCGGTTTGTCTTTCTTAACAATGATTGCCTTGATCGAGTGTCAAGTCCTCATTTGTCCTCCTAGGGCACCCAGGCTGCTTGCATGGGCAGTAAATGGGAAGGGTGCCCGAATTCATCTTCGCATCTTTGTTATAGAGGATTGCATCCTTTATAATCTGCCCGACATCAAATGGGATGTCCTGGATAATGGCATAGTTGAGCAGGGCCATCTTGGTCGTCACTTCGTACACATTAGTCGTCGGGATGAGACACGATGTGATGAAGTGATGCCATACCTTAGGAATGTAGGCCAAGTGTTTGGCCTTGAAGTGCACTGCGTGCCTTCATTGTTCAATTTCCACTTGCCTTGCTCATTGGTCAACATCCTAAGGACTTCAGGGTAGTTGGGGTTCTCATGAAGCCTATCATAGGCCTCGGGGTTGCGCTCTACAGTTGCGTATAGATTGATAGACTTAGCAAAAGTCTACCAACACCTCTACCTTTTCGGACCCTTTACCGATGCGTGGGGCTAGATTTCTGCGTAAGCTCATTACCACCATTGTAGCGCTGGCTCGAAGGTTGGCAAGCACCCTGCATCCCTTGTCGCAATGGTTTGTGAAAAGTAGTAAGTAGTGATGAAACCCCTTCTTCTTGATGAAGGACCTATTCTTCGAGATGAGGCTGAATTTCTCGGCCGCACTTGCATTGACAAATTTCTCATGATCGTAATCATGAGCACTTGATAGGGTCTGGTTTGAATGGCCGTCTAGGCTTTGATCACACTCTTCTTGGCCTCCTAGGCCTCCTAACACCCAGTGTGATGCAGCTCAACCAAAATGCCCAATGAAGCCCCATAAAACTCACTTAGGCAAAATATCGAACACCTAGTGTGCACTCCATGAGATGGTGTTCTTGGCTCTATCTTATGGCTTCTATACTCACCAACCACTCATGAGGTCCCTTCTCTAACACAAGCAACCCCAAAAATAGGAATAAAAATCAAATCTGCACCTAACTCACCCGAAAACCAAACCGTATGGAGAATGTCCAAATGAAGGTGAGATCACAGGTTTTTCGGACTTAAAGACTACTTGGGGCTTTGGAAAATGCCAAGATCAGTTGGGATGAGTTGGGTGAAAAGTTTGGCTTACAGGTACCTACAAATGTCGGAGGAGAGCACAGTAGGGTTTCAAATTTTGTATGTGAGAATATGAGCCTTCATGTTCCGTAAAAACAAAGCTGACGTCAGCGACGTTCGGGCGGCTTATCGTGGCGATTCTGAGTTGTATTTTCGCTGTATGACGTTGATCCGCGTTGCGGCGTTCAGTTTGCAATTTTCAACGTTGTGACGTTCCCCAGAGTAGCTCAAAACTGAGTTGCCAATGTCGCGACGTTAGGAATCAACGTCACAATGTTATAGAGAGCTGAGATTTCATTTTTCCTTAACATCGTGACGTCGGAACATCGTGACGTCATAACGTCGAGACGTTACAGAGAAGGTCACTCAAATTTTTGATAAAAACATTTCTAAGTTTAAGAGCACTCCCCTTTTGAGGTTCCAATCCTTGAACAACCCCAGAGTAGATTTCCCGAGCTACCTCTCTATCGTCGCTTCGATCTTGGAGCCTGAGAATAGAACAACACACATAAGTTACAGTCTCTAAGAAAATTTCCATCTCTAAATAAACAAACAAATGCAAAACTACACTAATGAATGAAAAACTTGAAAATTCTTGGGTTGCCTCCCAAGTAGCGCTTTGTTTAATGTCGTTAGCTTGACTTCCTCGAATCTCAATGTTCCCAAGACTACATGACTACACGAACTCCTTACGACACTATTTTCGGTGTGCTCAGATTGATGGCCTGTTTGCTTTCATGAAAATCACCTCTAAAGTATGGCTTCAACCATTGTGCGTTAACTTTAAAGCTCCCTTTCTCTGGGTGCATAATTTCCACTCCTCCATATGGAAAAACCTAAGTCACAGTAAATGGTCCCGACCACCTCGACTTTAATTTTCCTAGGAAGAGCTTGAGTCGAGAGTTAAATAAGAGGATTCGTTGACCTAGCTCAAACTCTTTCCTTACAATATGCTTATCGTGCCAGGATTTCGTATTGTCTTTATAAATCTTAGCGTCTTCATAAGCCTCATTAGACTCTCTAATTCAACTGAGCTGCGATGTCGTTTCGTCGGCCATCTTACTGTCCATATTTAACTGCTGAGTTGCCCAGTATGCTCTATGTTCCAATTCCACAGGCAAGTGGCTCACTTTTACAAATACAAGCCTGAATGGTGACATTCCTAAGGGTGCCTTGAATGCTGTTCTATATGCCCAAAGAGCATCATCTATCTTTTTCGCCCAATCTTTCTTCAAGCTATTGACCGTTTTCTCTAAGATAGATTTGATTTCTCTATTTGACACTTCTACTTGGCCATTGATGCGTGGGTGGTATCAAATGCGATCACGATCATAGGACACCATATTTTCTCAGCCTTATTTATCCAATAAGTTTGTTACAGAAATGTGTTCCTCCATCTGTAATCAACGCTTGTGGAGTTCCGAACCGAGTGAATATATGATTGCGAAGGAAGCTTGCTACCACTCTAGCATCATGAATCCTGATAGGTATGGACTCCACCCATTTTGAAACGTAATCTATGGCTAAGAGAAGGTATAGGTTGCTGAAAGATGAGGAAAGGGGCCCATAAAATCCATCCCCCAGATATCAAACAACTCTACCTCTAAAATGGTTTGCAAGGTGATTCGTGCCACAGTAGGGTGATCCGGAATCAACAATATTTATATCCTAAATTCCTTCTAGTGTTGTAGCTTATAGGGGCTCTAGGGTCGAACTCAGGGATGGGTTTTCTTTGTACAAATGATTTGCAGTGGAGTTCAAAAATGGTGAATTTCAATTTGGATTTTTAAGGTTTGCTAAAAACAGGGAGGTTTTGGTAAAAACGGTGAGGGTTGGTTGTGTGCAAATTGAAATTAAAATAAAGGAAAATAATAAAAGAACTCCTTTAAGTCTCAAGCCACTGGGTTAGGGTTTTTAGGGCAACCAACATGTCCTCAGGTCTTTATCCTCGCGTTGGGGAGCATGACATATAGTGATTTCCCGAGCCAGGATCTTCATTTGCTTTAAAGCCTAGACCACCAGGTTTTCCTTTAGAAAGATGGCATTTGATTAGGCATAAATGTCCCTAGCAGTGAAAACACATCTCAAAAACACTACCCTACGATAACTAATAGGAGACAACTAAATGGGCCTCGGTGGATCTACTTGAAATATCCACTTAGACAACTTGCCAAATACACATTAAAGAGCATGCTTAGAGATTTTAACCTAAGGTGAGAAGCAGGAACGTAAGCAGCTGTAAATGCTCACATGAAAAGCAAGAGAACAATTGGTTTACCTTAAAACTAGAGCAATAGCGCTTCCCCTTCAAGGATGGGGAGGTTTGGCAAATATCTTTTGATTTGTCATCATCTGGGTGTTTGGCTTAGCCAAAGAAAAATGGAAAAAGAAAATAAAAGAAAGTGACGGAGGAGAGGAGAAGCGGGAGAGCTGGAAGCTTCTCCCGTCACTTTATTGATTGAAGTTGATTGATTGTTACAAACCTTGTCTCTAGCTTATATACGGCTCAGAGCAAGGGAAATTACAAAAAAAATTGAAACTAAAATCTATTACAAGGATAAAATGGGAAAAAACCAAAAACGGGGTCGTTTGAAGAAATTTGGAATTTTGTTGCGGGAGAAAAATTCGATCTTGTATTCCTCAGTGACTCTTTGTTCCATTGCTTTACTGGCACTTTACTATTCCATTTCTTCTTGCTTTGATATAACCGTTTCTAGGCTTCTTTGAAATTGATAGAAAACCATATGAAGTTGATGGAAATCAGCCCGACTTTGTTATGATTGGATTGACCACACAGCGATTTGGCTTCAATTCCGCAAAAACACAAAACAGCCTCGAAATGCGTCAGTACAATAGGGACCGAACATGTCAATTGGGTTAATTATAACAATTAGTACACAAAAGTAGCTCAAAACTTATTAAAAATAGGGTTGAAAATAGCACTTTTGGCACTAATCACAAGAAGCGATTCATCTCGTTTGATATGCTCCCCATTCTTTGGCATTTTGTCACGGGTAAACCTGGTAGGTGAGCATCCTTAAATAAGGTGGAGCGATAGAATCAGATTGAAGTACCTTTGCGAGTTGTTTTGGCTACGGTGCCCCACATGCTAGAGTGTGGCAATGATTTAGTATACTTTCCATTTCCTCATCTGGGACACATCTCCTTATCACTTGATCGACACAATGCTTATACAGAATGTGCTCCTCCTAGTAGTAACGCTTCAACTATGCAAAAAATCTCTTCTTCTGCTGATAACTAAACTCTAGTGGGAGCACTCTTGCCACCAAGTAGTTCACAAAATCAAATGAAACAAAATGCGGCTCTTTGTCTTCAATCGCCAAGAGCTGTTCATAGGGGAAATCATCATTGATATGAATTTCTTTACTCGGCCCTTCCAATCGTGAAAGATGGTCGGCTAGTAGATTTTCAGTCCCTTTCTTATCTTTAATTTCTAGGTCGAGGAACTCCTATAGTATGCTTCCCACCTTATCAATCTCGGTTTGATATTCTTGTCATGGTGCTGTGGTTGAATGGTCGGTGTGCACTATTACCCTGTTACCAATCAAGTATGGCGAAAGACATCAGCGCAAACCTGATAGACAAAGTTCATTTCGATTTATTACTGTTTAGTTAAATCATTCAACGTGAAACTAACATAATGAATGCTGAAATGTTTAACCATACTATTGATGCTATGTATTGCGTAGTATTTCGCATCATTAGCTCAAAGGAGGATTCAGTCAGGTGCTACTACGATGGGTGTTGATACCAATTTCTCTTTCGAAACAGAACTCTTTCGAACAACGATCATCAAGCTCAAAAGGCTCCTTGAACAGTAGGTTTAGCCAATTGGCTTGTTTATTTAGAAATCCTTTATGGAATCTCTTGTAAATCACATTGTGTGACTCCTTATCCTTTCCTTGAAAGTGGTAGCTTCTCTTGTTGTCTTCAATCTTGTAGCTTCATCACCTGGTCTCTTTTGAGATCCGTGCCCAAATAATGCCTTTATTCACCATGAAGTAGCACTTTTCTGATTCGACGCAAGGTTGGTTTCCTCATCTTATTAGTGTTTGTCTGAGATTCACATAAAATTGTGGGGACTTTGTGGAAAATCATCCATGAATCCTCAATTGTTTTCTAAGATTATGTAGAATATCATGTCATTTGTGTTGAAATATGCCGATTAATTACATAGTTCAAAGGGCATTCGCCTAAAAGAGAATGTACCATATGGGCACATGAATGTTGTTTCTCTTGTGGTCTCTGTGATATAATGGAGTTGATGCAGCTGATACCATCAAAAACCAATAATGCTCTGCTGCCAGCCCGGTCTAGAATCTAATTCAAAAATGGAAGTAGGAAATGATCTTTTAGTTTTTGTTCAATTTCTATAGTCTGTACCAGATTCTCTACCATGTAACTGACGAGGAAGGCGTTACACATTATTCTCGATCCTTATCACTATGGTTTCCCTCCATTTTTGCAGAACCAACCTGCATGCAGACCCTTACGAACTATTTGAGATGGGGTAAATCACTCCTGCATCTAACCACTTCAATGCCTCTTTTCTAACCCGCCCAGCCGTTTAATAGAGTTGAGTCTCTGTTTGATTCCACTGAAGGTTTGTGCTATCTCTGTGGATCCGATGCATACACATGGAGGGCGAATCCCTTCCAGAAGAATCAACTAAGAGACCATCCAATAGCATCCTTGTGATGTTGGTATACAAATGCTTCTCTTCTTCCAGCTGCATTCAAATCACGATATGATCTTAATAGTGGGTTGAGGTTCCTGATGGCTTTTTCCAAATTATCACGCCCGACCCACTTCAAGTGGTTGAAGGAAGTGTGATTATCTTGGGACTCTTTACGCTTTTGGGGACACAGTGGGCCCAAGTCTTACCTATGAAATTAATATATCATATCTGAAGATACAAAATAAACCACCTTATCAGTGGTGTTCTGATCAATACATATGATCAAGTCATTTATATATATACAGCGTACATTACAATTTTACCAATGGGGCGCAAAACCTCTTGATGTTGTATCCTCTTTAGTTTGTTGGCCCATTGTTATCATGAAGATCAGCGGACGTCTCTCTGTGCCTCTACAGAGTAAAAATAATTGCCTAACCTTTATATAACAGTGGAAACATATAGTGAACTATACGTGTGCAGACTAATAATGTTTCTATAGTAAGCATATAACTATATTGCTTAGATATATATAGCCAGTAGATATCATAGTTTTTTCATGATTATATAACTGACTTATACACCTACTTGTGCCTGTAGGTATACTTGTTGAATCTCCTTTAGATTCACAGGAGCTTATATGCATGGGTGCTCGTAGGTACTACGAGCTTATACTTATCGGAGGGTACCCATAGGTACTCTGGGCTTATCTTATCTGAAGTTTTTATTGGTACATTGTTCGAACAAACGTGTGTTACCTCTAATTCGTTTTAGGACTCTTTTCATATTTGTTTGACTACTTAGACCAGTAATGGGAATGGTAGGACCATGACCTGATAAGTACCCGAAAGGTCTGATCTGGTGGTGCCATGGCACAGTAGGGTGTGAAGCACTTGCAGAGTGTTGTCACGCTAATTGAGGAGGTACCAGGACCTTCGTGTGTGTGCGATTAGAGGCCCGTCGTCACTGTCGGAAGTGAAATTGCTGGTACGTAAGTAACATGGGTGTCATGTCATTCCATATCCGATCTTAAGGCGGGTCCTCGATCATATGTGTTCGAGAACTTACTATCTTATTATGGCGGCGAAGTCGATCTAATTTTTAGATTTACTAAAGCCTTGGGCAGGCGCTTTCATACGCGCAAGTTATCATTAGTCCAGTGGATAGATCCTCAAATACATGGAATGAAAAAACGAAGCAAACAATCTGCATCTTTGTGAATGGCTACGTGCTGACGCGCTGGCTGCACAGCTACCTTTGTGGCGTCACGCCGCGTGGCAGTACTACTATTCTGGCGTGCCGAGACAATCAAGCCATCTCTAATGGCGAGTGGCGTGGACATGCCATGCCTTGGCGTGGACTATCTTTACGTGCAGATCCTACGTAGCGACGTAAGACCCAGAAAATTTTACTGGTGCACTGTTTCTTCCATTTTAGAGTTCAGCTAAAAACCGAAATGATAAAAACATCTGCTTAAGCAACTCTCATTATGTTTCTATTGACAAGTATAGGCATAGATTTAATTAGGTTTTTCCAAACTGACACCTCATCTTTCAAGGTGGGTTAACTACAACACTGATAGGTGTCATACCTCATAAACAAAATTCATATAGGGAGGATTCCATACTCATCTCATACAAACTAGGGTTTTACTCAACCCAGCTTTTCAGCAAATCTGGGTTAGAATGAACTCTAACTAAACTACTGAAAACTGGAACCAACTAATATCCATATATAACCATAGTCATACAAAATCATAAATCACATCTCCCTTCAAATGCCTAAGTTTCATGCAGCTTTCTTCTCTTCTTCCTCTTCTTCTTCTCTTTATAATGTCTTAATATAGTTTTTGCTCTCCCCCAAAATGAAATTCTAACAGGTGTAATAGTTTAATTCAAAATTTCCTTTGTTGCTCTTTGTTATGTCTCTCTCTGTTTGCAGTCAACATGCTATTTATAATGGCATCTCATCTCTTATATTATGACTTTTTATATCTGATAAATCCCTTTTACCCTTGTATCTTCAGAATTGGTTTCAAATTTTCTCCTTAGTAAAAATATTAATTGAAAATTTTGGTCCTTCTATGTCTGAACATCATGCAACGACTAAAGGTGTAATTTTGGGTGTTTATCAATGAAACTAGGTAGTGGATTTTGCTCAAGCGTGGTGGTCTGGATTCAATCGAAGGCATTGGAAGTCTGAGTGTTCCTCTCATGACTCCTGTACTTCGGTTTATTTGGGAAGGTGGTCATCCACTTCTGTCTCTTCGACCTCTTCACTTGAGTTCATATTGCGATACGCTCAGTAGCCTCAAAGGTCAATCAAGCACTTTTGCTAAACACTATAGCCTTCTTTTGCCTCTATCCATAACATTATGTCAGCTCTCATTGGATGCCTCCTGACATTAAATACTAGCCCAGATGCGACCTCATTCGTCCAACACTCTTAATTTCAATTTTCCCTTCAACACATCAATCATAGCCCTACCAGTTGTTAGACATGGTCTACCCAGTATAATGGGTATATCTTTATCTTCCTCCATGTCCAACACTATGAAATCAGCTGGGTAGATAAACTTGTCTACCTTTACTAGCACATCTTCTATCACTCCCCAAGGATGTTTCAATGATCTATCTGCCAGCTGCAGGGTGACCGTCATGCGTCCACAGCTTCACCTAAACTGATGATGCGAAAATGGATGAGGCATAGGAGGTTAATACTGGCTTAAGTCACATAGGGCTCTCGAAGATGGGTCCCTATCTTACATGGGATTGTGAAGTTGCCTGGGTCCTTTAGCTTATGTGGCAATTTCCTCTGAAGTATAGCACTATACTCCTCAGTAAGATTCACTGTCTCAAATTTTGATAACCTTCTTTTCCTTGACAGTATACCTTTCATAAATTTGACATAGATGAGCATTTGCAAACGGAATGTTGATATACAGTTTCTTAAACACTTCCATGAATTTGGTAAACTGCTTATCCAGTTTATTTTTCTTCAAAAGCTGGGGATATGGGACTGGTGCAAAAGTTTCATCTGTAAATGCTTGTTTCTCAGTCTCCTTCCTTTCCTCTGATCTCTCTACTGACTTCTCCTCTTGGGGCTGCTCCCCTTGCATTTGATCTTCCGGGCTGAACTGGTCTACTACCTCAGTTTCCACTTCTCTTACTATTGGTGGTTGCCCCCGTGTAGCTAACTCTCTACCACTTCTTAATGTGATAGCCTTAACATGTTCCTTACCTTCACCTCTCGAGTTTATCTCTAAATTTCTTAGCAAAGAACCTTGCTACCTCTCAATCAATAAATTTGCCATTTAGCCCATTTGTGCCACTAGGTTTCTCAATTGTGCTTCTTGAATATTCAACTAAGTTGACTGATTCTGCATATTTGCCTTTGTTTCATTCATAAAGGTTGTATGGGAAGTAAGCATTTGAGCTGGTGCGTCTTCCAAATCTACTTTTTTTTTTCTACTAGCGGTTTGTTCACTTGGGGAGGTGGCATGCTATTTTGATTGTTCCTCCATCTATAGTTATGATTATTCTAATTATTCTGCCAACCTTGGCCCTGATTATGGGTCTGATAGGTGTTACCCCCATACTAACCCTAGTTTTGGTTCTAATTATGGTTCTGACCTTGATTAAATCTTGACACATACTGAGCCTACTCTACTGTCATTTGGCCCGAAAGACATTCTGTAGTACTGTGTTGTCCTCCACAT
The DNA here is from genome assembly GCA_016808115.1 of Tetrastigma voinierianum. Taxonomy (NCBI): domain Eukaryota; kingdom Viridiplantae; phylum Streptophyta; class Magnoliopsida; order Vitales; family Vitaceae; genus Tetrastigma; species Tetrastigma voinierianum. The sequence continues at coordinate 734,622 of JAEQBH010000403.1, forward strand.
GATTCACATATCTCCCAAGGATTAGCTGAATAGAATTTACAGCACCTTGCTGCCTTTGTAACTGTTTGGTGAGTTATGTAACACGATTTACCAAATTTCTCAAGCCCTCTGTGTTTGCACCTCCTTTGCCTTCTCAGTATCATCCTCTCACCGGGCCATTGGTTACATTAGTGGCCATATCCTCACAAATTCCATACATTTGGTTTGTAGTCTCTTCATCACGCTCCCCCGTTGAGGCATCTATTCAATGCTTCCGGGTGTAGTCACTCGCAAACCGTTGTAAAAGGTATGGACTCTCGCATCCATCTAGTTGGGCCCCGTGATGTGACACCTCCTTAATAGTTCATGAAATCGCCCTAGGCTTCACGCTCTCCCATTCGAACCTGCCTTAATGTTAATCTCTTAATCAACCCCAGGCACCTGAGAGTGGAAAGAACTTAGTCAGGAATTTATGCACGAAATCATTCCATGAGGTAATGGAATCTGGTGGTTGGCTCGTTAACCAGTGTTTAGATCTATCACCCAGTGAGAGCGGGAACAACCTTAGTCTAAGTGCCTCTTCTGTTACTCCATTTTGTTTTACTGTGTCGCATACTTTAATGAAGTTTGTTAAATGTGGGTTCGGATTCTCACTTGGTAGACTGTGGAACTGAATGTTCTAAAGCATTTGTAGGGTTACTGTTTTCAGCTCAAAATTGTTCTCTTGAATAGGTGGTCTTCGGATAGCAGACTGAACAACTGTAGGTGGTAAAGCAAACTCCTCTAATAGCATAAACGGATCATCTGGTTGTATAAACGGCCTAGGAGCATAGTTCCTACCATTATTCCTATTCCTATTCCCTCATGTCACCTTTATCTCTCTGGCCTGGTCTTCGCTTCCTTCATTTGGGCCTTATGATCATTGTGATTTTTCAAAAAAGGCTTCTCTCTATTCTTCATATGCTATTGTTCTCTTCTAGCTCAGGATTGAATGGGGAGTAGTCTCAACTTGACCCCGTTCTCGCATACACACACATTTTCAACCTTTACTCGTAATCACACGTGACAAACATAGAGACCAAATTCATGCACCCTCAGGTAAAATGTAATAAAATGAATAAAAAAAAATTCCGTAGTAATATCTAATCACAAATATTATCAATATCAACACTATTGTATCTCTTGAATGGCGCCAAAAACTTGATGAGGCCCGTAAAGAAGCTGTGTAAAATTTATGTAAAAAACACAGTTCGTGACGGTAGCTTACGTAATATACTGGTTAGTCAAGTCCTTCCACGCAGGAGAAGTGTGTTGAATACTGAATCGCCTAGAGTAATATCTCTGGGTCTCAAATCGTAATGAATTATGGCTAATATAACGAAAAGCTAATCCTAAACGAGTTGTTAATTCAATTAATGAGGACTAGGGTTTTGCCTTCCCTTGCTACATTCAATGGATTATAATCTATGTAAACTTTGTTATTCAGTATATTAACAGATTCACGCTGGCAAGTTGATCGTGCCTACGAGATATCCTCTCTTAAAGTATATTCGCTTATCTTGCTAGTAGGGTTTATCGCATCTCTGCATCAACCCTTAACTCCGAGACGCTTAAATGGTTAAACCTTAATCGCCACACTTGGAACCGGGAAATCTCTACTCTCCGATTGACCAAGTGTCACTCTACCCAAATCCATGGGAACCTTTATCTCTCGATCTCAGATTCCTAGTAAAAGCATGTTGATGTTGGCCAAACACCGCCATATAGGTAAATTACAAAGAATAGGAGCAAGCCTGGCAAATAAAACCCATAGATATATCACAAAAAATGACAAAACTAATCCATACGAATGTAAATAAGAGTACAAAATAATTCTAGAAATAAAACTGTAACATCATATTGTTCTTTGCCAATCACGGAGTTGTTAATCATTAGGTGTTCAAGAAAGAAAGAAAATACAAATACTGGAGTGCTCACGATCTCTCAATCCACGCCTATGTAGTTGTCTCCGTCTCGTATCTCATTTCTCTCTCCTCTCCGTTTCTTCATTCTTTTTGTTATATCTAAAAATTCTCGCTGGGAGCGAAGTCTCATTGGTTCCAAAGTCACAACGGTCACCACGCCAGTCACGTAGGCCGCACGTCACGCTGCCCTTCTCACATCACAACGTTGGAACGTCGTGACGTTGAGGCTAGGTTCTCCAATCTCCTTCACATCTTCACACAGCCTCCAAATGCCGCCTTTTTCACTTGAAATGCACAAAAAGCCGAGTATCAGACATACGACAATAAACACACTTATTACTAGATGAAATGAACTGAAAACGTGATCAAACACGAGTATATGATGAGTGTTTTGGGCACTCATCAGGTACTCTGGAGAACGTAGCATGGGAAAGACCTAATGCAACTAGAACCATAGCCCCTTAGAGGATTTTTGCTCAAACTAATCTAATTACACAACAGTGATATTACGACAGGCTTTTTTTTTCAAAGGAAGGCCCTGGGCATCACGCACCTACCTGGCTGTGGAGTAAATGGCAACTGGGGATAGCAAGTTCAACAAGTTCCTTAGTAGGTGAGACAAGTTCCTTAGCAACCTTTTAGGCAACCAACCCTAGTACCATATTTAAGAGCAATCGTGAGAGTGCCATGCATAGAGTTATACGCCGTGTTTCAAACAAATCAAGCCACCCAAAGAGTTCTACAAACCTTATCCAAAATGAAAGATGTGAGAACCCACCTGTGGGTGTATAGATCCTTGATTTCTCCTTTTTCTCTAGAGAAGATCGCTAATCCACCTTGAAGCTTGTTGCTAAATTCATTGTGCAATGTGAGGAGTTGGCTAACTATGAGAATTTATATCATTTCAAGCTTAGACTATTTCCTAACTCTTTGACAAGGGTAGCATTCACGTGGTATACAATATTATTGAGAAACTCCATTCAAAGTTGGAAGGAGATGGAAAGGCAGTTCCACACTCAGTTCTTTAAGGTCGAGCTTAAGTGTGCATTGTAGAACTGTTCAGAGTGATTCAAAGAAATGGGGAGACTACTGATCTGTTCATCTCCCAGTTCAAGAAGATGAGAAACATGTGCAAGATCCATCTTCCAGAGATAGAGTATGTGAAAATGGCTCAAAGAGGTCTCAACATTGAGTTAAGGAAAAAATTCCAAGGTATTGAATTTATAGATTTTTATGAACTTGTAGCTAAGGTGACAGAGTATGAAGAGCTGCTCAAGGAAGAAAGCTACTGGAGGAAAAAGTCCATGGGAACCTATTAGCAAGAAGTGAATTAGGAAGTGACAATGGCAAATCTATCTACTACAGGGACATTCACCTATCCTCTATTGGTAGAAAAGGCACTTGATTTGTGGAAGAAGGCACAAATTGTTGGTACACGGGTCCAATACACTTTTGAGGTAGCAAAAACAAAGGAAATATTCAATTTCCTGGTAAAAGAAAAATTCATTACCTTCCCTAAAGACCACCGGATCCCTAACAAGGATAAACAAAGGGGAAAAACTTATTATAAGTACCACAATTCATGGAACCATACTACTAATGCATGTTCGGGTTTTAGAAATGTCATACAGAACAGGATCAACAAATGGTACTCAAGTTCCCTGATAAAAAGGAGGCTATGGCAATCGATGAGGATCCTTTCCCCACCAAAGGGCCTCAATCAACACCGCACTTTGACCTAAAAAGCATTGACTTTGAATCTTAAGAAGGCGGTGGAAACTCCCTCTCTAAGAAAGGTATAGTCCCTTAAATATCGTCCCGGTTCGTGTTGATAGGTTGAAAACGAATGGGTCAGTGGGTTTGTATGTATCCTTTATCAATAAGAATAAAGAACGTGGAACAACATGAACATATCAAGATAACCAATTATCCAGAAAGGAAAATTTTCAATTAAAAGGCAAGACAAATTCCTAAAAGACTAATTGCTCCTCTTAGAGAGAAAAGGGTGCGTAAAGGACCACCTTCCATGTGGTAGGATTCACCGCCTGGGAGAATGATACAGTGTGTTCGTAGAATGTTTCAAGAAATGGAATTTTTTTTTTCAAGGGGTAAGTTCACTCCTCTAAATGACAAAGTTGCAGGGAAAGTCAAAGAAAGTTACTGTTCCAAGGGAAATAGCAAAGGGCAGATGTCTAAGAGATGGATCTGGGAATAGAGTTATTCCTTTAAGCAAAAGAAGGTTTCTATAGGAGGATAGAATCACTCCTCCAAAGGGTAAAATCTTTTCCCCACAGGAGAAGACAAGTGTACAACTCACTTCTCCAAGGAAGGAGGCAAGGGAAGGACATGTTTCTTCAATGTGTTTCTATTTTTCCCAAAAGGCAAATCTACTTCTTGCTGCACGTAATGATGTTCATCAAGGACAAATTCATTTCTCCAAGGGAAAACAGAGGAAAATGACATGTTTCTCTAGTCAAGCCTAATTTTCGAAAAGGTGGACCCAGTTCTCCAAGGGAAGGGGTTGCGGAGAAGGAAATGCATGTGAGGTGCATCATTCCTCCTATGATTTCTCCTGGTCAAAGGTGGCATGTGGTACAACGCAAAAAATTTCACCAAAGGTTGTCTAAGACTCAGAAAAGAAGGATGCAGAGGCAAAGAGTAGCTGATATAAGGCAACTCATTGATGTACCTGTGGAAATCCATAAGGAAAATGCTAAGGAGTTAGAGAAAGTGAAGGAAGGAATGGTTTATAGCTCAAAAAAAACAAAATTTGGGAGGAAAGCTACTAAGGATATGGAGTCAATGAGCAGTGTAGATGAAGTGATGGACACGGAGGCCTTATTAATAGGTGAAATCCCTATCTTTTTAAATTGTTCCACTGTTTCTTTAACATTTCCAACTATCTTCAAGTCAAAAAATGCAAAGGAAGACTTAGTGGAGGTGGAAGGGAAGCACCCTGCTACAGAGGAAGATAAGGGCCATAGTAAACTTACCATAGAATCCTCTAAAGAATGTAGACCCTAGAAGGCTATACTTGAGAAACCCTCTGTAGAAATGATGAGGCGTATAAAGCCTTTGTATGTAAGAGCCCATCTTAATGGAAGACCAGTATCCAAGGTTCTAATAGATAATGGATCAATGGTAAATGTTATGCCAATGAGGATGCTGAGAGCTCTAGAAAGAAACATTAGTGATATGATAGAAATAGAGGTGACTGTGTCTGCCTTTATTGGAGAAGTATCCAAGACCCTGGGGATACTACCTATTGATATCACCATTGGTAGAAAACTCGCATTATCTCCATTTTCTCAGGATAGACTCTACTACAAACTACAACATTTTGTTAAAGAGATGGAATCCCTATATCAATCGTGTGTGTCGCCCTCTCACTGGGGTTCTTATTGTTTTCAGAAAGGTAATGAAGTGGAAATGGTACTGCGTGCATGCAGCTTCAAGGCGCCATGTGTTCTCAGGAGGCTAGATATTATGATCAGGAATTCAATCTGATCAAGTTCACTAGGAGAAAATATGGGGTCCTAAGGAAATCATACATAGACTTAAAGGGCTCTGTGGAAATCCAAAAGGAGGCAGCCAAACTCTTAAAGGTGACTACAATCGTTCCTTATAGGTCGACGTGTGGTCTAATCATCGAGGGTGTCGATGATGACTGATTACTCTAAAAAAGAAAAGGCAATAGTTACAACTACCATATTCAAAATGAAAGTACAGCAGACTATGGAAAGGATTGAAGAAGAACACCTCCAGAACACTTGTGGAGCTGAGATGATTTTTGAAGGGGATGCTTTTAAAAAAGATGAAGAAATACAGATGGATGATCTGGAGAAAGCCCTTCCTAAGTTCGAAGACATGCAACCTCAAGTACATGATCCCATGGAGAAAGTGAACCTCGGCACTGTAGAAGAGCCAAGGATTACCTATATTAGTTCCTTGTTGCCTTCTGACTTTAAGGAAGGGATTATTACAATATTATAGGAGTTCAAAGACTACTTTGCTTAGAATTATGACGAGATGTCAGGTTTGGACAGAAGCTTGGTGGAGAACCGTTTGCCTATCAAGCCGGAATTTCATCCCTTTCAGCAATTACCCAGAAAAATGTCCAAGGAGGTAGAGCTGAAAGTGATGGAAGAAATCAAGTTAATAGGAAGTCGCTTCGATCTTACGAGAGTTTTCTTATCATAATGAAGTACCATACCATCGCGAAGGAGAAGGCTAGTTGCAACAAGAAAGAAGATGAGAGTTAAAGACTGAGCCCGGTTCGATCATAAATCAGAATATTTTTATCGATCAGGTAGTATTACATTGCAGAAAGAAGTGGGTATGAAGATCGTACTTAATCACGTCTTTAGAGGAGTGTTAAGAAATGGTCCCATCACGCTGAGGTCAGGTTTCTTAGCACTATAGCTAAAGCAGAGAGGTTATCAATATTTTTATTTCGTTAAATCTTCTTTTCGCAACACATGCGGCGTATTACGTGTTTTTGAATATTATTTCATCACACTACAGGCACTTGATAGATGCAGTATATCATCATCCACACACAAACACACTTTCAAATGTAGGCCTAATGCCACCTTAGTCCACTAACGCAATGTCATGGTTGTAATTGCACGTGTGCAAGTGTTAAGTTAATCTGTAAGCAGTACACACAAGTTCATTACATCCAAATGTAGGACTAATGCCACCTTGGTCCACTAATGCAATTATCATGCTTGTGAATACGTCTGTGCAAATGTCACTAAGTTCCCAACATAACAATCAAGAAGGTTGGTCAGTAGCCATCTAATCAAGAAAAGGTAAGAGTGTTCCACTTACTTAAAAGTATGATATAAAAAGAGATGAGCTAATATGAAAATGTCAAGGGCTATGTCAGAGTCAATAACCATGTCCGAAGTGGTGAGGGATCAAATCTTAGAAAATCAAAAGATCTCAAAGAGTCCCAAAACCCCAAGCATTCTTGGAGGGAAGCATCAATTTGCTGCAATCAGGAAGTCAAATTAGTAGCCTTTCCCCTCATAGAGGATATAAAATCACCCAAGGAAATAGTCTTTTGATGATGCTTTAAGCCTTGAGCATGAAGAACTTCACCCTATTACATCAAAGAAGACAACTTGGCTTTTTCTCACTCTAGTTCTTCAGCCAACAATCTAATTTTCTTTTCCTGGGTGGGCATGATACTATGCTTTTACTTCCTCTAATCGCTGCATACTCTGGTCAGTAGATAAATTCGATTACTCATATTCAGATTTTTTTTCCCTTTTAATTTTTCCAACTCAGACATCACTTGAGCATTCTCCTTTACTACATGCTCAATGGAAGAAAATACCTCAAGAGCACGATGTATAACCCCAAAAATGAAACCCCCATCCTCAGGTTCAAGAGAAGCGGATTGTAACACTGTCATAGTCGCGTGAAAAGCATCTTTTTGGATGTTGGATAAGGAGAGAAGGTCCAAGCTCAACAGATGATTAATAGTGGAGCGGGCAACAGCTACATCTAATGCGGTAGGAGGTCTGGACGGTGGATCAACATGAGGAGTGGGTCGGTCTAAAAAGGAAAGATCTAGGGAGGCAATTGCTCTTGCTTCAAGATGCAAGGTAGACTAAGGAGAGACCTGTGAAAGATAAAGGTAAGGAAACTAAAAATTGACAAAGAGAAGGGAAAGGAAAGGTAAAGTGTTCATCGGAGGAATTGAAAGTAAAAGAGTAGGAGGAGTTTGCCCAATGGAACCCTGACTAGCTGGAAAATGGTTATCTTCAAATTTTGAAAGATCATTGGAGGAATGACCCCCCTCACAGGCCATTGAACTACCTCGCTTTTTGGATTCATCTTCAGTAAAGACCATCTCTTCCCTTTGCATTGATACTTCCTTCAGAACTTCAATCATAGGTCGCCTTTGTGCGTGTTAGAAAAACTGCTGGGAGCTATCCTATGAGATTCTGATCGGTTCGATAAGGTATTCACATTACAAATCAATTTTGATCGCTAGCAATGAGGCCTGGGGACGCTCTAACTCATGTCTTTAATTTTAACCCGACCTTACCGGGAAGAGGGAAGTAAAGCCTATACAACACAAGGAAAAGTTAGAAATAAGGGTGAAAGTCAAAGAAATGAATGTAAGAAACAATCAATAAAAATCCATGTACCTGTGGAAGAAGGGTAGGTACTAATAAGATCATCAAATCTAACAAACCACCAAACTGAGAAAGATTCTACATCTGATAACATAATAGTCTTGAGGCCATAGGTAAGAGTCTGGTAAGATTAGGTCAGATGCTCTACTAAAGCTGCAATAGGTGGTCCTAAGGGCAAGTAAGGTAAGAAAACTGTAGAAGAAGAAGACAATTGAGGAGAAAAAGCATAACAACCTCTAGAGGTCAAGACCCTACAAATTGTGCTAAGAAATGATGATGGATATTTAATATCCAGCAAGTAAGGGGTGGAAGAACTCAAGATCTGCTGCCAGGATGAGCTAGAAATTGTATTAGGCTTCAAGTACAGTTGAGACAAAGAACAATTTGTCAAGCTAAAAAAAAATAGGAAAGAGAGTTTGAAGATATAGCTTGAATGGATTGAGTCGCACTAAGACCCAAAGACAGAGGGGACAGAGTAAGCACATGATAGCTTAGGGACATAGGCAAAGAGCAAAATCTATACAAACCAAAGGGGTCCTCCCACCCTATGGTAAGGCACCTTAGTCACATACTTGCCCATGGCCAAGTACAAGGAGGCCAAGAAAATGGTACCCAAAGCATAGGGTTGCCCAATGGCGAGGGCCCTAGCTAGAGGAAAATACTCCATCGAAGGCTTACCCAATTGGGGAAAAAAGACAAAACGACAAAGAAAACCCATAGGAAATCTATATGTTCTATGATAGAAGGAACCTCAGTAGAAGTTTGCCACTTCCGTATGGACAATGAGTAAGAAGTCTAGGAGGTGGAAGAGACTTCGAGATGGGCAAGCAAGGGGTCATGGTCATCTAGAAGACATACAACCTTTGAACCCTCAACGGGTAACCTAGTAAAGATAGAAATGACCCTCAGGGTAATGGATGCAAACGAAAGGGAAGATAAATGAATTCAAACCCTTAGACCAAAACCTCAATGCAGTACTCATCAAATCCAAATCAAAGGTTATACCGCTTGGTAAACTCATGAATCGGGTCAATACCTGGGCGATTACCAGCGTCCTTGAAACGAGGGAGATAGCTCAAGCCTTACCTAGCGATCGAATCCTCAAATTCCTTATGCCATGACTTGGTTGGTAGAGCCATAGGTCGTAGTTCTTTTCCAAGAAGTATCTCTAATGGTGAAGTCAAAGGAAAAGGAAAGGTCACAACAGGAATAACCACGTCTCTAACCACATGGGTAGTCCCAAACTTTAGTAAGGGAGGAAGAGATGGCAGTACATTGGAACATAGGAAAAGAGTCTCAGTGAACTAGATGTAAGAGAGAAAAATGAAAATAGGTGGAGAAATAATAAGGAAATGTCCTTACCTTGAGGAAGATTGCCCAACCATGACAATAAATGGAATAGAATCTATGTAGAGAGAACCAAGAAGAAATCAAAAGCTTCGATCCTGGGGAAAACTCTTGGATTATTGGAATTCTCTTTATTGAGGATGAATTGCTCAATATTCTCTTAGAGGTCATATGGAACATTCATCACAAATGACTTCGACAAAAATGGATGGATCTAATTACCAGTGCAAGAGGAGAGTTCGGGTTGTGGAAGATGGCCAAAAAAATCAGAACTTCCGACAATATCGACTGGGACATCAGATTGAAAGACGTCGTCTACGACATCGATTTGAGGAGTAGTGACGTCTCTTCAAGTTGCAACAGTGACGTCGGGTCGGAGAGGAAAGGTAGCAGCGTCGGTTTGAGTAGCAACAGCATCGTCACCAATAGCGCAGGGATTCTCGGCCTAGAATGAGGTTGAGAAGAGAGGGGAAGAAGAAGAAGATGATGAAGAGGAAAACGTGGAAGGTTTAGTACATAAATCAAATGGATTTCTTCTTATGAACTTTTCAAATCCTAAAGGAGAGTCTTTTAATGCGAAAAGAATTGGTTGTGGAGAAAGATTGGGATTAAAATTCTCATGCTTGAAAGAAAAATCGGCAGGAGGCTTTTCTTAAGGTATCACTTTTGCCTTTTTCAATTCATCTAATCGGGCTCGGGTTTTGGCTAGTTCTTCCCATTGATAATCTATGTCTAAGGGGGTAAGTTGCACTTTAGGTCTCATGGTAAAATGATGAGAGAAGATCAAAGGAAGCCTTTTGACATATAAAAGTTATTCCATACAAACATGGCCCATGGGCCACATTGTATGTAGGGGTAATTGTTGAAACTAAAAATAAATTTTTGGGCTCAAACGGTATTTAAATAACTATTCAACCCAAATGGCAATGGAATGGGCAGAATGGATATATCAAGCCCAAATAGAGTCCAACCCAATAATAGAAAACCTAAGCCCATGAAAAGGTCCAGAGACATTTCTGGAATTTTTAAATAATTTGTCAAAGCTGCCAGACAAGGATACTTAAACTTTGTCTCAAAAGAGGCATGTTCTCCAAGACATGACATGATAGAGTACTTGAGCAATTATTGGAAGTGAAGAAGTTGCTTAGGGAACAAGACTTTAGTGGAGAAGTTGCTCAGAGAAGGAGACTCTAATGGAAATGTGAGCAGTTATTGAAGAAGGTGTGCTAAGGCAGTTATTCAGGAATGTCTATAAAATGAAGACTCAACATCAGAGCAAAAGACTGATCAATCAACACACAAAACAGAGCATTTCATCATTTCTCTTAGTCTTTTATAATTTCAACAATTGTCTTTTCAAATTCCTAGCTTAGTTTTGCATATTTTCTTTACAAGCATTTGTTACCTCAAGCTTTCTCGGTCCAGTATTTCATTTTCAATCTAATTCTACAATCAAATTTATTATCTATAAAGCTAGTCCGTATAGTTTTGCTCTTATCCTTCAATTAAGTCCAATTTTCAAAGTATTTTCCGCTTAGATTCTAGGGAACTATCAAGGGAACTAGGGAATCCAGTTTTTGCTTAAGCAAATGTTAGATTTCAGCAAAGTTTTATTTTAGAAATACTATAATTTTCTGGCACGCCCGTGCATTCACCAATTCCCATGTTTTTTGCATATTCTAGAGAAAATCCACAAAAACACATGGAAAAAAAATTTCCCCTATTTCTTCAATTGTAACGTAACCTTTTATATGGCTTCAAAGACTCACGTTTCCCTCAAGGATTTTGATGAGAAACTGGATTCTAATAGAAGTGTTGACGAATCTCATAGTGAGAAGAAAGATGCTAAAGAAAGTGAGAATCACGCATAACCAAAGAAACGGGAGAAACGAGTGGAAGGACAGTTGCCTCCATCTTGATCGAATGAAAATTCATAGTTTACTTTTTTTATATAGAAAAAGTCAAATTTTTGTTTTTTCTATTCAAATTTTTTTAAAGAAATTCATAAATAATCCATCATTAATTAAAAAACAAATAGTCTAAATTATGAAATCAAATAGTTTAAATTTTGAAAGAAAATTAATTTTAGTAAAAAATAAAAACAAAAAGTTTTAAGTCTCGTTCATGAAAAAACTAAAAGAGAAAACGGATGTGATTAAGCTAGATACCTACTAGGTTATGTTTCATGAGGGGAAAGTTTATTATACGTTGTGTCAGGAATCTTCCTAAGAGACACTACTCCTGGTTAAGCTGTAAGTCCCTTTCACCTGTGCGTACTACCGACCACCAATTCTGAGTTTTGGACAAATATACGTTTTTTTTTAAATTATTAAAATAAGTTGAAAATCAAAATATGTCCAAACTAGCGGCCCCCACCACGCCTAAGATACACATCAAGAATGTCACGGGGCCAGGTCGATCAAGGACATTTGTACTCTTTGTCAATGTCGCAAACGTCAATTCGCGACATTGTAATTTACTTTAAAGTCCATAACCGCAGCTGGCTTTTAATTACACCATTAAACCAGTAAAATTACAATGTCATCATCATGGTGGACATTAGCAGTTTGAATATCGCGATAGCTAACAGCATTTTTCGTGACATTGTGAGTTGTTGTTTGTTCTTCAGGGGTGTCATGATATTTTCGTGACATTCTCGTCAGCGCCCATTGGATGAATGTCGTGACAAGCTCGGTGGAGTGCGCGACATCGCTCACCCAGCCTGGGCTGAACTTTTCATGTGCTCTGCGGTCACTGACATAAGTCATGATCTAGCCTTATTATTACACATGTTGCAATGTCACGAAAAAATCTCACGCTTTATCCTCACTTTGTTATGTTGCGACATATGTCGATAAGGTTATGACACAACTTATGCCATATGGCTTTCCCTCCTGCTATGTCGCGACATACGTCGATATTGTCGCGAATTCTCCGCTTCTGCCCTTAGTCAATTAAGCAAATACTCTTTTCTTAATTTAGTTTTTCTTTGATATTGATTCCTACAAAATAGTAATTTTGGTGAAGATTTCATAATTTTGCATTAAATTGGCATTACAGCCCTGCAAATATATATCTCAAAATGGACTTAAAGTTATATGAGTTTCATATTCACTTTACCATAGACTCGCGACATCGTTTTTTTGTTAGAATGGGAATTTTAAGTTACAAATAATTGTCAATATTACAACCTATTACATCTATCCAAAAATATAACCAATTCACATCACCTGCATTACAAACAATTTATCCAAATAAAACTACTTTAATCCAAACCAACCTAATTGACCGGGCAACAACTACTACACATCACCACGCTAGCAAAGTCCTATCATCCAAATTAACCAACTTTCATCCTATGTGCATCGAAATGACAACCAATACACAACAATTGATCATTTCATATATAAACCAAATCATATAAATATATACAAAATGTAATACATATAACAATATATACAAATATAAATAGACATAAATGAGTCCCACAAGATGGAGGCTTTATCTTTATCTTAGGACTCCTAGAATACACAACCAGATGATCTATAAGGGCATGTGCAATCTTAAATGGATCTGATGGAGCCGAAGGAACCGAGCGAGCTAATGGCGGAACGACTCAGCATGTATGTGGACCGCGAGGTTGCCTAGGTGGGCATGCACTTAAGTCTAGAACAAGCAATAATCATGGTCTCTCATCACTTCGGGAGGCACAGAGTAAAAGTGATGTCGATGGTAATGTGGCCCCCAAGGCCTGGAGATGGGTGGTGAGTAATGGTGGGATGACATATTGAGGGGAAGTCTCTAGGGATGGTGTGGAATACGCGGGTGGTATGAAAGTATAAGAGGGTGGGTGTGGAAAACTCGTGTGGTATGGAAGTCTCAGGGGGTGGCATGGAATACCCAGTGGTATACCATGTTGAACTACTAAACAAAGACTTGACGAATGGTTTGACGGACCACCCTCGCTTCACCAACTCCGACCAGCTCATTTCATGACCTCGCCCACGACCTTTCCCTCTCCCTCAACCTCAAATCAACTACATCCTAACTGCAATGGGTGATGCGGGAGGTTTGATGGATGGTCCATGTGATGTAGATGCCTCCTCATCTTATGAAACGATGCACTGGTCCTCTCCAACTCCAGCGTAAAATTGACCTTAGCAATGTGGATGAATGCTCCGCATAACAAGCCCGAGGAAGCCCCACGAGAGGTAGAGATTCCTCTACCATCCCAAATATCTAAAAAAACAAACCAAACAAAAGTAAATGTTGGCTCTATGCATTAAATATTGGAAATAATTTAGAATTTCAAGACGCTTACTTGCCAATAAGTGTGATGCTACGACTATATTATGGTACCTCATTTAATCCCTATGGAGTGGTGGTGTGATCAAATGTAGTGTAATACGTCGATACCACTCCATACACGAATCTTGGAAGTCCATAATACCAACCATAAGAGGTGATGTGATGATCCTCTCTATACGTGTAGTCTCTCCTAAGACCAGAGCTGGATAAAAAAAAACATTCAATATTAGCAACATCTTAGTGATTGACTTTTATATGTGTATGGTTACAAATATTAACAACGTACTTGTAACAATGTAATACAACTGAAAATCTCAATAGCACCATCATAGCTTAAGCTAAAGAAGCAACCTTCCGTGATAAATGTGTTAAAACTACACTACTTAATCAGTAGCAGAGGGTCCCATCAAATCTCGTAGTGCGGGAAGAAATGCGAGGTCGATATGCACCCTTCTTGCTTGAAAATAGGAAAGGATCCTAGCAATAACAGATGAAACCATGTGCACCGCACTCTAATGTCACCATCCGACCGATGGTCAAGTTGCTGATAAATGCCGAGACAACCACCGAAGCCGAGACAACAAAGCTGGCCTGGTGGATCACACCTAGCTGACATAAACGGATAAACATCGGTCACATATGCCGCTGATCGTGATCCATGAATCCGGAGCCCAAGATGATAAGTGATTAACCTCGTAATGACCGCCATCTCCCAACCGTAAATGAAATGTGTGTGTTCCTGTGATCGCTCTTCTCTCAACCAAACTCGTGAGAGGGCCCAATCGAGTGTGACATGTTCTGATGTGTGTTGTGCACTACATAAAAGCAGGATTGATCATATACTACACATGGATCCATGTTAAATTCTCGCATGAACTTAAACATTTGCTATCAACATGTGAGTACTGACAAATGCTACAAAGATATCAATAAATAAATTCCTACCCTTACATTACCCAATAATCAAAAGCAACATTTTATGATATGGAAAATGCATACCCGAAGTAAAGGTCCACTAAATGAAATCCCATGTCTATCTCAGAAACCAAGCACGTATATATCTAACTGATCTAATCATAAGGCCCCCTCCTCGAATTCTTATATCCAGAACATATAAATAATCAATAATAATAAAACAAATGAGCAAGTGCTGCATATAGGTACAATGCAATATATTTAAGGCAATGTAACAAAAACATGATGTTTCAATCAATGTGATTCCTATTTAATAAGATCGCGATCAGACCACAAAGTTGTTTGAAAAACCCACATATGATAGTAGTCTTCCCCTCTCTAACATCCATTTCATTATGCAAACGGGTTGATTTAGGACATCCACGTGATGTGCATTTCATTGACTTAAAAGGCACAATGGTTAGACCTTCATAAGGAGGCCATTCATATTCATAAGGTTTCCCATGGAACAAGATTTGGATGGAGATTCAACTGGCGCACGTATCAGTATCAGAGTACCAACAAAATAATTGAAAATCTACTGAGTGAAACTCGACATGTCGCTATAATATGACTACATGGCGAAATCCATATATATAAGTGTCTTACCATAAGTGCATTTATGGTCATGTAAGCGAGGCAATGTGTCTAACTCCTCTCTTTGACTCGACACAGGTAATTGTCCCTGGCAGACTCAAGAAAGAAATTAATCTCAAATGATCTCAGCCTTTAACCACATGTGCCTTAATGTTAACATCAACATATGGAGTATATTGCTCATCTGATGCCAATATGTTATAACCTTGTTCCCTTCTTGCAATAAAGTGCCTATTGAGCCTTAAAAAGGTCAATTGAACCAATTCAGTTACGGGTAATCTCTGAGTCCTTTAAGAACACTATTGAAAACCTCAAACATGTTTGTAGTCATTATCCCATATCTTCGACCTCCATCATGTGAAAGTCTCCATTTCTCAAGAGGGATTGCCTCTAACTATCATTGTTGTGATTTCAAATTTGGTCCTAATCGTGTCCATATGTTGAGTTGAATTCTTCTCCAGCTTTAGTTTCAAAAGTTTCCGCACACCAAATTCTTAAGGTTTTGGTCTTTTGAAACCATTCATAAAGTTACTTGCAGATGACGAGTGAACCCATTTAGAATCAGTTTCAGTCCAACAAGGATGAACATCAATCATTACTGTTGATAAGAGTCATAAAGTGCCGATATTTCCCAGACATGTTATCCCCTGGAGCGAAATAATAAAGCTCATCACTCCATCTTTAGCATGTTCCCGACATTATTTTGTGTGTTTTATTGCAGGCATGTTGTATGAAGCAAAAGAGAAAAGAAATACAAGAATCCAAAGAAACCTAAAGAGGAATTGTCGCTGTGATAGCCCGCTATAGTGGGCCAGTGCCCCACTCGACCCGGAAATCCCGTTCTTGATAGGAAAAATGCCCCCTTACTTATGCCTAGAATGCAGAGTAAACAGAGCGCAGTCATTATAGCTTTAGACACCTGCTTTTAATCCAGCAAATGCCACTATAGCTGGCAATGAAAGCCCAACAACCTGGGAGAAGAGAGGTTTTGGGGTCGTTTAAGGGCGAGCTTATATGATAAAGGACCTGGGGAGTCCATGTAAAGCAAGACACGACATATTAGGTTTTGAAGGTCAAAGTGATCGGGACGAATCGAGAAAAATAGACATGTAGCTTCTGATCGAGATATCGCTCAGACCATTTTTCCGTATTTCTTTCTCAAACCATTTTAAGTGATTAATCGATGGTCGTGACCGAATCGCCAATCATGTTCTAGATTTACTTCTGTGTGGCCTTGTCATATCCCCTATGCCCAGATGGATCAATTATTACTAACTGCTTTTATTTAGTATTTATATTTACCTCCTTCCTCGACTTTGCTCCATTCGTGTTTTGGGCACATGGTACGTTCGCCGCATTGCATGTTTTTGCTTGGAGTTTAAGATCGAGAGATGATAACCCCAGATTATGAATAGCAACACTTGGTCACCTCTAATAATGTAGATATCCCTGCCTAGCGTGGCATTTAGGTTTAAGCATTAAGTGTTTTGCGCTTCAGTGGTCGAGGCGTGACAATACACCTTATCGGTAGATAGCAAATATATCTCGAGAGAGAACATTCAGAGATGTTCAGAACTAAGCATAAACCACATCTAATATACTGCCATGAATAATCTATCTAGTTAAGAATCCATCTGTGTATGTGTAAAGGCAAGACCCTAGCTTTCTCATATTTATTTAGGCACACTGGGATTAGTTTACTTTCTTTTTGTTAATTAGAATTCACCATAGGTTTAGATCCAAATAATATTTAAGAGAAATATTCAATAGTCAACACACTTTTCCTTGCGGGACGACACTTGACGAGCCACTATACTACGTGAACTCGATGTGTATACTTACGTGTACGGTTCACATCAATTATTACACACCTGTTAGGCACCCGTCAATTTTTTAGCATCGCTGTCGGGGAGAATTTTTTGTGTTGATATTGACAACAACACACTTAGATATTCCTTTGGATTATTTTTTATTTTATTTATTTATTTATTATTCAATTTTATTCATTTTACTTTAGTGCTTGTGACTTGGTCTTTGCTTGTGCGATTTCAGGAGGTTAATCTGTGTGTATGCGAAGACAAGGTCAAGGGGCTAACTACTTGATCCCGAGCTGAGAACCGCAAATGCACTATGCGTAGAGCAACAAGCCTATGAGAAATCAAGGAATATGTAGAATCAGGAAGAGCAAGATCAAGGCCATGAGTGGAATGAGCTACAAGGGAGGCAAAATGAAAATAATGGTAGGAATAATACCACTAGACCATTCATACACCTTTACTTAATTTCATATGCTTCGAGGAGTTTGCTCTACCACCTACCCGGCCGTTCGCTTCCATATGAAGATCGCCTATTCAAGCTAACAACTTCGAGTTGAAAACAATAACACTGTAGATGCTTCAAAAAGTCCAGTTTCACGGGCTGGTAAGTGAGAACCCGAACACGCATCTAAGAAACTTCATTGAAGTATGTGATACGATTAAATATAATGGAGTAACAAATAAAGCTCTTCGACAAGGGACATTGTTCCCACTATCACCGAATTAAAA
The DNA here is from genome assembly GCA_016808115.1 of Tetrastigma voinierianum. Lineage (NCBI taxonomy): Eukaryota > Viridiplantae > Streptophyta > Magnoliopsida > Vitales > Vitaceae > Tetrastigma > Tetrastigma voinierianum. The sequence continues at coordinate 752,469 of JAEQBH010000403.1, forward strand.
CCAACATTATCGACGAGCCAACCACCGTAATTCCATTACCTCATGGAATGAATTGGTGTAGTTCCTCGACGTTCTTTCCCCTTCAAAGATGATTGTAATACCGACGTAGTAAGACACACTTTTAGACAGTTGGAGGGGGAGAACCTAGTTGAAGCCTAGGAGAGATTTCATGAACCGTTGAGGAGATGCCCACACCATGTGTCGAATAGCTGACGTGAAGTCATGCATTCTACAAGCTGCTCCCAGTGATGCTAGGTCGTAGAATACCATAGATACCTCAACAAGAGGTGCTTTGATGAAGAAGACTACAGATCAAGCATACGAAATCTTAGAAGACATGGCTAACAATAGTAACCAGTGGCCCAGGGATAGGTTAGTATCGACAAAGGCTGTGGGAGTTGCAGACACAGATGTCCTTAGCAATTTGGTCAACCATGTCGCACAACTCACTAAACAACTACAGAGACAACAAGGGGCAGTGAATGCTATTCAAACTAACCCTTGGGAGATATACGAATCCTACAGAGGACAACACAATACTATAGAATGCCAGTCAAGACAGATAACAGTAGAGCAGGCACAGTATGTGACTAGATTTAACTAGTAGCAACAACAGGGCCCATATGGAGGCAACACATACTAGAATCAGAATTAGAACCAAGGCCAGGGTTAGAGGAATAATCAGAACTATGGATGGAGGAGTAATCAAAACAACATGCCACCACCCCAAGTGAGCAAACCACCACCAAAGAAAAAGGTAGACTTGGAATAAACATTAGCTAAAATGTTCACTTCCCATACAACCTTTATGAATGAAACAAAGACATATTCAAAACCAGTCAACCCAATTGAATAACCAGGCAGCACAGTTGAGAAATTTAGAGGTGCAGATGAGCCAAATGACCACTTTGTTGATTGAGAAGCTGCACGACTCACTACCCAGCAACTCAGAAGTAAACCCGAGAAGAGAAGGTAAAGAACATGTTAATCACTTTGCGAAGTGGTAGAGAATTAGCAGCACCGGGCCAACCACCAATGGTAAAAGAAGTGGAGACTGAGAAGGTAGACCAAGCTAGCCAAAAAGCCTAGATGCAAGGGGAGCAACCCTAAGAAAAGAAGTCAGTATAAAAATCAGAAGAAAGAAAAGAGAATGAGAAACAGGCAAGTACATATGAACCCACCGCACAAATTCCGTATCCCCAACGCTTGAAGAAGAACAAGTTGGATAAGCAATTTACTAAGTTTATGGAAGTGTTTAAAAAACTATATATTAACATCCTTTGTCGTCGAGCTGGAACAAATGCCGGCTCGTTAAATTTATGAAGGATATCTTGTCAAGGAAAGAAGATTATCATATTTTAGGCAGTAAACCTTACCCGAGAGTCTGAGTGCCATTCTTGAAGAACTACCATAAGCTGAAGGATCGGGCGGTTTACGTCAATGTAAGACTCAGAACTCAATCTTTGAGATAGCCCTATGCGACTTGGGAGCCAATATTAACCTCATGCCTTTGTCTATATTCAGACGACTGGGATTAGGTGAAGCTAGACCTATGACTGTCACTCTTTAGCTGGCAGATAAATCATTAAAGCATCTAAGGGGGGTGACAGAAGATGTACTAGTGAAAGTGGACAAGTTTATCTTTCCAGCTGATTTTATGGAGGAAGACAAGGAGATACCCATTATATTGGGTAGACCGTTTCTAGAAACCAACAAAGCTGTGATAGATGTACAGAGGGGAGTACTGAACTTAAGAGTGCCAGAAGATGAGGTCAGATTCAATGTATTTAATGTTGTACAACATCCATAAGAGAGTGATGCATGTTTTATGGTAGAGGCAGTAGAGGTTATAGTGTCTAGCCAAAGTGGTTTGACTGACCCTTTGGAGACTAGCCTTGTGCATGGTGAGCAGAAAGAACTATGTGAAGAGATTGTGGAGTATGTGAAATGGATGGACTCATTTGAGCCAAATAGAAGAAAGTATTACAAGCCCTTGAGAGAGAATACACAGATTTCAGTACCCTAAATTGAAAAACCACCACTGTTAAAGCAAAAGCCACTACCTAACCATTTGAGGTATGCTTATATAGGAGAATCATTAGCCTTACCAGTGATCATCTTTGCATCCCTAACAACATTAGAAGAAGAGAAGCTTTTGAGAGTACTTTGAGATCACAAAGATGCTATTGGATGGTCCCTAGCATATTTGAAGGGGATCCGCCCTTCTATGTGTATGCATCGGATCTTGTTAGAAGATGGTCACAAGCCCTTAGTAGAAGCATAGAGAAGACTCAATCCGACCATGAAGAAAGTGGTAAGGAAGTACGTATTAAAGTGGCTAGATGCAGGGGTGATTTATCCCATTTTTGATAGCTTTTGGGTAAGTCCAGTACAGGTAGTACCTAAGAAAGGAGGGACCACAGTGATTAAGACAGAAAACAACGCATTGCTCCTTTCTAAAATGGTAACGGGGTGAAGAATCTGCATAGACCACTAGAAGTTGAATAAGGCAACTAGAAAGGATCATTTCCCTCTTCCGTTTGTGGATCAGATGCTAGACAAGCTAGCAAGGCATGAGTATTACTGTTTCCTGGATAGGTACTCGGTTACAATCATATCACCATATCGCCAGAAGACCAGGAGAAAACTACTTTCACGTGCCCTTATGATACATTCACATTCAAGTGGATGCCATTTAGGTTATGTAATGCATCATGCACATTTCAACGATGAATGATGGCCATATTCTTTGACATGGTCGAGAAGACAATTGAGGTATTCATGGATGACTTCTCAATGCTGGGGAAATCTTTTGACAATTGTCTTGAAAACTTGAGGAATGCATTAATAAGATGTGAAGAAACCAATCTTGTGCTAAATTGGGAGAAGTGTCATTTTATGGTGAAGGAAGGTATAGTACTTAGGCACAAGATCTCTTCAAGAGGAATTGAGGTGTATAAAGCCAAGATTGAAACAATAGAGAAGCTACGACCTCCATCTTTGGTGAAAGGAATAAGAAGCTTCCTAGGACATGCAAGATTCTATAGGAGATTCATAAAGGATTTCTCCAAAATATCCAAGCCTTTGTTGAATATGTTAGTTTAAGGAGTCCCTTTTGAATTTGATGATCAGTGTACGCAAGCATTCTTGTTTCTGAAGGAGAAACTAGATTTAGCACCAATTGTAGTGGCACTTGACTAGGACCTCCCTTTTGAACTAATGTGTGATGCAAGGGACTTTGCAATAGGGGCAGTACTGGGTCAGAAGAGGGAAAGAATATTTTAAGTCATCGACTATGCAAGCTAGACCCTGAATAATGCGTAAATGAACTATGCAACAACTGAAAAATAACTTTAACAATTGTGTTTGCTTTTGACAAGTTCCGATCGTACTTGATTGGTAACAAGGTAATAGTGCACATCGACCACTCGGCCATAAAGTATCTGATGGCTAAGAAAGACGCAAAACCGAGACTGATTAGGTGGGTATTACTACTGCAAGAGTTTAATTTGGAAATAAAGGATAAAAAAGGGACTGAAAACTTAGTAGCAGACCATCTTTCATCGTTGGAAAGGCCTAGCAAAGAAGTTCAGATCAATGATGATTTTCTCGATGAACAACTCTTAGCAGTTGAAGATATAAAGCCAGTGCCATAGTTTGCATATTATGTGAATTATTTAGTGGCTAAAGTGATCCCACTAGAGTTTAGCTATCAACAGAAGAAAAGATTCTTTGCACACTTGAAGCACTACTACTGGGAGGAGCCCATTCTCTATAAGCACTGTGCTGATCAGGTAATAAGAAGATGTGTGTCATAGGAGAAGATAAAGAGTTTTTTAAATCACTGCCACACTCTAGCATGTGGGGAACACTTTGGGGGGTTAGAGACTAGCTTCAAAGGTACTTCAATAAGGATTCTACTAGCCTAGCTTGTTCACAGATGCTCACAAATTTGTGTCTAACTGTGATAAATGCCAAAGAATGGGGAGCATATAAAAAAAGGATGAACAACCCTTGCACTAGAGGTAGAGCTATTTGATATATGGGGGATGGATTTTATGGGACCATTCCCCTCGTCGTTTAGCAAACAATACATCCTTTTGGAAATGGACTACGCCTCCAAATGGGTGGAGGCTATACCTACATGCACTAATGATGCAAGAGTGGTAGCAAAGTTCCTCCGCAACCACATATTCACCAGATTCGACACTCCACGAGCGTTGATTACAAATGAAGGTACTCACTTCAGCAATAAGGTAGTTGATAGCGTGCTTGGAAAACCGGTGTTTAGGAATTGGCACATCACTGTAGCCACCACACGGAGACTAATGGTCAAGCCGAGGTTTCAAACCGAGAAATAAAGTCTATCTTAGAGAAGGCGGTTAATAGTTCTAGGAAGGACTGGGCTAAAAAGATAGATGATGCGCTCTGGGCCTATAGAATAGCATTTAAGACACCTCTGGGAATGTCACCATTCAGCCTAGTGTATGGGAAAGCATGCCACTTGCCCGTAGAATTAGAGCATAAAGCTTATTAGGCAACTAGGCAATTGAATATAGATAGCAAAGTGGCCGATCATAAACGTATATTGTAGCTTAAAAAATTAGAAGAGTCTCAAAATGAAGCCTACGAAAATGCTCGGATCTACAAAGAGAAGATGAAAGCTTGGCATGACAAACACATTGTAAGGAAAGAGTTTAAGCCAGGCCAGTGAGTCCTTTTATTTAACTCTATACTCAAGCTCTTCCTGGGGAAATTAAAGTCTAGGTGGTTAGGACCTTTTACGATGACTCAAGTTTTTCCCTATGGTGGAGTGGAAATCATGCATCTAGAGAAGGGAAGTTTTAAAGTCAATGCGCAACAATTGAAGCCATACTTTGGAGGGGACTTTCATGCAAACAAGCAAGCCATCCCTTTGAGCACACTAGAAAAGGAGCAATAGGAAATTAGAGCAGAGTTCGGAGATGGCACAAGACATTCACGATCTCTGTGAGGTCGTCGAGCTAGCAATGATAAACATATATGCTTGCTTGGGAAGTGATAACAAGGAGGTGAAATATCTTCACCAAATTTCTATATTTTCAGTTAAATTTCTCATTAATTTTGTTTTGTTTTTAGTTTGTTTCTCTAGTTCAACCCTATGCATTTGATTTGTGGAAAGGGTGTATTTTGTTATTTAGTGTTTAATGGTAAGGCGAAGAATGGAGCAGGTTAACTAAAAATTAGATATAAGTTAAAGCACTCTGTTTTGTTATATGAAACAATGCATTGCAATGGGCATGTCACCCGTTAAAATGGACAATCCCTCGCTATAGCGAGCAAAACACCAGAAACCCAAGCCTTTTGCTAATTATAGCGGGCATTTCACCCGATCAAAACGGCTTTGCCCTTTATAGGGGTATTCTTACGATTAGCGGGAACCACTATTTCTCTTATCCGATACATCAAGTTGCCCGCTATAGCGGGTACGAGCCTTTTTGCTTATCAACACCCTTTCAATATAGAAAGCGCTGGGTTCCCTCTTTTGACATTCTCGTCTTACCTTCATGGTGCCTGCCTCGTCATGATTACTTACTTTATTTTCAAGAAATCCCTCATAAATTTTGCATTGATCACCCATTAATTTCACGATTGTTCATCTCCTCCCACTCCCTATATAAACCCTAGCCCTCTTCTGTTCCATTAAAACTGAATTTCGAACCTTTAGTCTCTATCTCTCTAAAGAGCGGAAAAAGCATGACTATGGCACGAAAGAAAGCGAGGAGAGGTGGTTCATCACGAGAGCAAATTAATACGATAGTAGAGCGGTTCATCAGTTACAAGACAATGGCACACTTCAACAACAGTCTTTGCACAGGAAGTAATCCACGTGGTTTGCAAATGCAGAGACACATTTGAGAAAAATTCTAACTCATAAGGGGTGGGTTAAGTTCGCCTGTCACTCGACAACAAGCGTGGGTCATGTTATTAGAGAATTCTGTAAATCATCATAGCTGCAAGGGATCAAACTTTTGGGTAAGAGGTAAATGGGTGCATTTTAGTCTGACATCTATGATTTATGCCCTTAAGAGTAAAGCGAGACCCCGATTCCGAACTACGTAGCGAATATTAAGCGGCATGTGAGATTTGCAAAGACCTGACAGATGATCGGGCACATTGGAACATAACAAGAAGGGTGGTAGCATAGGATTTCCCTTCCTCTCTCCTCGCTATACGAAAAAATATGGTTTACTTTGTGATTACGAGTTTTCGAACGTAATTCCTCGGGTCATGACTAAGGGCGCTTTACATATATGTAATCTCCCACGACATCCCTTTTGATATCGGTCGGGTCATCACCGAAGATATCCTTGAGCGCCTGGTAGTCGAACACTATGCTTGGATTCCGAGTCTTATCCTTAGAATATGCGTAGTGAATGAAGTATTGATTGTAGTAAATGAAGAAAAAACACCGCATCCATACCCTCTTACTATCAAAGGCATAAAAACCCGACCAAGGAAATCAGTGAGAGGCGAGACGTCCAGGAGCATGGTCGACTATGATTCTGGGAGGGATGATTAGGATGAAGAGGGCGAGGGAGATGAGGAGGATGAGGATGCAACGACCGAAGAAGACGAGGAGGAACCCAATGAGATGACACCATTAGGGCATCAGGGCAAGCTAAATGAAAGGTTGGACAAGCAAGATGAGTGGCACAGGAAAATGTACGAGACTTTGACCACAGCGAAATCCAGCTTGGCTCATAGGCAGGATATGTTGTGGGAGAGTGTCGCTAGTTTGGAGGACTTGATGAGAGAGTTAATTGCCCACCCGGCTATATAGGAGGCACAAGATGTAGTCACACCACCAGAAATTCGTGAGATGCCACCATGGGATGAGCTCCTAGTGATATTGCCACCCTACCCACCAACGCAAGGAAATGGTGGTCATGATTGACTGCTCGTAGGGGAATTCCCCATTCCTTAATAGCATTTTATTTTTCTTATATCATATCATTGAGGGTAATGATAAGCTTAAGTTGGGGGGAGGGGGCAATTTTCAAAAAATTGAAATGTTCTAAGGTTGTGTTTAGTTGCTTAGGAGTGATTTTCTTTGATTTATTTAGAGTGATTTCATTTAGTCGTGTTTTTTGTTTTTACTTTTGTTAGTTGCAGTGATTCTTAGGAGCCCGTAATACAATGACAATGTCCAATTTATTGGTGCAATTTAACCTGGTTGCCTTTATGGAATGTGATGCAAAACTAAACTGGAATTTATTATTAGTAGCAAACGAGGGATATGTTATAATAAATATAGAGAAGTGGAAAAAGAACTTATAGTGCAAAGCATGAATGAGGAAAGCAACTTGAAAAAGGACCGAGCTATTGATAAGATTATAGCAAAACGAAAGATTTATAATATTGCTTGAGGGACTCCATATTTTTGGGAGCCTAAGGTTTTCAAGGGCAAGCAATTATGGGAGGCCGAGGCTTACAAAGCCTCAAGGCCCTCGGCATTTATTTCCATAAGGGCCTTTGCAGGCAAAGACATTCTTGTATACAGAACAAGCGGCATTCCACGAATAAAATAATCCTCCACACCCTATATAGAACTGAGACACCTAGAAAGAGGATTGCCTCAGAGCCCCAAATTGAAAAGAAAATAGTGTGATGTCATTGAACATGAAAGATTAAACCCAATCGGAATTGACAGGCTGAAAGCGTGATGTGTAAAATGTGTACGCTTATGTGCGTAAGTGCATGCGTCGTATCAAGTAATATAGTGTACCTTGGTACGGATATTGATCAGGAGAAGTCATAGATTCTGATTCACGAAATTGGCCTTATAATATTGTTTTGGACTTAAACTGGGAATGGCTATCTAACTAACATATGTGATAAAATAAATACTAAATTAACTTGTGAAATTACTTTGCTTGCTAGAGACTAGAGTTTGTCTCCCTTGCCACCCCAACTGATGGATTATTATCTAGAGGAATTACTATTCAGTCTATTAATGATTTCTCAATGACGGGGTGATACGTGCCTCAGGATATCCTTTCTCAAGGTATATCGCTATCTCGTAATAGGGTTGGGTGCATCTGCGCCTCGACCCGATACTCCCAAAATGCCTAAATGTTCGAACCACCCAATTGCCATCTCTCGGAATCGGGATATCTACATTTCTTGGAGTTAGCAGAAGAGGTCAGCTGTTGGATCCACACAGGGGTCACTTGCCATACCGATCTTGGATACCCATCAAGATCATGTCAATGTTGGCCAGATATCATCATGAATATACCACGAATATAAAAAAGGCACGATCGATGCCGTCATAAAATGGCTTGAATATTATAAGTTTGAAAGCATTAATCCATTCAATTGTAGCGGGGTTCGGCGAAACCAACATATCTAGAACATATTGGAATTGACTGCACCCATAATTCTATAAATCATCAATAGTTTATCAGAAAATAAATATACAAAATGACAGTCTTCTCCGGCTGATTTCGATCCGCTAACGCCCCGTTTTGTGCTCTCCGCCATACGTTCTTATTTTCCAATTAGATCCCCTTTGCTTTTTATGATTCTGAGGTAGAAATATCGATGACGTCCCGACGTTGAGTTCGTTGACTTCGTTGACTTTTTCTTCAGTTGACCAGACGTCACGATGCTGGAACATCGCGACGTTGGCACGTCGTGATGTTGCTGCCATTTTTCTTCTCCTTCATCTTTTCTACTCCAAAATGATCCCAAAAACCACATGCTTCAACTGTAATGCACATAAGATCCAAAAATCAGATATCAAGCTATAATGCGCTTATTTAAATATAAAATCAGACTAAAAACATAGAGCCCCGGGCCTTGAGTATGACATGAGTGTTTTAAGGCACTTCCATCACCCACAGAAAGCAAGCCTTGCGCTGTTCCAAGCAAGAAATCGACTCTACACCCGACACACAACAACCTAACATACTAACACTCAACGCCATGATTGTAATGCACATGTTGCTAAAAGAAGGATCAAAATGGACCGACTCACAACCCTTTGCCTTTTGATTCAAATTTCAGAGGGTCCATAAGGTCGTTCGACTTTCGAAAGAATTCAGAACCACGGTTAGTTGACGTTGACTCAACCTCCACGAGTTTTGATAGCCTTTCCAAGCACATGTCGCGATTGATACATGATCTCTAGCATATTGCTCGGTTCCGACACCCCCAAACTTGAGTTCAACTCATCTATTTGGAAGAATCTAACTACGGAAAGATAAGAACGCACCCCTTTTTATTCAACAATGCACTACTGCATGAAAGAAAACCGGTGCCGTAAGTTGAAGTTGAGTCGTGTTCTGTAGCGGGGATTCGTTGGTGACTCCCCATCGGGTGGTTAAGGGCAAGACGTCAGTTCCTGAACTTCACCCGGGCACTCAACTAAACCTAAAGGGCCTAAGTTATAGGAAACTTCCATCATACATCCATGTAAGCGAGCATTGAAGTCAATGGCTCCCGAGCCGGTTATTTCCGGGGCATTAGGCTTTGAAAAGCCCCTTGGAATGTGCCCGGGATTCCAATTTAAAGCTCCTACTTATTCTATTCATAATTTTTTTTTCTTTTTGTTTTGTTTTGTTTTTTTTTTGTTCAATTGGGGCTCAGTGGCAATCCTCTTTTTCTAGGGTGTCCCATCACTTTGGTATTTTGATTCGTGCCACGGTAGGGTGATGCGGAATCAACAAAATTTTATGATCTGAGTTCCTCCTATTTGCGGTAGTCGAAGCTCACTTGCGATTATGGCGATCTAGAAGATTCGAACACGGGGATGGGTTTCTTCGTACAAATTATTTAAGTGAAGTGAAAATGGTGAATTAAATTTGGTTTAAGGTTTTGTGAAAGCAGGTCGGTGTGGTTGGTTGCAGGCGAAAATAAATAAAATAAAATCTGTAAAATAGAACCCCCTTGAAGTCTCGGGCCTTGGATTTAGGGTTGAAGGCATTGTGATGTCCTCGGGTCTTTTTCCTGCGGGTGGGGAAGTATGACATATAGTCATTTCCGAACCAGCTCTTCATTTGGCATTAAAACTAAACCCTAAAATTATTTCCTTCTAATGTATAGCATTTATTACCTTAATGTTTCAGCTTGATTAAAACCCTCATTGGATCTAACTGCGCATTTCTCATAGAAATGACAACTAAATGGGCATCGATGCTGGATCCAATAATGGCATCCTTGAACCTTGAAAGCTTGCCAAATACCGGCCACTTAGGGTACATCACAGTGATTCAAACCTAAAAAGTGAGATACAGAAACAGTAAAAAGGAATAAATGCTTGCGTGAAAAACATGAGGACAGTTCCCTCATGAGATATGGCATTCAGTGAGCATTCAAGTCCCTAACAGTGTGTATATGGCCTCAAAAAGGCAACCTACGGCAACTAATAAGAGACAACTAAGTGGATGACAGTGGATCTAAGATTAAGCATCCATTGTAACCACAAAGCTTGCCAAATACACATTGGCTAGGCTGGATCTAGGAGGTTTCAACCTAGAGTGAGATGCAGGGAGCTTAAATGCTCATAAATGCAGTGTGATAAATGAGAGGGCATGAAAACTTACCTCAGGCCCCAGCTAGTGACCTCCTCTTCAAGAAGGGGGCTTTAGCCAAGCATACCACCTTGGTTTTGTCATCACCAAGGTATGTTTGGTTCTTAGAAAAAAATGAGAGAGGATAGAAGGAAGCGAATGAGGCTGCGCGTATGTCTTGAAAAGATTAAAGTTAGTTTTACAAACTTATAAGGTGGCTTATATAGCCAGCAAGATATGTGAAATGACAAAAATGCCTAAAATATGAGATTCTGATAGGAATGAATGTTATTGATCAAAGCGTGGTGTTTGGAATCAAAATATCAAAATCACGGGGCGACCATTTTTCGCTGTAGGAAATTTTATTTAGCATGGCGAGAGATTTCAAGCTAGCGAAATTTCGCTAAGTAGCGAGGACACGGAGATAGCGGGAGGTGAAGGAGATTTAGGCTATCAATGGTGGTGGTATTCGTAGCTAGCGAAGAGGCGCCCCAGCTAGCCTAGCAGCTGTTGTGAGGATAGCGGGGTGGGGAGTTTAGGCTGGGCGCGATAAATTTAAGCTGGCTGGCGAGGGATTTCGGCCTTCAACGAGGCTCTCCTTTATGAAAGTGATTCGCGATCTAGCGAGTGGAATTTTAAGCTATGCCATGTAGCGAGGAATGCAACGTGCTCTCTGTGGATCCTATTTCTTGTTCCATTGACCCTTTGTTCCTGCATCTATCTTGCGGCTTGCTATTTTTCTTCATTTTCTTCCTGGCACTGAAATTCTTCATTCTTGGCTTGCACCGAAATTGATATAAGACCATATGAAATTGATGGAAATCAGCTTGGAGCTTTGGTTATGATTGGATTGACAACCACGATAATTTGGCCTCAATTCTTGCAAAAACAACAAAACGACCTCGGGAATGCAATCATAAGTGCAATAGGGACCCGAACATGTCAATTGGGTTAATTACAATAATTAGTACACAAAAAGTGCTTAAAACCTATTAAAAATAGGGTTCAAAATAGCACTTTTTGGGCACTAATCATATTTAAAAACCCCTAAGGTTTATTGAACCTTAGTAAGCAGGGCTCCGAGCCTAGACATATCCTAGAGATCACTTATGTGTGGGTGTGATAGACTAGTTGAGAATTGGTTTCTTGAATACCCCTGAGGTGATTCACTCTATCTTCCTACCTACCAACATGAGATTCCTGAGCATCTAACAACCTATGGATCCTTCCTTGATTATACTATGTTTTTCCAACAAGATTCGAAGTGGTCAAAGTAATCCTCGTTAGCATTCCTTATCCCATGCACATTGTTACCTAAAACAATCTAAAATCAAAGCAAACTAAAGCAGAACCCCAGAGTAAATAAAAATAGAAAAAATATCTACTAAGGGACAAATAACATACAACGCTAAGATAAACACCAAACAAACCCTAAACAGGACACATATAACTAGGCATAAGAAGTGACATAATAGAATAGAAAACGTAAGAATAACCTAGAACACACTAAAACATAAAATAAAAACTAACCCAAACATAAAGCGAGCCCGACACAAATACAAACCGATCACACCCCCAAACAAATGTGGACAATGTCCTTAATGTCGAAAAGAGCGAGATAGGGTGTAGGAAACTTCCACAGTGTTCGGCCCGGATCAACTGCGATGGTGGCGGAGTGGGTACAGTGGAAGGCGAAGAACTCGTTAAATTTAGTCCGAGATGGGCTGGCGATTCTGCGAAGGATGATGAATTCGCTGGTTAGCGAGCTGTACGCATGTCGTGGAGGGCCTCCACATCTGGCGTAGGACTGGAAGCCTCTTGGATCTCATCCCGAGTAGACCTAAAACCCAGCGATGAGGTCGAGCAGGGTCCTCGAGATATGGGAAGGAATTTAGTTGGATCGTAACTCGGGAAGGGAGTACGTGGTGGTGGGGATGGGTGGAGGAATGCAGTGGAGGTGGGGGATGGGAGGAGTGCAATCGGCGTCACCTTTGCAGGGTCTCAGGAACCAAACTGGTGATCTCTCGAAGCTCATCCTTGTCCAGGGTTCATTGCCTAGAAGTCATGGCGAAGCCGAGTGTGGTACCTTGGAGCTTGTCGGCAGTCTAGCTGATTCATGTTAAAGTTGTATCAGAGCCTGGAGTTATCCTTTGTAAGGGCTGCCAGAAGCGGTTTCATAGGTCGTAAATGAGGAAGGGGTGCCCTAGGTTCATCTTGACATCCCTATTATGGAGGATGGCATCCTCTATAACCTACCCAACATCAAAAGGTATGTCCTTGATGGTGGCATAATTGAAGTAGAACACGGCTTAGTAGTCACTTCACACGATGCGTCGTCGGAATGGGCGGAGCCATGAAGTGATGCCATACCTTAGGGATGTAGGCCAAATGTTTGGCCATGAAATGCACCGCGTGCGCGCCCACTGTTATCTTCCACTAACCTTGCCCCAGTTACGTTAGGTACCTAATGACCTCGGGGGTGGATTAAACGCATAGAAAACATTAGTGCCCTCGGTGTCCAGCGGGTTAAATTGTAGAACTACGTTGATGGACACTTGCGAGTGAATTATGATCCACTCAGGCCAGTTCTTTCGTGTTGAGTTGGCTAAGTGGGCGTAGAATACTCGTACTATCATGTGGCAGCGGGTTAAGGTGGTTGGCATGTTCTACCACATACAAATTGTAAATTGTTTTGAAAAGAGATCCTCGAATTGATGAAACCCATTTATAATGAATGTGACTTTTGGAGATGGGGGCGTGAGACTTTTCGACCGCACCTTCATTTACAAACTTGAGGTTGCGATTCTGAACTCACTGGCTCATCACTGGCTTGGAAGCCTCTCTTTGCGAGGTCATCTTTTGCGAAACTGTGGACATTCATGTATGGTGGGAGTGGGATGTTTTCAGTGGTTGCCTTACCTCTATGTGGTCTCGAGACCTCTAACACCCAAGTAATCACGGTGGGAAAATTGGCTCATGAAGCCACCCAGCTCACTACAGGGACCCGATTGTGGGAGACACCCTGGGAGACAGCGTGGGACGGGCTTGGGGCGCTACTAAGACCTAAGATCCTAAATAGTCCCAAGGTGCCTTCTTAGACCTAATGAAACCCAAAGAGAAACAACCGGCTCACTCGAGAATGGCTTTGAGAATCCCTGGACCCATACATAAACCTGGATTAAGGCACAAATGATGTGAGGGCAGTAGAATTTGAGGTCTTGAGATTGGTCATAGGCACAGATAGCTAGTCTAGGGCTGGTGAGGACAAGCTTAGATGGGTGGTCGGGACTCTGCAAAAATGGAGGGTCTTGAGAGCTCCAACTTAGGGGTTTTCCGCATTAAGAAGAAGAGTGAGGAGTTATGTTCGCCAAAGCAGAGGCATGCGTCCAGGCGTTCGAGCTGGCGTCATTGACGTTCAGGGTTCGGCCCGCTAGCGTCATGTGATCTGCGAAGGTAGAGATTGCAACATCGCGCGACGATTACGAGTGGTGCCAACTAGCGTCGCGCGGCGTTGGGGTTAACGTCATGAGGATTCTGGAGAGGGGTCCAAAGCAAGGATGGCGACATCGCGACGTGGATCTGGCGTTGGGCGATAGAGCTGATTTTCAAGGTTCCTTCAAAGTCGGGATGTGGAGAAGTCACGACGTGACAACGTCACGACCTTGAGAGCCAACGTCGCGACGTGACAGAGAGGGCAAAATTACAAAATTCTAGAAAGTTGCTAAGTGTGAGAAAGCCCCTCTGAATGAAGTTCACAGAGCCTTAGCACTCTCTTGGGACCGGCGTCATGAGGCTATCCCCTCACCTTCCATTCACCTATCTAGGGTCAAAATAGACAATCGAAAATCCGATTAACTTGAGAAGAAGACTGAGAAAAATATGCAGAAGCTGGCTTTCAAAACTATTCTCACGAGAGGATATCAAAAGCAGAAGGTTACCTCTAAGTAGCGCTTTTGTTTAATGTAATTAACTGCCTTACATTTCAATAATCCCGAGGTTCTAGGACTGCCGAGACTCATATGGCACACTATACAAATAACCCAGCGAGGAATGGTTTGCTTATTAGCATGGATCTAGCCCCATTATGAAACTGACCATTATTCCTTTGAATGTTCCTTTCTCGGGTGTAATTTTCCACTCCTCCATGTGGAAAAGCACAGGTCACGATGTAAATGGTCAAAGCCGCATTGACTTTTCAATTTCACTGGGGAAAGGAGTGCCAAGTCGGGGTGAATAGAGGACACTGGCCGGCCGCCTCGAACTTCTTTCCTTATGATATGTTTATCATGCCAGGCTTTCATTTTTTCCTTATATATTCGAGCATTCTCGTCGCCTCGTGCCCGGAATTCTATCCAATTCACTTTGGCTGCAGCCAGCATTGGCTTCTCTAGACACCACTTCTTGTCCATATTCAGCATCCGAGTTGCCTAGTATGCTCTATGTTCGATTCCCCCGATAGTGATCGTAAAACTCCCGTAAACTAGTCGGAATGGCGACATAACGGTGGGGTTTTAAATGTTGTCTGTGTGAGTGCATCATCAATCTTCTTCGACTAGTCCTTCAGCAGGCTGACCCATTGTTTCTCAGAATGGACTTTATCTCTGAGATTGACACCTCTGGTCAGTTTCCTGTGGGTGGTGTGAGTGATATTGTGATTCCCCACCGCCGTGCTTTTCAGGGACCATATCAACCAACTTATTGCAGAAATGAATACCTCCATTTTGTGATGGGGTGTAGTGAAGGATTGTCGAGGCAGGTGTAAATATGTGGATGCGAAGGAACCAGCTCACCTGCTGGAGTCGATAGTAGTCATTAGTGCGTGTCGATATCGCTTTCTACCCATTTCAGACATAAATTCATTGCAAGAAGGACATACAAGCGATCTCCAATTAGGGGGAAATGGTCCATAAAACCATCCTCACAAATCAAATATTCAACCCCAGATTGTGCTCATGGAAATCATCCTTCTTAGAAATTGCCCCACTTCTTTGGCATCATAAGAGGTAGACAAAACAAGCCAGCATCCTCAACAAGCCGGGCTAGTAGAAACCCGACTGGCACCTGCCACGCCCTCCCTCTGCCTCCAAAATGCCCCTACATGCGGCAAAGTGTGGCAATGATTCGAATACTACCTGATTTCATCTTCCCGTACATCACCTTATCACTTGATCCGCACAATGCTTATACAGAACAGGTTCTTCCCACAAGTGAAGGCTCAATGCATGTTAACCCCTTCTTCCGTTGCAGCCAACCCCAAGGGATCACTTCTGGGTCCACTGCTGTTCGCTAGCTCATTTAACCATGGAGTCAGCTTTGTGTCTTCAATTGCTAAGAGCTGCTCATCTGGGAAATCATCATTAACTTGCACTCATCTCTAAAGTTCCTTCAATCTGGAAAGATAGTCCGCTTGCATCAGGCCCTTCTGCTCTCTATTTTATCTAGCCAAATTTCAATAGATACCCCAATCGTGACATCCTGATTTTGCATCCTTAGCTAATAGGTAATATAGTTGAGTGGTCACTGTGCACCTCATGCTACCTTATTTCAACAAATAGGGGGCCTAAATTTGCTGAAGCAAAACAATGGCAAAATTTCCTTTTCTCAGCGGTGGCATAGTTCCAATTTCTGGGCATCATTCAAAGTCCGGGCTAGTATAGTAGACAACCCTAATGATCCTTCTTTCTGGTCTCAAAGACGCCCGAATATAGAGTCACGGGCGTCGCACATTAGCTCTCAAATGGAAGGTCCTTTGACCGTGTTGGGCCACCATGTAATGATACCAATCCATTCTTCGAACCCAGAATGCGCCGCACACACGCTCATCAAAAATCAAATGGTGTCCCCTTAACCAAGAAACTAGGACATGGGAAGCTTGCACCGAGAAAATCTTTATGAACCGCTATAAAACCCTACGTGTCCTAGAAAGCTTCTCTTATGCCTTTACCGATGACGGGAGCTGAGAGGGTCGTAGTTTCTATTACCTCGATTGTCTACCTTTATTCCTCTCATGAAACTTTAAGGGCCCAAGTACTATGCCCCTCGTACTACGAAATGACACTTCTCCCAATTGGGCAAGATTGGTTTCCCCACATCAATCAGTGCCGATCTCCAAGTTTCCAGTACCGTCAAAGGGAGTTCTGGACACCGAAAAGTCGTCCATGAACACCTCAAATGTCTTTCTCAACCATATCGTGAATATGGCTTTCAACACATGTGGTCGAATGTGCTCGGTAGCGTTGCACAGAACTCAAGGGCATCCATCAATGCCATGTACTATATAAAGGAATGCGTCTTCGATCCTCTAAAATAGCGGTACTCTGATTGTACCCTGGATACCCAATCCAAGAATCATTAGTATTCCTTCATGCCTCACAATTATCCAACATCTGATCCAAACACGATAGAGTTTATCTCACGTAGCCTATTCACTTCCCAGTCGATGCAACCAACCCCGTGACTATTCTAGAAAGGCAACAATGTATTATTCGCCTTATCACTGCTTTTCCTCCCTTTAGGCACTACTGTACGGACTCACCCATGAATCGTCGAATAATAGATATATAACCCCTAATATCCAACCACTTTAGTACTTCCTTACTCGACTCACTTCTTCATGGTCTGATCTCGCCTCCTCGCTTCCACTCAAGGCTTATGACCATCTCTAGCGTAATTCGATGCATGCAATACAAAGGGCTTAATCCCCTTTAAAATCAAACAGACCAACTAAGCGCATTCTTGTGATCCCCAGTACTCAATAAATGATTCTTCTTTGGCAGCCACAATGATTTAAATGATTATCGGTAAGGTGGCGGCATTCCCAAGATGTTATTACCAAGGGTTAGTAGTGGCTTTTGCCGCATTCAGGTGGTCGTTTCAAAGGACCCGCAGACCGACGTTTCAGCATTTTCACCCAGAGTTCATGCATTCTAGACAAGTCTCGAAGGAGTCCATCCATTTCACATACTCTTCGGCCTCTTCTCCCAATTTTTCTAAATCACTCTATACCAGGCTAGCCTCTAAAGGGTTAATGAGACCACTTTGGCTAGACACTATAGCCTCCATGGTTTCTATCATGAAGCATGTATCACTCGGTGTCTCACAAACAAACATTGAACTCGACTCGTCATCCCGCACTCTCAACTTCAACTCTCCTCCGCATCAATCATCGCCTCTTACCAGCTGCAACAAATGGTCTACCCAATATTATGGGTATTTCTTTATCTCTTCCATATCCAAAGACGATGAAACTACTGAAGACGAACTTGTCTACCTTAGTTAGAACGCCTTCTATTGCTCTTAAGGCGCATTTAAAGCCCAAGCAAACACCGTAAAAGGGGACTCTACTCTTCGCATAAGACATACATGCGCAGAAGCTTTCCCACTCGCCTCTCTCTTTCATTTTCTTGTTTTCTCACTGCTGCCACAACCACCCTCGAGGATGGCAACTCAAGGATGGTTGGCTAAAACCCTTCATCCTTGGAAGAGGGAGGGGCCACAGTTTGGAACCGAGGTAAACCGACGATTCTCATGTTTTTAATTTTGCATTTACTAGCATTTATAAGCCATCTTTCAATCTAGGTTTAAATCCTCTGAGATGCCTTGATTGACCAAGATTTGGCAATCGGGTTCAAGATGCTTATCATAGATTCATTGAGATTCTATGCAATAAGGCTCTCTATGAGTCACCGTAGGTAGATCAGGGACATGTTTTCACCGTCCGAGAGCATTTGCTCAAGAA
Organism: Tetrastigma voinierianum; assembly: GCA_016808115.1. Taxonomy (NCBI): domain Eukaryota; kingdom Viridiplantae; phylum Streptophyta; class Magnoliopsida; order Vitales; family Vitaceae; genus Tetrastigma; species Tetrastigma voinierianum. The sequence continues at coordinate 770,763 of JAEQBH010000403.1, forward strand.
TGTCGTTGTTTCAAAAGGGAAAATTATGTGGTTTGAAGGTTTTTAAAGCTAAGGAAGATCCTGGGCTCGGGAAATGACTATAGGTCACCCTCCCTAACGCTGAGAAATGAACCTAGAACCTTTTCGGGGCCATTTTAGACTTTCAAACCAGCCCAATGCTTCAAGGAGTTCTTTTTCATATTACTTAGTTTATTTTCTGGTCAAGTAAACCATTCCACTCAGTGTTTTTATCACCACCTTAAGATCCAAACTGAATTCACCATTTTGAACTTAACTGCACATCATTTACACAAAGAAAACTCATCCCTGTGTTCGATCCTAGAGCCACTATACTGTAGTAGCTATGCTAAGGCAGTAGGAGGAATTTAGGTTTATAAATTTTGTTGATTCCGGCACACCTACCCACACACGAATCAATCAACTACCATAATGCATGCATGTTTGTCAGTTATAACACAAATTCACATCCATTGAGTTACCTTGTTTCTAAAACATGCTAAGAATAATCCCCAACTATCAATATTCGCTCATTCTGTAATAGCAAATGCCAGTAGAAACAACTAATTATTTCCATCATAACCCATAGCAATCATTAATGTGCCTTTATACTACCCATACAAATGTGTACCATAATACTCAAGATGGGCCAACAATGATTGAATCCTTCAATAGATGGATGAAACGCCTAGAAAATGCGTTGAAATGCCTCGATGTTATGCATATGACTGTCAAATGTTTTCCAAGTTACAACACTCCAGATCTACCGCTTCCAATGCCATAAAGAAACGTGGTACTCGCAAGATATGACTTATGGAAGTCCCTAAATAAAATTAGAAGTGCTTTATGTTTTCCAACCAATGCCTTCACATGATATTTCATATCTAAATTTTCTCCATAATTGTTGCTTGGGTAGCACTACTTAACAAAGTAAATCAAAGTCCAATCATTGCCTCGATATGATCAAAGAACCACCTGGGAGCCTAGTTGTTGATGGTCCCAGTAATTCAAGCAAGCACAACACGAGTACGTGACCTTTATACTTATTGATTGCGAAGAAAGATGTATCTTTCACACCCATAGCACGAAGCTTCCATGTACATTGACACTCCTCGACCTTCTTAAATCTTAATACTAGCAATTTTTTTGAAGATGCAACAACCACATACTGTTGGTGTGCTTTAATAGAGTACAACTTAACAGCATCTTGCAAGGCAACTTTGGAACTAAAAACCTGGCCAACAGCAAATTCTCCACTTTAGTTTGCAGTATTATAGTTCACCAATGGTGTCCAGTCACTTGAAACAACATTACCAAAATTTTCCACATTTTCAAACTGAGGTGATGGTGCTAAGTAATACTCGCATCCGTTCCTCTGCCCGGGTCCCAAGATCCGGGTTATTTCAGACATCACAACTTAGGACATCCATAGAGGGATATCTCCCTTGCTCATTCTCCATAAGTTGGTTAATAGTTAAGAAAGACGGAACATGTCCATCAGCTTGTACATCTCCATCTCCGTCACTTTCATTGTCACCACCTTTATCACCTACTTCATCTTCACAATCGTGATCATCTTCATTTACTTCACATCTATCAGTCATAGCGGCTGGAGCGCTACTAAGCCCACACCCATAATCCAATTCCTCAAACATTAAAATTTCCTCCAAGTAATAAATTTGTGTAAGTACCATGATGAGTCCTTTGGTGGATCTATCACGGTTACTGCTCACTCCATCCCTTAAATGTTCCGCATGGACCAATTACAAGGTCAAGAGCCAGAAGATCAAGGAAGCAATGGATGGGTTGGTGCAATCCACTCTGGGCCAGAAATTCTGGACATCCAAAGCCAACAAGACTTCTGTCTCGTAATGGTCACAATAAGGAGGAGTAGCCTGACTAATCTTATTCAAGTAACTAAAGAGTCGGGCTAACTCGGGAACTTAGAGTCAAGCAATGAATTAGGCTAAACCATTTATTTATTTTAATCTTCAATGGGGGGGTTGATTTTCATGAAACTAAAACCCATATTTGCATTTTACAGCTACCGAACTGGATTTGTTTTACCAATTTTAGCCTAGTTAATTAGTGGTTAGCCAAGGGTCGTTAATGTGACATTATGCTACAACAAAAAACAACTTTGATGATTGATATTCAAAATTTTCAGATCGAGAGAGCTGAGTTTTCTCCCTCTTGTTTTTTAATGAACTTTGAACCCATCAAAGAAACAATTCTTGTATGCTCACCCATCAAATATGAGTTCTCAAACGAAGTTTTCACTGGTCCTAAGCGCATTTCAGCCGGTCCTTTGGATAAGTTTTCAATGGGTTTAGATTCTTTCAAACCTTTGGTTCTTTGTTCCTTGTTGATCATTGGGTGAAGGTATTTATCTATTACTTGGTTTTTTTTCTTCTCGGGGTTTGAAGACCAATCTCGCATTGTGGGTTCAAAGGGTTTTCTTCCTCACAAGTTCACGCTATACCAAATTTCGACATTCAATCAGGGTCATAACACACTAGCTAAACATACACCATCTTCCATTCCAACTGTGTCAAGAAATTTCAACATTCAGTACATACTATTATCATCCCATATTGTACAAGGTTGGAACCTATTTTCGCTTTTCAATGGATACTTACAAGTGAGGACTAATTTAAACATCTCTTTATCAATACATATTCTTGAGTATATCATAGCTAATAACTAATCAAATATGCAATCCAAAGGCACAATAATAGCCTTGTTTCTAACATATTTCACATTTGTTTTAGTCCTTGCAGATTTTCCAATATAAAAACATATGACGGGAATAATGAAGTCACACATTATTTACCTTCAAAACAAACACACCAAGTGGAATGCCATTATTTACAAAACAAACACACCAAGGGATTTGAAAGGTCATCTCACCTGTAGTAAGTCATTAGTGTCACACCAGTCATTAGTGTTTAACTTTAACCTCTTTAAGAAATTAAATTTATATTTTCAATTTTTTTTATAGATAAATATATATTTTTTCCTTTTTTCTTTGTTTTAATTCATATTGAACCTCCCATGACCCGCACCTAACCTTTACAACTCGAGCGCCCACAAGGGAATTTATATTTTAAAATTACTTTCTAGTTGTTTCTAAGCCTGAATTGTTATTCTAGATGACAAACTGGCTCCAACAAATGTCAGGTGCTCAGATTTTGACCTCGTATCCCATATCGCTTAAAGAAGCAACATGTTGGTATAAAAGAGGTCCATGTTTTGAATTTTGTCTCCCAACTTATACCTAAAACATCCCAAAATAAGCAACTTTGGTTGATACGATCATGTGGACCTGGAACTGACCAGGTAACCTAACCTTGAGATAATGAAATACTGCCTGAAGGACATCTAAAATCAACAATTTCATAGCCTCAAAGATGTTACATAACAATAGTAGGCCTAATCGGAATGATGAAGGACAAAGTAGTTTCCAGCTCATTTAAGTTAAAATGTAATATTAGGACATTTAAGAAAAAGTTTCAAATAAAGAAAAATGTGGAACACACGCAAGAATTAAAAAGATTGCTCAAAATCGGTGAACTAAAGTAGGTTACCTACTATGGAAGAGGAATACAGTGTATTGGAGCTCAAAACCAATCGTTGGAGAGGAGGAGGAGAGGAGGAGGCAGAGAGGAGGGAGCCGAGGGATGAGAGAAAGGAAGAAACAACAAACTGGGAGTTAAGAAGCCCTAGTTTTTAAACGATAATGCCGTAAATTAACACTGTGGACATTATAATATTTTTAAAGTTCAATGTCTCAATCAGTAACTGTGGCATAAACTAAAAAAAAAAAATTACAATACCGCAACTTATGTCGTGACATTGAAACTTATGTCATAACATTGAAACTTATGTCGCAACACAACGTGAAGAGTCCCTAGAAAAACAACTAAACAATGTCGCGAAAATCAAAGTAATGTCACGATGTTGATCATGCAAGATTGACTTAAAAATTTACAATGTCACACCTCAATCGCGCATTGTCGATATGTATCCGACGTGATAAGAGATGTACTGGGGCTAGTGCAATATTTTGATTCGATTTATTTAAGACATTTTAAAATAACGATATTTATCCAAAACTCGCCTGTCCTCGCTAATCGCATTCTCCAAAGAGAAGTCCATGATGTCCCCATTCCTACAAGACACAAGCTCGCCACTGCCAAGGCAGAATCAAAGACTAATGGTTTTTGCGACTTATAATGCTAATATTAATTAAAATTATGAAAATCTAATCTTTTAAAAATTTTTAATATTTCGTGCTTTTCTTGCCTTCTCTCAAATGGATGGAGGTTATTTTGCATGTAGCCAAGTGGTTAAGAATGACAATGGACAGAAGGCGTGTTGTGAAAAATATAGTCAAAAGACGAATATTTGGTGTGGGTTATTATTAAATATCTTACCTTTGAAATTAGAGGTCAATTTATAAATAATTTTTTTCCCACTTTTCAAGGGGTGAGGGACATTTGCCCCTAAGTCCTATGTAGCTCCACTCACAAGGAACGGTTTTATCAAGTATCTGTCCTCCCTTGTCCTTAATGGAATGGATTGGTAAATCTATAAAAGGTTTTATCAGGGTTTGAGAATATTCTTCTAAACTCGGGGCGGATTTGAGATGGGTTCGAGTATGTTAAATCTCATCGCTATATAAAAATGATTTTAGTTTATTTTATTTTATATTCTAATATAAAATTTAAACAGGTGGATGTAAAAATTTCTTTTTTCGGCTCTACCTAATTTATTATTTTAAATGGGGTGAACATGAAAAATGGTATAAGTAAATGGTGCGGGAGGGATTGGGATAGAATCGATCCATCCCGTTAACATTCCTACACGTAGGTCTGGCCGGATTAATCATTTGACACATGTCGTTGAGGACCACATGACTCCAGGTATGATGCAGCTAATGCCATACTCAAACATTGTAAATATAACTGCAGCTGTACGCTTCATCACCTCACCATGGGTTGTTCACCCAAATTAGGTATATTTACTACGTTTTTTGTTTCATTTTCTCAAGAATTCATGGTTGTTGAGTCGTTTTTATCGTCAAGGATGAAAATATTTAAGCTGACGGATATATATATCTGATTTCAATTTTACTTATATATCTGGATATATCTGGTATATATCTACGATATTTTTACGAATATCAATATATCTGAAATTAAATCAAGCCATGATTAACTTAACTCGACAAATGTAATTTCAACCGTCAGTTTAAATATATCCCGATATATCCTCGATATATCTCCGATATATCCAGATATATCTCCGATATATCCCGATATATCTCAGATATTTTACCAAAAAATTAAACTAACGCTCGCCAGCACTGACATTCCACGATATATTTCCAAGCCCAAAACCGATATATCGGCGATATCGTGTAGAACATCACCGATATCCGATATATCGGAGATATATTGATGGATATATTGGATATTTTCATCCCTGGTTATCGTAACTCAATGAAGGAAGATAATACGATAGAATGTGGATAACCAAGAAGATGTGACTAATTTCGAATGACAAGAATTCCAGGATGATTATTGGATCGAGGCCTTAATATGAATATTATGTTTGTATCTCAACACCCTTATTCAAATAAAGAGTCAAATAAATCAAATAAAATATAAAGTCATGACTAGGAGTAGAGTTGAGTCAAATCGATATAAAGCCAAGCTTAAACTTTACTCAAACTTGATCGAGCTTTGTTTTCAAATATTCAAAACTTGACTCAAAAAATAGTTGAGCTATTCGAACTTGACTAGAAAAAACTAGAAAAAATTAATAAATTAATAAATAATTATACTCGACTTGATCAATAAAATAGTAAAGCTTAGTTTGCTTCACAGCATCTTGAATAAAGGTATCAGAATATTCGAAATCTATCTCGAGGTTACTCAAGCTTAAAATTTCGACACCAAGCCGGCCTAGAATATTTTTATGAATGAGCCACAAATTTCACGAGTAGCTTGACTTGTTTACATCCATTGCCTATGATCTCCTGTCAAACCAAACTTTAATATTATAATTAAACAATCAATTATGTAAAAGGACAAATTTATAAGATTTTGATTTAATATAAATATGTTTATCCACAATGGTCATCGAAAAATAGATTAATTTATAAGGGCACAGAGCCAAAAGATAGAGATGTGGTCTCCTCACCCCGAGTCACTGATCGTCTGAGCATCCACCGCCGCCGGCCGCAACTCCGCAAACAAATAATACAAGAAGACGATGGTGGCGATCCATCGTCCTCCACGGCAAGCTACCTTATTCTCAAAGACTTTGAGCTTAGAATAGCAAATTATTTCGATCCAGACCCGTACCTACGCGACTCATTTCTCTTTACGGAAGGAGAAAAGGAGATCCGTCTTTGTGAAAGAAGAGACGATTTCTTCCCATAATGCCAGAAGGTGGCTCTTATTTCCTCGAAGGATGACTTATTCTCGCCTTTACGTAACTACCTTCCCGACAGGTCGCTAGAAAGCATCTAGTCTCTTGAGGCTTAAAGGCACCTACTGAGACCGATAATTTATACCATGAAGAGCCTATGAGGCCCTCGCTTATGGAGTTGCCGATCGAGAAAGGAAACACCTGGATAAAAAGACCTCCAGGATATGAGATGCCCGGGCACCGACCGAGGATCGTCTAAGGCTCCTAAAGCCTACTGCCAGTCTAGTCCCTTTGGGGTACCCCCGGCTGAGTATCTACGCCCCGTCGGGCGGTTTCAGCCTAACCCTTCTGGGGGCTCTGGCCGCCAGCTGGCTGCGTACCCACACGCCCTTTTCCTGGGCTGTGGGAGGAAGATCATCCCCAGTCGGAAAAAAAAAAAAAGCTTGACCATCATATTATAGGGAACAATCCATCATTAATGCTACTCAATTTTCAACATAAATTTTGTAACTTTTTGAAATCAGATTAGATGCTACATTGTCGCAGGCTTGATGCTAAGATTTCTAAGATTTAGAATAATGTTTGCTTAATCTTCAGCTTTTATTACTCTTAGAGAACTAGCAAGAACTCCTGTTACTACCCGCCTGGTATTGGGGTGCTAGGTGTTAAAACACCCCTTACGAGCTTAATTGTCTGTGAAACAGGCCACAAGACAAAACTTATTCCTATTTCACTAGCTTCCCGCTTTACTTCTTCAACCCCTTTCTTGTCAAAATCTGGGAATATTATTCCATACTTTGTTTCTTCCTTTATACTAAACTTTTCCTCGAACTAAACCGATAATTCGGGTTCTTTACTGTAGTTACTGCAAAGTGAAGGAATTTCAGCCAATTGTCAAGCCACAAGAACTAAGGCTTATTTGGCTCAAATCAGAACTAGAGAATATTCTTAAGCATATTTCGAGGGTAGCTTAGTGGCGCTCAAGCCGCCAAGGATGGCCTCTTATCATTTCGTTGGTTGTTTTCACCTAGGATTTCGCCAATCAATAATCAACAAGTCTGTGGACTCAGATCTAAACTCAATTCCCGTAAGATGCTCCTAATTCTCTCAAAAGTTTCATAAGTTTTATTGACCAATGTGTATTATTTCTTCAAGACTTGTACTTATTCACCGTATACTTACATTATTTTAAGCAAGTATTTTGTTCTATCAGCAACAACCAATTTTCCAATTTTTGCAACTAAACTGAATCTAAACAGAACAGTAAATGTTTCTAATTCTAGTTTCTTTATTCATGCCCTGATTTTGCACTTATTTGTGTTCAAACTTATCTCCTAGTCAAACTACTTTTAACTAGTCTTCAGACATGATATTTCAACATTTTCATTCTTGAACTAAATCCCAATGTTATTTTCCCAACAAGTCAAAAAGTAAAAACACAAGCTAACTACCAGCAAACAAACATTTCCTTTTTCACAAATTTTCTTGTTTTATTTATGATGTAATGCAACAGTTGAGAACAACAATCAGGAAGAGGGGGAAAAGAAGGATAAATCAATGGGAAGGTCTATTTTTTCATGGAGGAGTAAAGATGTCTGGGGGATCCAGATCAAGGGTAGCCAAATTAGGATTGAATTTAGAAATTTCATTTATGTTCTCTTCTTCATTCTCCCTTCAATCAGCTTCAAGGATCAATTCATTTGTGAGATCAATTTTTTATCTCGGGATCATCTTGTCTCGTGCCCAAAGAGTGTTCGCTTCAGGGCGCTCCATTTCAGCGACATGACTTCTAAAAAGGCACTGTTACTGTTGTTAATCAAATCCAAATTCTTTCAAGCCACCTTCTTCTCGTAGGCACTCTTATCACGCTTCCAGATCTCGTCCTTCATCTTCTTTTCAAAATCCTTTAACATTGAAGTGTATAGGAACTTGAATCCTTGATCTCGCTTCCTTAGTCTTTGCTTCGACCAGATCCTCGTTTCTTATGAGTTTGAGAAGTTAAGAGAATCGCGGGAACATAATGATTGCTGTAGAATGATTCATGGCTTAGCTTTAACTTCTTCAGAGATCTTGATCTCTTTCTTCCATTTCCTTTTAAATTTCTCCTGCTGCCCAGATCTTTTTTATCTCCGCCTCCTCCTTCGCTCATCTCTTTCTTCCCATTGTTGATCTCTTCTTTCATCTCACCTTCATGTACTTCTCTTCTCGTTTCATCTCTTCTTCCCAATGTCGATCCTCTTCAATTCTTTTTCATAAACCTCTTCTCCGAATCCTTTGTCGGAGGTTCCATTTCTCTTCTTTCTTCCATGCTCTTCCGAATTGTCCGAGTATTTCATTACTTGATTACTCGCCCCAGGCTCTCGAGCCCTGCCCTCTCAAACCATCGCTCCTTACTGGGGGAGAGCCGGGCCGTTGAGTCGAGAAATCTACGGGCTCTGATCTCTCGATTTCTGAAATGACAAAGATCTGATAGCTAGATTTTCTTTCTCCCCGCTCCGCCACCGTAGTGCGTCTTCTTCCCGTGTCGCATTTTCATTTTCATCATCTTTTTGAATCGCTTCTACTATGACCCCCTTTGATTCTCGTCCCTGCTTACTCCCGCCGTAGAGTGAGTGGTGACATTTTAGGGCATTCTTCTTTCTTCTTCCCATGTTCCTCTACACCAAATTTCTAATTACATAACCTCAGGATGGTTGCCGGGCGAGGGATCAAACTCGCTTATTACCTTCATGATACCACATAGAATTCACAATCGTTCCAAAGATCAATTCAGATCTTCAATATGCAATATAGAGAAGATCATTTTGTTCTCTTACTGCAAGTGCACGTGCTTGGTAGGGGACCCGAATAGATGATAAGAAATGTAACCACACTCGCTCCTCACAAATCTCCTCGCCAAAGGTCTTCGCTTCTCCTTTTCCTTTCTTCCACGCCTTTACCGGTCTGCTAATTTTCTCGCAAGCTTCTCAATTAGGGTTGTTCATCAGCCTTCTTGAATTTTGATCCATTTTCTGTCCTTTCCATCCTGAGCATCTCATTAATAGTCTTTTTGCTCCATAAGGCACCTTACTCCGACATAAACAGAAGTTCTCTTTCCTCCAAATCCGATCGAGTAAAATTTCGAACGACCGCCGCATAACCGTAGACTGATACCACTCTCCCACCCCCTCGTCAGTTTATCAATTCCTCGAACTGAGAAGAGTTACTGAAACCTCTTCTCCTACAAATCCTTTCCAAAGATAGTGCTTTTCCGCATTTAAGAAAGCTTCTTCCGAGACCTAACTCGCCTTCCTTCTCTCGTTGCTTTTCCTTTCCCTTCTTCCTCTCAAGCCGCTTTGTAACTCAAGTTGAACTATGGTTGTTCGATCGTACTGCTCTCCCTTCGTGGTTCCAGATGAACTTCTCTCTTCGGTCCAGTATACTCCTCCATGATTTCGGGCCAAATTTAGATGAGAGTCAAGGTCTCTACCATTTGGTAGAGAAATCTAAGGTTTTGTAAAGAGTTCTAAGCTAGTGGTCTGCAAGAATGGAAAACCAGAGAATATGCGAAGACGAAAGGTTGTATTTGCTTCAAGGAAGGAGATGGTAGTGGAGTGGAGTTTCAACGCTGCAATTCAATTATTATTTGCGGGCTCTTTATGACTTCATTTATTTGCGCATGTCGCGACTTTAATTTCAGTCTGATTGCGTACACATTAGTTCTTAGTGGTAATAATTAAAACTCCGCTTCAACTGGCATACTTTTCTTATGTTACACTCCATTCTTGTTCATGGTCGTGACATAAGTAACCGGTGGGACAACAAGTTATCATCGAGCTACGACACGTATTTTATGAAAATCAGTTGTCGCGAATTCTCACCACTTTTCACTGAATGGTTCTTTATGCGACTCTCGCAGCTCGTCATTAATCTCAATTGATGTCGCGACATAACTTTTAGTCGTGGACTGTCCTGTTCTTCCTTCAAGATCGACTAAGGCGTAATTGGATCCTATCACATATCAATTTCTTTGTCGCGACTTAGTCTCGCACTTCGTCCTAAATTACGATCGACAGCCTTTTCACTTCTTATTAATTTGCATACATTCTTGGGGCATCCATTTAATATCTCGTTAATAAGAATTCAAAATGGCTTTATTCAATTTTTACAGAATCTATGTAGTAAGAAAATTACTCCCCTTTTCGATTTGCTCGCTCGCGGAAGTGTCGCATAACTCGAGTTTGTTCCTTCTCACCGCGCCATTTGATTCTTCTTCATCCCGCATATTGTAACAATTCCAAAAAAAAAAAAATTAAATTAATCTTGATACTAACTCAAAGGTTTCAACAAATTATGATCAGAACTAAAAAAAAATTCAAAACGCTAATAATAGAAAAATTCAAGTCTAAAATATAATATCTATCCGCTTGGCCTCCTATAGAGCTGCTTCCATTTTGAGTCCTTAGTCGACTATTGCTTAAGCTTTTCCTTTCTCTTCAATTCACCAACCGGAGTTCTTCCCCGCTTTCTCCCCGCTGAGATAGTGTTTTTGAAGCCTCATTTATTAACTTTGAATTCTTCCTCAAAGACGCCCCGAAGTGTTAATGTCGCAAAGATAGTACGACAATCACGTATATGGTCCACTCCATTTTGATTTGCTTCAGTAAATCTTAACTTGAAAGTTAAACAAAGGCACCCTTATCCCCAGCCCGAACTCATTCCTCGAGAACTTGATCATGCCATTTCTGTCTTGTCTTGTATATTCTAGCATTGTCATATGTGGCTTCGCTTTCGCTTCTTCCACCATTCGCTTGGAGAAGTCTCTCTTCCTTTGCAATTTTGAATGGTTCGCCCATTCACGGCCCATGGCTTGTATTCCGCTCAAGCAGTGGAGGTGACATGGTTTTCCAAAGACAAGTCTGTATGGGGATGATCTCAAATGGAGTTTTAAAGCAGCTCAGATGCCTATAAATGCATCCTCAAGCTTCAAAGACCAATCTTCTCGCTAGAACTCGCGTCTTTTCCGTAATTTTCTTTATTTCTCTCGTTGAAATTTCACTATTTCATTTGTTCGGAGGATGATAAGCCAAGCCTACAACGGTTCGATACCATATCTGCTCATGAGTTTGTCAAACACCTTATTTGGTAAAATGGCTTCCATCACTAATTATAGTTCGGGTGTCCCAAATCGCTAAGAATATTTTCAGAAACCCCACAACTCAGATCGGGCATCATTCTTAGGACAAGCCGCCGTTTCTACCCATTTCGATAGATAATCCACAAATAGAGTATGTATATATTTCCAAATGACACCGAAAAGGCCCCATAAAATCAATTCCCCATACATCAAAAGCAATTGCACCACTGTGATAATCTCAGGCATCTCATGCCTTTGTTGATATTTCCCATTCTTTACTGATCACACAATCCTTACTCCATTCGAAATAAATCCTTAAAAATCAGAGGCCAAGAAACTCGACCGGAGAATTTTGTGGGCCATTTTATCTCCCGCAGTGTCCTCCATAAGGTGATGCATGACACTTGTAAAATTCATTGCTTCACTTTCCGTACACATCTCTTATAATCAGATCAGCTCCTCTTTAAATAAATATGGATCATCCTGCATGTAGTACCAAGCATCGCCCTAACCTTTCTCCTCACGTAGTCGACCTGGTGGCATAATTCACAAGCTAAGAAATCTACAATATCAAGATGCTCACAGGATTGGAGTGACAACCTAAATAATCGTCATCCGAAAATTTTCTCGCTATTTCTCCGCCTTTTCTTTTACAATTGGTTCCTCTACTCTGACAAGTGATCGCCATCACATTGTCACCGCCTTATTCCTTACGAAATCAAATTCCCGCAACAATAATACCCACCGATCAATCTGCTTTGCTTCCTTCTTGCCATTAAATATTTAATTGTCGCGATGATCAAGTGTGTATAACAACATGGGGACCCCAAATATATGGCCTGAATTTTTCACATGCAAACACTATTAAGCAAGATCTCCTTTCGCAGTAGAGTAATTTTCTTGCGGTTTCATTAAAGGTTTCGCTTAGCATAGTAGATGGCCTTGAATACTTTTTCCTCTTTCCTGGTCCCACATACCTCATCAGAAAATCACCGGCATCACACATGATCTCAAATTCTCTGCTCCAACTGTTTTGCCATGATGGGAGCTTCCACTCAGTCTGAATTTGATTTCTTCAAATGCTTTCTCGGCAGATTCATCAAAATAAAAACTTACTATCTTTCTCCGAAGAATCGCATAATGGTCCGGGCAATTCTTGAGAAATCTCCGATAAATCTTCTATAAAATCCAAAGATAACTTCTTATTCCTTCGACTCGTGAAGTAAGGGTATTAGGGTCTCACTGAAACCTTTGCTCGTCTACTCAAGTCCCGCCGCAGAAACCACGTGTCCCAAGACAATCCTTCGTAACTATAAATGGCATTTTTCCCAATTCGTAGCTAGATTTTGTTTGCACTCAAGTGCAATCGTCCCCAGGTTGCGTGTGCATTGCTCAAAACTAGATCCATACATCAGAAATCATCCATGAAGATCTCATAACTTCTTCTTCTAAATCAGAAAATATAGACATCATGAATCTCAAGGTACCAGAGCATTACACATCTTAAATGGCATTCTTCTAAAAGCAAAAGTACCAAATGGACATGTAAAAGGGTTTTCTCCTTCGATCTTCAGTGCAGCTATTTAATAAGATCTAGAGTATCCATCAAGAAAACAAAATCGAGGGTGTCCCGCCAACCTATCCAAAGATTTGATCGATGAAAGGTAGGGAAAATGATCATTTCCTCGTCATAAAGATTCAATTTTCTGTAGTCGATACAAACCCTCCATCCCGTCACAGCTTCAGAATAAGTTCATTCTTTTCATTTCGACATAAAGAATCCACCCTTCGGGAACCACATAAAAATCGGGCTTACCCAAGAACTGCCGATATAGCATATATAAAACCCGTGATTTAACCATTTCGTAACTTCTTTTCTGACAACTTCTTTAATGGATCACCAATTTCTCCTTTAGATGCTCAACTGGCTGCAATTATCTTCCAACAATATTTTGTGCATACAAATAGAGGGGCTGATACATTTCAGATCTTCAATTGACCAAGCAATCAAGCTCAGGACATTTTCTCTCAAAATTACCAAGAACTGCTCTTCGCCTTCTTCTACCAATGCAAACTCTGATACGAGATAACTCCGGTTTTCTCTTTTCCGCTCTAAAACTCATATTTCAAAATGACCGCAACTCCTTCAATGTTAACTTCTCGCACCAGTTTCCCCGCCTACGAAGCTCATCGCGGTCCGGTCAGCTTCACTTCATCTCGATCGCTTTCATTTATACTTGAGACTGCCATTATTAAACAAATTCAAGGCGTAATCAAATCAAACTTCAAAGTGATCGAAAATTCATCTCAATTTCATTGATAGAGTTTTGAATGATACAATCGTAATTCAATTTCATCATCAGAAGGCTATTGCTTCTTACAAATATACAATCGGTTCTTCCTTACATTAGGATGTTCCAGACTCCTATGAATACTAAAATGCACTGCTTCATTCCCAACTCTGAGTGTCAGTTCACCTTTCTGTACGTCAATCAGTATACCCCCAGCAAGAAAGGTCTCTCCCAAGAATGTAGGAACTTGAGGATCTTCCTCCATCCTCGCATGATAACAAAATCTACTTGAAAATGAATTTCAACCCGACGAGTACATCTTCCACGCCCTCGTTGTGCCATCATCTATCACCCATCTCAGAAGTAATCGTTGTCGTGGGTTGGGCCCCAAACTAAGCCCTCGCACTAATCGAGAGAGGCATCAAATTTATACTTGCTCCGCAGTCACATAAAGCCTTTGAACTCACATTTCTGCAGAATGTGGAATGTTGAAATCGCTGTGGTCTTTTCATCTGCTGGGAGCTTCGTTATCAATGGCACCGCATGAAGCAAATAAGTAATCTATACCCTCCTCAGCTATCTTTCTTTCTTACTCAAAGACCTCCTTCGTAAATTTTGCATAAAGAGGCATTTAACTCGATCACCTCAGAATGGGATATTTATTTCTATTTTCTTGAAAATATCCAAGAATTTAGAAAACTGTTCTTCTCTCTTTCGACTCAAGTCTCTGAATGGCACTCGCAGAGCATAAGCCGGTACCCTTCTTTTTCCGGGTTATTTCTTCCTTTCATCCGTTCAATCAGTTATTCTTCTTCTTTCTTTCGCATTCTCTTTCTCCTAGCTTCGCCTCTTCAAGCCATTTGTCTTTCTCTACCAAATCCTTCCCACTTCTCAATTGAATTCATGCGCCTTTTAGGTTCTTCCGGGTGTCACCGAGGAATGTTCCTCGCTCGACATATTCAGGCCAATTGCCCTACTTGTGTTCTATATTTTCGAAGCACTAGCATTCTTTGAAACATTCGGTATCGACTTGAAAGTTTCAAGTCATGGTTTCGTTCATGGAATTGTAATAAATTTCTTGTTATCCCCATGAATTGCAAAGATTCGATCCTCAAATGGTCAATTCTCCTCCGACTGTATTCATTCGCTCACCCCACGATATTGCTGGAACTCGTGGTCACGATATCCTCGTTGGTGATGTCATTCCCCGCCAATATGTAATGCCCTCCACCATATGTATAAATTCCTCAGGTTCTCGCCGCCGGATGGTAGTGTGGTGCGTGTTAGGTTTTGGCTTGAAATGATAACTTCTTTGCTCGCTCACGTACTTAGCCTTCAAGACCATAAGAACCTTCTCTCAACCTCATCAAGACTTCTCTTCTCATCATCTTCTTCTACTCGGCTTCTATTTCATGAGCGCAGGTATCTTCCTCTCGTCATTCATCCTATGCATTATACATCCAACTTAGCTTCCATGGTCGCCATCTCGCTTCGCCTCCATGACCCTTTTCCTCGTTACTACCTCTTTAAACTGTGATGGAGCTTTCATATTGCATTTTGCCAAGTCCTCTATCGATCTCTACTTTCAAGACTTTTTCATTAATGTCTGCATAAAAGATGAAGCATCGATAATATCTTTGATGTATCATTCGCAGCATGATACACTATATCCATCTAGGCCTTCAAGTCTATTCCAGCGGCATTGGGCACCTCTTCAAAGAATCTTGAATCTTTCCCAAGCTAGTACACGTGCTCTCCTCATCTTCCCTCGTTGGAATACAACTATCTCTCTGTCTCTCTCGAAGTGAGATGGAGGAAAAAATCTCGTCATGTTTCTACCAACTTTCCCAAGTACTTTAACATATCCATATGGTAATGATTCACACAATGGCTGCTATATCTCTCAAAGAAAATGGGAAGAGATGTAGTTTTATCACCTCCGGGTCTCACACCGCTCAGCTTCAATCAGGATAAATTTCATCCTCAGAAATCTTCCAGTGCTCATTCGGGATCTTCTCTAAAGGATGACCAAAGTAAACCGATGTCACAACCATTGTAATTAAGGCAGTCGAAGCTTTAGTTCAAAATTGTTTGCATCCACCGTAGGCCGCCTAATTGCGTACTTTTCAATAATAGGTCTCCAGAAATCCTCCATTGTGTCGAGAATGGGGTCTGTCATTGGCCCTCTCCTCGTCAGTCATGCATCTTTCCGCCATACCGTTCTACTCTTTGCCTTCTTAAGCTCCCTGCATTCTCTCCAATTCTGTCCGTTAATCAAGCTTCGATTCTCGTTTCCCATGTACAAAGGCTCTCGAAATAAAAGAATACTCACACATCAGATTTAGTCAAAACCTAACAAATATTTTCAACACGTGCTTGTTAAAAATTAGCTGATCAATGTAGTCACCGCCAAAAGCTATTTTTGTTCTTCTTAAAATGTCCAAATTAGTATTTCCTTCTTTCGTCGAATATTGATCTAATTAATTCTTTCGATCACGTTAATCCGCCATAAAAACTTGTTTGTCGGACCAAAGACCTATACAAATTTATGACACTATTACCAAAGGACTATTGTTTAATTCCCAAAGAATAATGCCATGAAAACTTGTTAAATTATATTTCTTTGCAATTATACCGATTAAAAATGGTTTCCCTTTAAGACTAGATAAATTTCTTCCTGGTTTTAATCCATGATTCGCAAGTGTACAGATCGAACAAGTAATAAAGCCGATGGTGCTCGTATATCGATCCCACTGCATCTCAAGAATCTACAATCAACTACCCCGACCACTCAAGCTCTATACTATTTGGACTATGATTTGCAATTGATATATTCCCAGTAACCTTGAAAATAATGAAATAATAACGATATGTAAACTAGAACAAAATGAAATAATGCTTAAACTAAATAAAAGAAATTAAAGAAACAGATATATCGCTTGTTTTTAAAGGGAGCACTAAAAATACAAATCAAGTTGCGGAAACATCACCCTTGCACTACTATGTAGCTTACTTCATGAACTTCGCATTTAGAATCCGTCCACGGTGCAGGCATGCACATGTGATCTTCCTAATGACATATTTCATCATCTAATCTTCCCCAAGCCTTGAATGCAAGAGGGATTAGATAACTACTTTTAATCGAATTGCCTCAGCATGGGTATTTTCTTTTCAATACTATACCCGTAATGATAATCGTAAACCTTAGCTCCTAAGACATAAAGCAAACATTGGCTTCATACACTATAATCGGTTTCTCATCCTCCAAATTGGAACACTCACTCTTTCCTCGATTAGATCCTTGCCAACACTGGGATTGAACTTTACTGTTGAATCGAGGCGAACTCTCGTCTGAGTTTTAATTGATAAGTCATTCAACTCATTCTGGGCTTCATGAGAAGAAGATTTATCTATTTAGGAATTTACAGAGCCCATTATCCCCAATATTAGGGTTCGCATACCCTTCGATATTTTTTCAAAACTCCTCGTGGAAATGCCTCTCTTTGTCACTCCGCAGGGCCTCCCGGAAATCGTGAGCATGAAACAATCCTACAAGTATAGGGACACTAATATTTGATCGATACAACAATAAACAAAACCAAATAGTAGATTCAAGTCCTAAGTTCAAATGACTCGATAAATTTTGCGTAAAAGATAAATTTAACAACACAGAATTAACTAAGTCAGTTTGAATTATTTATTATACCCTACTTAGCTCCTGATCAAAAGAACTATCGTAGATCGAATCGAAGTTTGACCTAAAATTTGTTTGGACTTCAAACTAACCAGCAAAGAATTTGAAGAAATTAACATTCCTCGCATTCACCTTCAACTTCAACAACTATCATCCATCCGTAAATTCAAAAGAAAATAAACAATCTACCTAATCTAATCTAAAAATAACAAAGAAACAAAGAAAAGAAAAGAAAAACAAACTACACGAGCCTTCGCCTACCCGCACTTCTCTTTCGAAAGTCGCCAAGAGCCGCTTTCAAGAGAACAATTATTATAGGTTTGAAGTCAATCTCAACTCGATGCACCTATTTGTGGATTTCAAATAACTCGCCCATTGTTTGTTCATGTCATGTATCTCCATTTGTTTATCGCTGGTAATCTTTAATTTGATGTCGCAACCTCTCTTTCACATCGCGACTTCACTGTTCTGCTTATTGAGCTGTTCTGATGTCGCGACTTCAATCATACATCACGACTTCATCTTTCCCAGATTTTGATCGTTCTTCCGTGTCGCGACTTCAATCATACGTCGCGACACCATCTTTCTCGCATTGCATTCCTTTGAGGTCGCGACCTCAATCATACGTCGCGACTGCTTCTCGCTCGTCCCAGCGTAAGCTTTATCCGTTACACCGCCTTAACACCCGATCCGATATTGCTACAACAGACGCCGCTGAAGACATCTCCTTTCTTCCTTGTGGAGCTCTCGAGGTCGCTACTAATCATACGCCGCTAATTTCCACGTTATGCTTACGAGCTTTACGTCGCGGAAGTCTTACTATCGCCGCGGACTTATCTTCAAGATTCTTGTGGTATGATGCCGATAATGCAAATGATGTCGCTACCTCCATTCGCAATGATGTCGCTGACCATCAAGGGCTGCGACCTCTTCATTATAATCGATGTCGCTAATTACCAAAAGATATCGCTAATTTCACCTTTTATTTCCAATCGATGCCGCTGTACCATTAAAGGAAGTCGCCATATCTTCCGATCTTGCTCGATGTCTCTATCTGCTCTAACTGCCGCGACTCTATGTTTAACCCTTTGAAAATCTTTGTTGCAACTTCTAATTAGTGTCACGACTTCATGGTTCTTGCATCGCTAAGCTTTCAATTCTATCGCGACTAAAAGGTGTCGCGACATCTTGTCTGCTTCTTCAGTTCCGTGGTCGTCTCGATTGAGTTTATGTCGCGACTCGTGTTATTCTTCATTACCGCCAAAGTCGCGACATCGTCCTTCTTTCAAAAATTACATACTTCCTTACTTGAGAAGGTCGCTCTGCGGGCTTTGTAGTCGCCTCCTTGTCGCGACCATGGTGGGTATCAATGACGCCATTTATCTCCACGCTTATCACGACGTCGCAATGATGTCGCGACAGCTAAAATTCCTTCAGCCTAGATCGCTTCTTTATTCGACCAAGTCATATTTTGTCTCAACTCTTCCGCAGGTCACCATCACTCTATTCACTCTTCGCTCTTTCTTCCAAGTTAATTTGTCGTAAGGCCGCGACTTAATCACAAAACGCACTTCCCGCCGCGACTTCAGTTCAAATTTCACTTAAATTCGCCGCAGTCGATTTCTTATGATTTTTGCTAAATTGATTTTCTCGTCAGATTTTCCCCAAATTGCAATTTGATTCAATTATCGCTTTCTTCAAACAATTCATCATACATTTTATTATAAACTCAGAAAAAATGTATTAAAATCCCATGAGTTTTGGACTCATCAATAAGTCGCTTATGAACACACAACAAGCAAGAAACCAACAAAAACAAGACTACCAAAAGGTTGATATTATAGTTTAAATCAAAACAGGGGAAAATAAATTTCCGCACGCTGAGCCCTTTCAACCCCTCATAGCGTTGAACTCCATGGGGAAAATGGTAAAATAAAAAAGAAATGAGAATTCACCAATACTTGTGATTTAGATCACAAGTTCTCTACTTCTTCACTAGGGCAATCATCCATAATCCATACCATTTGATTCTGCTTAGCAAGTGTGTGTTCTAATCAACAAAATTTATATCCTAGGATTCCTACACCGACAGCGTGCCATCAGAGTATGCATGCCCCATGGTCGAACACTGGGATGGGTTTTCTCTTAGAAAGAGTTGTGCTTGTATTGGAAATGGTGTTTTCATTGATTTTTTAAGGTTTGTGAAAAATAAGAGGGCAGAATAGTTGAAAACTTGAAATAAATTGAAATGGAAAAGTTAAAAGAGAATTCTTTTGAAGTCCCCACATCAGCTTAGGGTTCTAAGTTAACCGACATGTCCTCGGGTCTTTTTCCTCGCATTGGGGAGCATGACATATAGCCATTTCCCAAACCGGATCTTCATTTAGATTTAAAACCTAAACCCTAAAAGTTTTCCTCTTGAAAGATGGCATTTAATGAGCATGAATGCTCCCAAATGATGAGAACACACCTCCTAAACCTACCCTTTAGTAACTAATAGGAGGCAACCAACTGTGGCACGTGATCTTAGTGATAAGTATCCACCGAACCCAAAAAGCTTTTGCCAAATACACGTTGTGGGAGAGCATGCCTAAGAGATTTAACCTAAGGTGAGAAGCAAGAGCACAAATACCCAAAAATGCATACATGAAAAGCATGAGAACATGCAGCTTGCCTCAAAACCAACACCCAGTGGCCTTCCCCTTCAAGGATGAGAGGGTTTTAGCCGAGCAACCCTTGATTTGTCATCATCAAGGGGTGTTTGGCTAGTGAGAAAATGCAAGAAAATGAAGGAAAGGGAGAGAAAATCACAAACCAACCGAGGGAGAGGAAGCTTCGTGCCTAATTTTATTGATTGATTAATGAACTGAAAGACTGATTGATTTACAAGCAAGACAGAGCTTATATAGATGCTCAGTAACAAGGAAATTACAAAAGTGTGTAAAGGAACCAAAATTACATCAAGGGTAGATTGGTACAAAGCCAAACAAAAAGCTGGCCAAAAGGCCAACTAGGAGTTGGAGCAAAGTGTTAAGCAATTTGCAGGTTGCGAATTTTCGTAACCCTGCAAGATTTTCACTGAGCTCTCCTTCTCTTCAGCATTTTTGCTCCAAATTTCCTCTGGTTCGATCATGCATCTTCGAATTTGGCTCGTGTTCATCGTGTTTGAATCGGATTGAAGATGTTCATACTCGTAATTCAGTAAAACTACTAAAAATAGCTACAAACGTGATCGAGAAAAGCCGGACCCCAATGTATCAATCTGAGTTATTAAGTCGATTATACACAAAAAGTGCTTAAAACCCGCATTATACGTGGCTCAAAATAAGACTATTCAAAACACCACTCCCCCAACTAACACATTACACCTTTAGCAATGATGTGCAAGGAAAGATCGCAAAGCACGCGCTGCGAAAAGGGACTGTCTGCCCAAAAGTATGTGTTACACGTCACCTCGCATGACAAATCGACTCCCCGTGAGACAAAACCAAATTGAGAATAAAATATTATACAGAACAAGTTTCGTGGCATCTATTCCAAGGAAATAAACAACTCACCAAAATCTAAGTGTTTTTAGGTGATCAGTTTATACCAATAAGCCGCTAAACTCGCTTCCCTCTCCCACCAAGCTACTCGCCAAGGCCTTAGACCACCAACCTAAATGCACCGGGGTTCCACTCTTATTTCACACTTCTATCGCATCAGGCAATGCTCAGAACTCCTCGACTTCACCAAAGTCCATGTAAAGGGGATCCACCGATGACTCCCAACCAACTAAGGTTTAGGGCATCAAGTCAAAAGGATCTTTCGACCACAAACTCTACAGGTTTCACCCCGAACTTCGAATGATTTCGAGAATCCAGCACCTACAACTCGCTAAACTCCACCCATCCACCCATGTAGAAGTAGCATTGTGGCTCAAGGGCTCAACCAGTTATGCTAGTGGCACTGCTTTAAAGGCTTTCGCGCACTTCTGACCGCGTTTCCTGTTTCAAGGCAAAGCATCGCAATTTTGTTCTCTTTCTTTTCCTTTTCGTTTTTCTTTTCTTCGGGTTACCACTGCCTTCTTTCGGGGGAACTCTAACCTATCATAGTCGTCAACGGCTAAGGCTGATTTTGATAAAGTGTGAGGTATGCACTTTCACCCTATGGACGAAACCGATGTGCACCGTGTGTGTGGCTAGATAATGGTGAAGACAGTGGTTGATTACGAGGGTCTACAATCACCAACTCAATCATGCATGGAATCCATTCAGCATTGATAAAGATACGCTGTTTCAACTTTTCAACTTATGGGAAAGGCAGAACCACAGGTAAAAATGATTTGCAAAAGTGTAGAAAAATAGAGTTGTATTATATATAAATGTGTAGTTCACTAAATTTTTAGCTTTTCAAAATGAAGTATACAGCAAGACATTAACATACAAAAATGGGCTTTGCTGAGCATGTGGTACAAACAAAACTAAAGTCGATAGTATGAACATCACTTCCAACACTTACCCTCTCAATCCAACCGTAGTTAGTGGAGGGAGTGGTACCTCCCTCAATTTGTATCGAGAGAAGAATCATCCCCACTCGATACAGCCGAGGTGTCACGCGTGATTTGTTGACGCCACTATACCGCCAACACATCCAAGGGATCCGCAGGGCCGATGGTGGAGGAGTCAGATCCCGTCGGGGAGGGGCAGGTTGCAGTCCATAGTACACATAAGGGAAATGCAAGGAGGCCCCGTGACTCGAGCCGCATGATGGATAGCCCGATTCTCGTGCTAATGGCTGGTCCCCGAGCCATACGGGCCGCCAACAAGGAAGTCATCTTATCTCACAGGGTGGCATAGAGGCCATAAATGAAGCCGCAGCATGCGATCGCAAACCGCTCCATGATAATGAAAGTCCCCGTAAAGATGGTAATGAACTCGCCAAGCGGTGCAGGTGCTCATCATAGCCATATCCGACCGGTTACCGGGTACTGGGGCTAAGGGCTCTGCAGGATGTAGGCACCGGAGCCATGGCACAGCTATGGTAGGTGGAGCGGGAGGAACTGATGGAGGGACTAATGGAAGGACTGATGGAGGGACTGATGGAGAGACTGATGGAGCTGGAGCCAAAGGCTCCTTAGTGTGCTCACCATGGGGACAGTCCCCTACTGACTATCACAGCCGCCATCTCACCGTCTCGGTGCAGATGAAAGGCACGAGGTACGACTGCAATCGATCGACGCAGAGGGTGGCTCACAAACGCGGCGAGGTTCCAATCGGGGGCTCGCCGGGAACCCGATGTGCTCTGAAAATCGCATAAGAGTCGTGGAAATAAGCAGGCATCGGACTCAATACGGCAACTCCGACGGCGGACCCCGTCTCGGCTGAACAAGGACGCCGTAATCGCCCCGCTGGTCGAACCAGAAGCCTCCAAATACGATATAAGGCCTCCAAAATAACTCCTCTCCTATGAACAATGTGGGCCGAGTTTGGGAACAGACTGACCTCAAATGCGGGTCTATCAATAGCATACGCCGCTAAGGTGACGCCGAATAATATGGGCCCACCGATAATGGGCCCACGAGAGAGTTCTATCGCATTCCCTGGTCGAGGAACGGGGCCATCGTTTTATAGTCGATCGCGCTGGCGAGGACCATCGCGATGGAGTAGATGAGTTAGATGCTGAGTCTGGCATCTCTCGCCTACCACGATGGAAAACAGGCGCCGGGTCGCCTCGCCTGCACGTCATCGTGTGATAAAACTCGATGACTACCCGAGGATAAAAATATCTACACGACGTCATGAATGGCTCCAGATGGTCTCTTTTTACGAGGAGCATGGAGTCAAGGAGCTTCGAGGCCTCGGCAAATGCTAGGAGATCGTAGTAAACCTCCCCGTGCAGATCTCTCCCATTGCAGTCAACATTCCCCGGGATGGGGCTGCAATGGAAGAAGGGTCGCCTGATAATGGATGCAGGGGATAGGTCCGGCTCCAAAGAATGACCGATAAGGCAGAGGTGGCGCCCCGGGGTCTCGGGCGGATGACTCCCCCCGGGGCTTCCGAGGTCCGGCCCCCGATGGCTGAGACCCTCCGGCTTCAGCCTCTGATGTGGTGCAGATGCATGGAGTCAAATAACTCTAGTATGATATCTCCCAGGCGTGGGCCATAGAGTAATGAACCCAAACCACCACTGAAGACCGCCCGGGCAAGACCGGCGCGTGGCTGGGGGAAGTGGCGACTCATGACAGGAGGCGCTACTGGCCGCGAGAGTCTGGGGCAACCTAAGGCACCCGCTTAGGACGCAGGGACGCCACACCCAGGGGGCCAAGGGGGAGGCATGCGCGGCAGCCACGCCGGGCCGGGCGACAAAGGAAGCCCCTGAGTAGAGGTGCCCGTGCAGGGGAGGGGACCACATCCGCGGTCGGAAGGAATGAGCCCCACGAGCCTCGCTATTGTCAAGCCCGAAAAGATCAAATTAAGAGGGAAGTGGAGTTTAAACTGTAGCGTGAAAGATAAAAATGAAAATGAAGGAGAAAAGGTGTTTATATGTGGGGGTAGTGAGAAGACATGGAAAATTAACGCCTTAGTGGCTTATAATTGACAGCGGTTCAAAATTATAGAAATTTATTTTAGAGCAAGAAACGAAGAGTTGCGTGAAAACACAGGTGATGATGAATAGTGTTCAGAGGCCGCGTAAATTTCACACCCCGGGAAATTCCAAAAATTTGTCCACCCAAGACTGAACACCCGGCAGAACAACACAAGACCAAAAATTATGAGAAGATAAGCTTGAAAATGAGGAAATTTAAAAAATTTGAAAATTAAAGGATATTAATGAAAATCCTAATTTAAAACTTGAAATAATATAAAGCAAAAATTCCATCGAAATTTGGAGTGGTTTCCTGGGCCAAACTAAATTTTGGCCAGATGCCCAAGAGGTTTCATTATTGGGGTCCAAGAGGAGAAACCTCCATGTCGCAGAATGTGGTTTGTCGCAGCTTGAGTTCGCCTTCGCTCCTCAGGTTGGGCATCCGCTTCTGGTGGTGCCGGTGGGACTACAATTTTGCGAGGGGGCGACCGATGCAATTGATTCTTCATTAACTTCTTCTTTGTCCTTTGTTAATTCTTCCTGCAGTTTTGAGTTAATCGTGCTTTCCCACACTCCGTAATTCACTCATACTTCATCTCGACTCGCTCCTCATCCCCTAAATGACTTATGCTTGTTGCTCAGGAAAATGTCGAGCTCTAGTGGTCGTCATTGGCGTGAGTTGCATGACTCCATTCTAGCAGTTGATTATGGCATTAGATGTGGCCAAAAATGGCCTCCCAAGTATGATGGGCACTTGTTTAGTGCCCTCTGCCATTGGCTCTGTATCAAGAACCACGAAATCCACTGGATAGTAGAATTTATCCACCTTTACTAAGACATCCTCAACTATCCCCTTTGGTATTTTCACTGATCAATCCGCTAAGGATAGGGTGATGTTGGTAGGCTTTAGTTCCCAAACTTAAACTGCTTCGTACATCGAGTGGGCGGCGTAGGTCACATCGCCTGATCTGTTACTTGATTCATGCGTTCCTCCAATGTCGACCGAGATTATGAGGGATCCCGGATTCAGGATTTCACTAAGGTTTTCAGACCGGATGATGGGGAAATGACTTGTTCAAATCAAGAGGGCTTTCTTGTCAATGCCCAACCCTTTCTTGACTGTGCACAAGTCCTTTAGAAATTTAGCATAGGTCGGAACATGTTTGATCATGTCAAGCATTGGGATGCCCACTTTTGACTCCATTTCTCGCATTTCCAGGATGCCTTCTTACTGCAGGCCTCTTTCGGGCTTCGTTTCGGGGGAAACGGAGCAGGCATGCTTTTCTTCATCGAATCCTCTTTAATGAATATGTGTTCGCCCACTCCTCTTGTTCTTTGGTCTTCCCTACGTGCTCGTGGCACCGTCGCTCAATTTCCTTACCACTCTCAAGGTGATAATGGCCTCGACTTCTGATCGCATTTTGCAAGTGTGCTCACTGCACACTAGTCTGGGCACTCCTGGGATCGCGTTGTCTCGGAAAGCGGAATCTCCCTTGCTCCCGCACTGCTGCTGATTAGCTTCGCGCTAGTGATGGATGACCGTATGTACTAATTTTTCATTTCAGCTTGCGGAGCCTCCATCAATTCTTTTGTCCGGAGCTTTCTACATTTTCTATTCTTTTGGACTAACTGAAAGATTACTGGGCCGCTTCCTCTACAAAATTCCCCACCACCTTGTTCAAATTCATGATAGCTTCATGAATAAGTGATGAGGTTGGTGGTCGCTAGTGTCGAGACTCGAATCTTACCGTTGCGCCGATGTGCCCTCGGTGAACAACATATACTGCAGGCTTCAGTTTCCGTGCTAGTCAGTGGTTCTTCCAAATGGGATTATGTGTCGCTAAACTGGCACGCTTGGTGGCCCATTTCGCCTCAACATTTGCATTTTCGACCATCAATTCCCTTACTGAGGGAGAAATTGGACAATGTTCTCTCGATGATCGCATTGACAATCAAAACACGGCTCGCCAGCATGATGTCTTCACACGCCCACTCCCGCCGTTTCTGTCAAGCCCTTCCATCCTTCTTGTTGCAGGGACAACTTAGCATTTAGTTCCACATCCTCGGCCAAGAATAAATGCCTCCCCTCGATTTACATCAGGTGCTTAATTCTCTCTAATTTCTCGTTCTACTTATCCCATCCCTTGGAGGTTTCAGCTACATAATTGAGGAAGTCCATGGCTTTATCAGGATTCTTGCTGAGGAAGTCCCCTCCACACATGGTCTCCAAGAATTGTTTCATGGCAAGGGACATTCCATCGTAGAAGTGGTTTACTAGCATCCATGTGTCAAAACCATGGCGAGGCGGTGCACCGACATGGTCTCCTTATATACTTTCCCCAACATTGATAAAATCTCTACCGTCATGAGCCGCGAAGGTGTGACTCGCTTCAAATTGTCGGGTTCAGGTGCACTAAAGAACTTCTTCAAAAATTCTTCTGCCAAATTTCTAATTAATTTCATGGTCCCAGCCTTAGTGAATTGGGAGCCAATTTCGCTCAGGTTCGAGGGTCACCGGAAACCTTTCAGCCAAAGATCTCCATATCGACAGACCAGCCAGTAACTTTCCTCAACCTTGATGTGCTGTATGGATTTTCATTTTCCATACCATGAAAAGTCGGAGCAGGGAACTTATAAGGTCCACCGCCAGCATCCTCGTGGGTATAATGCAATGAGGGCGCACTCACCCTCTGCAGTGTATGTGATCCTCATCACCTGTAGGCATCGGGCTCTCAACCCCCGGTCACTCGCCGCTCGCCTGGGGTCTCCATCCGATCGTGTAAACCGCTTCACCCTTGTTCAACCCGGAGCACTTAGCCTTTCCACCCGCTTCACGCGTTTCGTCCCACTCCGCATAAGTCGTGCGAACACAATAATAACAAGCAAAGAAACCAACAAAAACAAGACTACCAAAAGGTTGATATTGCCTAAATCAAAACTCGGGGAAAATGGGTCACATGCTGAAATTTTCAAACTCCCCGGCAAAGGAAATTAAACTCCCCTCAGAAGCGAACTACAAGGAAAAATGGTAAAATAAAAAAAGAAACGACCACCGACATTGCGGATTCGATCACAAGTTCAATATTTCCTTTCTCACTAGTGGCACCATCCTATGAACGCGCCATTTGATTTGTTTAGTTAGGCCAAGTAGGGTGTTCTGAATCAACAAATTTATATCCTAGATTCCTACTAATTAATTAGCAAAGCTACCATAGTATACCACGGCAATAACACGGTACGGGTTTTCTTCATGGTAAAGTTATTGCAAATAGATCAAAATGGTGTTTTCTACTTTGGATTTAAGGTTTCAGGAAAAATGTAAAGGTGGGTGAATGGTTGAAAACTTGAAATAAAATTGAAATAAAGTTAAAGAGAATTCCTTGAGTCTTGACTGATCGCTTGGTGGTTCTAAGATAACCGACATGTCCTCAGTCTTTTCTCGCATCGGGAGCAGACATATAGTCATTTCCCCAACCGGCCCTCATTTAGCTTTAAAACCTAAACCCTAAAAGTTTTCCTCTTTGAAATATGGCGGCATTTACCAGAGCACATGAATGCTCCCAAATGATGAGAACACACCTCCTAAACCTACCCTTCAAGCAACTCAATAGGAGGTAACTATCCCGGGCACGTGGATCTAAGTGATAAGTAATCACTGAACCAGTGCTGCCAAATACACGTTGGGGTGAGACATGCCTAAGAGATTTAACCTAAGGTGAGAAGAAGAAACACAAATACCCAAAAATGCATACATGAAAAGCATGAGAACATGCAATTTGCTCTAAACCAACACCCATGTTTCTCTAAGGATTTAGGGTTTTAGCTTTAGCATCCCTTGATTTGTCTAAGGGGTGTTGGCTAGTGAGAAAATGCAAGAAAATGAAGGGAAAGGGGAGAGAAAATCACAAAACCGCCGAGGGAGAGGCCGCCCAATTTTATTGATTGATTGATGACTCGAAAGCATCGACTGATGGCATAAGCAAGATCGAGCTTATATAGGTGCTCGCAACAAGGAAATTACAAAAGTAGTTGTCCACAAAATTACATCAAGGGTAGATTGGTACAAAGCCAAACAAAAAGCGGTCAAAAGGGGGCCAACAAAGAAAGTGTGGAGAGCAATGTTGTGAAATTTCGCAACCTACGAAAATTCACAAGTTGCGGATTTTCGCAACCCTGCAAGATTTTCACTGAGTTTCCTTCTTCAGCATTTTGCTCAAATATCCTCCAAGTTCTGATCACATCTCTAATTCAATGCGTTCATCGTGGTTTGAATTGGATTGAAGATAATGAGGCATTTGACTCGCAAAAACTACTTTAAAAATAGCTACAAATAGTGATCAAGAGTGTGCCGTGACCCCAATGTATCAATCGAAGAAGAAGTCGATTAGTACAATAAAAGTTCTAAACCCTGTTAGGTTTAGTAGCAAAGGTTTAAAATAGCACTATTTGGGTACTAATCAGTTGCCTGAATGAGTTATTCACTACATCATCTGGGTTTTATCATTTGATCATCCGGAAGTGATCCGGAGCGCGCCCTGGCTTACGCCTGACGTGGGTCGGCCAGCAGTTGAGGCTCATTCTACCGATCCATCCGGCCACATGTATGTGACCCAAATAGGATGTTACCTATGTCGGGCCGGGCAGCCGGGCTTCCTACACCACCTCCGATCGGTAATTTGATCCGCCTAGGATGTTATCTTATGCTGGCTCCGCCGCTGAACTCAGGCCACCCGAACTTATAATTTGACAAGCTAGATGTTATCTATAACGGGGCCGAAAGGTGTCGCTGAACTACGCCAATCTAACTTATAATTCACCCACTAGGGTGTGTTACTTTGTCACGCAGTCGCTGAACCGCTGGCGCCAATCAACTTATAATCGGGACCATTTAGACGCGATCTAGCGCCGGGCCGGCAGTCGCTGAATCGCACACCCGAACTTATAATCGGGACCAAATTAGACGTGCGATTATATTTCGCCGCATCGCTGAACTCCGCGCCACCCGACTTATAATTGGGAACATCACCCAGATGTGATCTGCGCCGGGCCGGCAGTCGCTGAACCACGCCACCGACTTATAATTTCAACTCGGCCAGATGTTACCCAGCGCCGGGCCTAAAGGTGTCGCTGAACTCCGCGCCACCCGACTTATAATCGGGACTAGCTAGACGTGATCTACGGGTCGGGCAGCGCCAGCGAACCGCGCCGCCATGACTTATAATCGGGACCGCCTAGATGTTATCAGGTCGGGTCGGCAGTCGCTGAACTCCGCGCCACCTCGACTTATAATTTCAATTTTGTACCTAGGTGTTATCTATGCTAGGTCGGACAGTCGCTGGAACTGACGCCAATTTAATTTATAATCGACCGTAATGCTAAGTATAGATATGCGACACATGTCGCAAGAGGTAGATATTAAAGATACATTCTTTATTGATAAGTATCTTTCAAGCGCGTGGCATTCCACATTCTGTGCAATGTGGAGTTCCATCCGCTTTATCTATGCGATGTGACTGGAACTTCCCGAGCCTGCATCACGCGCGCGCGGTCCCTCCCAGTTGGGTTGGAACTTTCCTGCCGAGGGGTCCGTAGTATTCTCAAAAACTTTCCTCAAAACTAGATCACCCGGCTGGAACATCAGAGGCTTCACTCGTTTGTTATAAGAATTTTCCAAGCGACGTTGGTAGGATGCTACTCGAATTGCTGCCGCTTCCCGCAGCTCGTCACTTGTGCTCCACCACCACTAATCCTCAGACATTTTCCGATCTCAGCGTAGCTGTCCGGATGGTAGGTAGACCAATTTCAGTAGGGATAACAGCTTCCATCCCGTAGGTAAGTGTGAAAGGAGAGATGTTGGTCGGCTTTCGGGCTGTGGTCCTATAGGCCTAGAGCACCCCGGGTAGTTCCTCCACCCATTTCCCTTTAGCGGAGTCTAACCTCGCTCTTGAGGGCGGCCAATGTGGTTTGCCCGAGGCTTACTGGGCTTACGGCTAGTGGGTACCGGGGTGGGTGGAGTACAAGTTTGGCCTCATTTTGCAAAGTCCCACAGACTCAATCGGCAAATCATGCCCATTATCGGATATGATTGATCTCGGGATGCCGAACCGCGTATAATGTTTTTCAGGATGAATCGAACATCTCTATCTTTGATTGACGCCAAGGCATCGCCCATCCATTTATCAAATAATCTGGTGGGCACCAACAATAGTTTCTTTTCAAGGTGTGCAAGTGGGAAGCAAACTGGTAAATATCAATCCCCCACTGAGCGAACGGTTGGCGACCAACAATAGTTTCTTTTGGGCAGGTGCAGTGGGAAGCAAACCCAAAATATCAATCCCCACGAGCTAATCTACCACTGCCAGAGATGGAGAGCAAATCTGCAAACCCGACGATTTCAAGACGGGGAGACATTCATGGTACCATCAGCATTTTTCGACGTAATCGGCAACGTCCGACTTCATAGCTGGCCGCAATACCGCGCGTGAGCCCAATGAGCCAGTGTTCTTCCTCCCAGGATTTCGCATATGTCTGCAACTCACCAACACATACCGGCCTCGTCAGAGCAAGCATTTCAGTATGGCCCGCCCAAGGACCTTTTGTATAGCTGCCCGTCTACTAAGGAGAATTGCCGACCGAATCAATTTTGGTGGAGCTCTCGCTTTGTCATTAGGTGGTAGTTCCTCCCGCAGCCATGTAGAGCGATGGGATCCATCCAGGATGGGGGAACCTCCTCTATCTGGCTTACTTGAGTATGTAGTATGGAAGAGCCCGATTAGTAGTAGATGGGGAGATATATTGTTTTTTTTATTGGCAAAGAAGCCGCAACGACGGCTGAGGCATCGACCCTTTCATTACGGTCCCTAGGGACATGTTCAAGTTTCCAGGCCAAGAGGGTGCTTACTCTGTTTGACTAGAGTAAAGATATTTTGTCATTCGGGTTCCCGGACTCGAATTCTCGCTGACGGTCCTACAAACGCACTGTAAGTCCGTGACGCCCAAAATCGGGTCCCGCGGACTACCGCTGTCAACCGCTGGAATACAAGTGATGCTCTGATTACCCACGCTCACTCAAAACCTGCGTAGTCCCTTTGTAACGGAGCTCACCTGGCACAACACCCGCATATCCTATCCCAAACAAAGGGTAATATATATCCAATACGACCACTGGACCTATGGGCAAACAATTCCTCAATATCTTATACCTAACTATGAACCAACTATATATCCTAAGGGGCCTAAGAGTTTAGATGTTTTACTTTATACAACACATATATTAAAATAGAGAATTCTAATACATGTACAAGATCATCAAAGCCAACCGGCTTTTCTTCTTCTAAACTCACTCAGATCTGAGCCGTCCCTCGTGCGCTCCTTTAAAATTCGAAAATAAAGGGGGGTCCCACGACGGGGTGAGCTAATGCTCAATAGGAGAATCGCTCTAAGTGGGCTACTCACCACCTAAGTGCTGTGCAATGTTCCAATTTAAACACACATTCAAGCAAATGCATGATCCTACTCGAAGGTTCATACGACTAACTCGCATCCCGAGCCTCATCGACTCTCTCCCACACTCGCCAAGCCCTCAGAAGTGAGAATTATTAATGTATTTGTTTGTGGACAACCCTCCGATAAAACATATCAATTCGGGCCGCCCGATGATTGATATATTATTTGTTTGTGGACTATCCATGAATATCAATTGGGTCATCCGACGATTGATATTTTAAATTTGACTACCCTCTGATAATTAATGCTTTTAGACAACCTCCGACCATTTTCTCTAGACTCACCATGCACTAACCCTCTAGTCCTAGGATGTTCCAGAAGCAGTACATGGAATGCATGTATGCCATTTCCAATACAAATAATCACATGCAATATGTAAAACATACACATATTCATAATATCCAATCACACAATCACGCCATGTAATTACTATTTCATCGTACCACTTCACGCTAACGATCAAACACGAGCAATTTAATTTAAAATCATCACCAAACACAGAGTTTTCGCAAAAATATATTTTTAGAACACTATTGAATAGTGAAACCCTTTCTACATTATTCCCAAAAATCTACAACTCAACGGCCACTTATGAACTCCAATCCACTACGCATTCCCTACCTAATGCATACCAACAAACATTTAATGTAATAAATTAACACAACTACACCCAAACAGCCCGTACCCATATACGGCTACTCCATTTTTGTTTCATAATTTATATCAATTCGGCCCTGCCTGGGACCGATCGTGACGGCCCCTCACACCATCTTAACCCAAACATCGACAAAACACTTTAAAATAAGACAAAACTCAAAGAGGGTAAACCCCTACCTCCTGGAAGGCTCATAAACTCTATAGTTCCGGTACCCACGCGGCCCCTCTCCGCGTAGAGCATTTCTCCTCCCTCTCTTGTACAGTAAAGATGTCACTTTGATCAAACAGATTTTCTCAGGAGAGAAGGAAGACCTTCTCACTCTATGCACGCCATCAAGCCCACCGCATCCCCCTCTCCCACATTTCACGCTTGCTCTTATTTTTATGGGGAAGACAAGTCACTAATATGTTTTGTCTTTTATGACTTTAAACACCCCTAAAATGAATACAGGTCCCTCTTTTCTCATATTCGATATTCAGACTACCCCGCCATTCATTTTCATTATTTCTCTACTCATACCACTACTTTCAAGATACAGTACACATATTATATGTGACTTTCACAAGATCTAAAATCTTTTACTAAGACCAAACTAGATGCCCCAGAAAACGCGGCCAACCACTATCTTTAATTTACTAAAATTTTACGTACTAGCTAGATTTCGCGAGACGATTCCAACGATGAAATCCATTTCATCATCCGAGGTCTAGAGAATTAATTACGGATTTTTAACTGAAATTAACAATTTTGTAATCGAAATTACGATTTTGCCCCTTTTCCAGATATTGGAATTTCTCGGGTCTTACAGAGTCGCTTCAAATCAAAAGGCCAAGACTCACGCAGTGCGAAATTCAAGATCACATCATGGCTTCGCATCAACACCTGGGTATATGTTTTGTTATATTCAAGTAAGGATTGGGAGCAAATGCAACTTATGCCCTATGATATTTTAAATTGTGATTAAGATTAGCTTTATCTTAATGGTTGGTTTAATTAGAGGATTAGCAAAGTGTGTTAGATTGCATTTTTATGGCATGTGGGTCAATTACAAATTAGGTAAGTTTAGTGGTTTTGTTAGGCTTGTACTAAGTATGTGTCAAGGACCACTTTGAAAACTTGTTATAGTGGAGAGGGACTAAAGTGTAATATCCTTTGTGAGCTATGGGGGCATCATGAGGCATGACACCTCATATATGCATGGTAGAGATCTTGACACATGGCAAGTGCATGAGAAGAGCTTGCTTATGTGCCAAGCAAACCAATTCTCTTGGTTTTGGATGCTGTGACCAACTTCTTGCTAGGAAGTGGAAAATTCTGGAAATTTAGGAAAGTGAGAGAGAGTTCTAGAGAGAAGCTAGAGAGAAGGAGGAGAAAAGGCTTAAAGGGAAAGCTTGGTTTTTGTGGAAAAGTTCACTAAGGTATGTAAACATGATCTTTGAGGCTTTGTTGTAGCTTTATGGACTTTGGTTATATTCTAGGGTTTTGTTGGGATTGGCATCCTAACCCTAGATTTGATGAAAGGTGTGTTTGTGGAACCCTAAATTGTAAAAAAGACCAGTTTTGTGAAGATGGCATGTGTGTGTGTGTGTCCAAGGAGAAGGTCCAGCTTTCCCTTGACCCCATGACAGTGCTTCTGGCCATGTTGGCCTTAAAGAACTCCAACTGGATGATTTCAGCTGAGAAGAAGCCTACACCCAGAGCCTCGAATGTCTAGAAGAAACTCAAGAACTAAATCCATAACACACTTTGAATTTAGTTGAAAGTCAGATTCAGATTCTGTCCCATGTTCTGAGCAGCCGTTTTTTGAGTCATGCTGAGTTATATTATCCAAATAGAGTGATTCAAAACCCTCTCAAAGTAAATAGCAATCTCAATGAAGAAAGTGTGGCCAAAATTGCACGTATTTGTTCCCATGATTTCAAGTCAAAGTAAGGGTGAAGTGAGGACACAGATTCTCGTCTCAGAAATGGTCTCTGGAGGTCAGAGTGTAAAACCAACTTTGATTCCGGCGGTCCGAATGACCTGATTTAAGAGGCTGCGGAAGCTAAGAGATAGGAGAACTTTTGGTCAGAAGACCATAGTGAACAAAAAACGTGTATGGCTGGTCAAAATGGTAGTTAAGAAAAAAAGAAAAAAAGGGGGTCTTGAGATAGGCTGAAACAAGGTACAAGTGTTGTGTGTGCTATCAGGTTACCCTAATAAGGTGTTAAATGTTGATATTAGTAAGTGTAGCAGAGTGCTCTCAAGGATCAAGGTTTATGTTTGTAGGTATAAGAATATGTGTGATTCGAAAGTGGTGAAGTAGTAAATAACCAATCGATAATTTTAAATCTCAATGCTTGAGGCTAAGAAATCTTAAGGACTTGTTAGACTTGCATCCTTCGGAGTAGCCTCTTGGCTTTGACTCGAGATTTGTAGTATTCTTTGAATCCACAGTGTGTAAGGGATCTGTGTAACCTTCTCCCGCGCCATACTCGTTATTTGATGAAATTATCATTCCATGCTTGAACTGCAGTGATTTTCAATGATATAAACGTGTAAGGTTTCATATATCTATGGTACTTGAATTAATCGGGTATGATGCTTTGTCATCCATGGGTGAATGCCGCGAATCCTTCCGTTTTAGCACAGATACGTAAGGTGGACCGCAGAGTCCAGAGGGACACGGGACTAAGGACTAGTCCCCGGTTGTAATCCAGCGCCACAGATATATCGGATGTGACATCCCTGCGGAACCAAGAATTTGTCGTTATACCGATGTGGGCATATCCCGGGAACCGACTGTCGTTGCTCGGGATGATCGCTAGTCCTCGTGAAAGCCCAAAAGAGTCACCTGGCGAGGGGCCTGGGTATTTGGTGGTAGTATCAGACCATTTGTTTCATATCAACCCACACTTGAAATGCCTAGTGTTTTAGAGATGTTAATTATTTGTATTTTTGGAAATGTTTTTATAATAGTTTATTTGTTATGGATTCACTTACTATGTTGTCGAATCCCACCCTTCATTATTCCACTCTAGATGCAAATAGACCACTGCAAGATGACTTGAGAGTTTGACTTATGTGGTTTTGGAGGTCGGGACCAGCGCGCCCTTAGCATGCCAGGCTAGCATACATTTTCGAGGAACATCTAGTGTTGTGTGGAGGTTCACATCAGATACTTTGGAGCCTATATCATCATGGGTCTGTGGTATTTTGGCTTGTGAATAGTTTAGGACACTTTGTATAGAAAGTTTTTATCTTGTAACATTATTTCATCATGTAAGTGAATTTTGTCCATTGATATCTTCACTCTGCATATATATATATGCCTTGAGGACCTGAATATTTCTAACATGCTTTCTAGCGACATCTAAGGTAAGAGCTGGACCTGTAGTTTTGAGTGGAAATAAAAGTTGATAGAGGGTGTGGTGGCTGTGTAGCCCTTTGATATAAAGTGTTTGATTTTGAAAGAGTCCCCATGTTAGACTCGATGAAAAGATGGGTAAAATAACATAAATCACATCGTGGAAACTGTATGTGATGGAAAGTTGGTATCGCAGCGAAGTGGATAAATCCTTGGGACACATGAAAATCTAATAGGCACACATAGGATTCCTGTAAAACACTTAAGCCATGATGATGAGTCGGGTTTCATGCCAGATTTGCGGCATTGGGTGATGATATGATTTTCATGTATATGAAGGATAAGGCTTCCTAGCAAAGAACAACTAGTGAAGGGTATTTATGATAACATGTTTAATTCGAGATTATGTGATAAATATGTTGGTATGATTACAAGTATGATATAATGAAATGATATTATAATGTTTGTATGGATTTTTACCATAGTATTGGCTATGTAGCCGATTCTATACCATGTGCAATTGTTATGAATTCAAAGGCGCTAGGTTGGTTGAAGTGAAGACTGTAGAGATAGCTATAATAAATTGATGTTGAGAACCCTAGAGTTATTAATGGTTCTTGTATCATGACATCGATAACTGATTGTCTTTTCTTATATATAGACAATGAATATAGGAAGAAGGAGTGGGACACAAGGGTCGATAGCCTGTGAGATCCTCTTCACCTCAGCTTCATGAGGATGGGCTGAGACACGGGCATG
Source organism: Tetrastigma voinierianum (assembly GCA_016808115.1). Classification (NCBI taxonomy): domain Eukaryota; kingdom Viridiplantae; phylum Streptophyta; class Magnoliopsida; order Vitales; family Vitaceae; genus Tetrastigma; species Tetrastigma voinierianum. The sequence continues at coordinate 807,135 of JAEQBH010000403.1, forward strand.
CTACTCCTCCGAGGGCATCAGAAGATAATGCAAGGGTTGATCAAGAATTTCTAAGGCAATTACCCCCAAAGTGTTTCGGGTGGTGTCAATTTCCTTGAGGCCGAGTATCGCTAAAGGAAGTGAAGAAGATTCTGGATGTCTTGGAAGTCCTGGGGATGGAGAGAGTTTCTCTAGCGTCCCTTATGTCGGAGGACGAGGTCGACGCTGGTGGATATGGTTAAGAACACTCCATGATGTGCCACACATGGGTGGACTCGCCAGGAGTTACTTCGCCAAGTACTTTCCCGAGGCCATGAGGAGACAAGAGATCGGAGTTTGTGCACCCGCAGTTAGGGGGCGCGGATCAGAGCTGCGCCCCCAGCATTCGTTGTCGGGGTATGCACAAGCATGTGGTGGCAGCGAGCAAATGAGAGCCAACAGCCAGAGGGTTTCCAGGGTCACATTCGTCAGTGTGGCTCCTTTCTTAGCGCTTCAAGAATTTGCCAGCCGAGCGTGTGGTAACGAGCCTCCATTAGCTGAGAGGGAGCCGAGCAGGCAGTAAGGGAAAGAAATAAGAATTCAGGCTTCAGGACTTCAGTCAGTGGATAAGAGGGCTAAGCCGCCAAGGATGAATGGTCTGACCACAATGCCCATGCAACAAGTGGTGTCAAACAGTACAAATGGGGACATGGGCCCTGGATTTGTTAAGAGGGGTGCGACAGACACTGCAGGAGGTGGTGCCCTGTTACAAAGAGCGAATCTGTACCTCCTCAAGGTCGGGCCACCAAAAGAACCATTCGCGTGTTCAAGGAGGGACACCTAAGGGGAGTGATTCCAGAGGGAAGATCAGATCATTTCTGTGCCAAGGGTCTCTGTGAGCGTAGTCTTCGCCGTGATACCGAGATCCAGAGCCTAATGTAAGAAAGTGGAAGGTATGGTTTTGTGTTATAGCACTTGGGCACATGTGTTGTTTGGATTCGGTGCATCAATGCCTTATTTATATCTACTTTGGGCTTCCATTTTCAGATCTAGAGATTGCACCACTTTCTCAGTTCTTTGTTTTGTTTGAGACAATCGCATGGGTGGTACACAGCTTATGGGGATGCGTGGTTGTGTGTCAATGTCAGGACAAGTCGATTGACTTAGTACCCTACATATGGCAAGTAGTTTTGACGTGGATTGCCAGGAATGGATTGGTTAGCCCCGACATCATGCGCCCTAGATTGTTTTCTCAAGAAGGTGACCTCCGTGATCGGGTCATGGGTCACGGTCGGCCATGCGGATTTATATCGGGCGACTCGATCGTTGATGTAGATGTAGGCAGAAAAAGTGGATGAGAAAGAATGGCCAACACTCCTTTTACTATGCCGGGGAGAGTAAAAGGAAGGTATCGTATCCCACAAGTGTGACTTTCGGTTGATGTATTTCCCGATGAGCTACGTGATTACCTCCCATAGAGAGATGAAATTCTCCATCGATTTGTATCCATAACATCGACATCCTATTTCAATAGCTCCATTTAGATGGGCCCGGGCTGAGCTTAAGGAGTTTAACCTACAAATGCAAGAATCGGGCAGTGGTAAAGGGTTCATCCGACCGAGTACCTTTCTACTTTGGGTGCCTCCCAAAGATTGTCTCTGTGAAAAAGAAAGACGGAACGCTACGGTTGTGTGTGGATTACCATAAGCAACAAAGCAACGATGAAGAACAAGTACCCACTTCCTGACGAGGATTCGTTTGATCGCTTGAACTAGGGCTTGTTACTCAAGATTGATCTAAGATCTCGGGGTATCATCGCTTGAGAGTACTGACTCGATATCCCGAAGACTGCCAGACTTGTAGGTATGACACTTCGTTTGTCATGCCTTCTCTGATCGACTAATGCTCCAACGCTTTTTATGGATAAGGATAATAGATATATCGTCCGTATCTCGATCAGCTTTGCGGTAGTGTTTCAGGACGACATCCCGATATATTCAAGGGTCGAGCCGAACATGAGCAAAGATTTCTGCAAATCATGCCATGTATCGAGAGAGAATCAGTTGTATGCCAAACTTGAGAAGTGTGATTTCTGGTTACAAGAAATCAGCCTTGTGGCACATGGTGTCTAAGGAAGGTATTTCAAAGGATCCCAGTGAAAGGTCGAGGCCGTGATAGGTGGAACCCAAGAGTATCTTTGAGATACGCAAATTCTTGATTGGCTGGTTATTACCGTCGATTATCAGAACTTCTCCAGATCGGCATGTGTCCACCCATTCGGGATCAACACGCAAGTGGAGTGAGCTTTGACTGAGTTGATTGGCGTGAGGAGTCTTTCCGTAGAGTCGAAAAGAGATTATTCACGCCACGGTAGGTTGATTACTCCGTAAGGAGCTGGGAAAAAGCAATATGTTTTCTCGTGATGCCTCAAGGGCTTCGCTTCAAAAGCGTACTTATGCAAAAGGCAGTGGTTGCCTATGCCTCAGGCAATTGAAGAAACATGAAGAGAATTACCCCACGCATGATTTAGAGCTTGTCATAGCAGTGTTTCGCCTCTAAAGCTATGGCGCACTACTTGTATGGTGAAAAGCCTGGAAGTGTTCTCCTCGACCACAAGAGTCATATATTTACGCAGAGATTTGAATGCTAAAGTGCAGAAAGGTGGATGGAGACACTTGAAGATTCTTGACTTTTCTTGCAATACCACCCGTAAAGCAATGTGGCCGATGCCTCAGTAGAAAAATCAAGGAGCATCCTTTCTCGGCTTGATGGTCATGAGTGGAAGATGTATGATTACATCGAAGTTCCACCCGTGCTGGCTTGCATGAGCTTAAGGCATGTTTTATTCGTTGGTAGCTCGCCAACGCTTTTTCTGTAGTAAGAGTCATCGAGGCTCGTGAGGTGAGTGATAAGAAGCTTGACGGCACACGCTTGCAAGTGGCCGGTGACGCACTGGCGCGGGAGTATCTTACGCAAATGGAGGAATCTATTTTCAACAGATTGTTTGTGTCTGATGATGCACAGTTAAGAGAGGAGGTGATGAGGGAAGCTCATCACTTTCTGGCTCACGATACATCCCGTGAGACAAAGATGTACCAATTTGTTCTGAGGCGCCACCTGCGGTGTAAGATGTGACGAAGAGAGACGAGCGAAGCCTCGTCTGTAAGTGCTCAATGCGCCAACAAGTGAAAGTCGGGAAAGCACCAGGACCGCCAGGTCAAGCAGTGTTCCACACAACCACAGCACGGAAATGGGATCATGTGGACGATGGACTCGTGGATCGGTTTGCCCAAGACTCACCAGGTAAAGATGGTGTTTTGGGAGCCGTTGGACCGGTCGACTAAATCAAAGATTACTTAGCAATAAGGACCACTCACTCTATTCTTACTTTGAGCAAGTTGTATGTGAGGGTATCAGAGGTTGCATGGTGTACCTCTCTCCATTGTGGCCGATAGGACTCGAGGTTTGCGTCCCGACTCGGGCAACAGAGAAAGCTGGGGAACTAAACAGATCGAGTACAAAGATTTCACCTCGTGACCGACGAGCAATCCCAGAGAGGATTCAGATTCTCGAAGATATGTTTAGAGCATGTGTATTAGACTTCCAGGAGTTGAATGGACCATTTGCCTGACATTGAGTTTCTGTATTATAATAATAGTTTTCGCAGACAGATGGCACCATATGAAAGCCTCTTTACTAAGTGCCATGTAGACGCCATGCGGCTGACCGACCGTGAGAGGCTACTTTGATTGGTCCAGAGTTGGCTGTGAAACGATGCAGAAGATAAGGGTGATGTGCTCTTGGCAAAGACAGAGCAGCAAAAGTTATGTTTAATTACGTGAGGAGACCCTTAGAGTTTCAGTTGGGGACCATGTTGAGAGTGTCGCCGCAAGGAATATTTCGTTTGGTAAAATGGGAAAACCGGCCCTAGTACATTGTCCGTTTGAGATTCTCCAAAGAGTTGGAGAGGTAGGCTACCGCTTAGCTCTTCCGTCAGCTTGTTTGGGATACATGATGTATTCCACATTTCATTGTTATGAAGTATGAGCGCATGTTTCAAGACATACTAGATTGGCAAGAGTTGAATTCTGCAAGAGAAATATGAAATATGAAGAGCGGCCAAGGGGAGATTCATTTAGATGTGCGAATGCGTGCTGCGGAACAAAATTATTTCTCTAGTGAAAAGTGTTATGGGAACACCATGGGAGTGGAAGAAGCTACATGGGAACTAGAAGCGTATGTGAAGAAGAAGTATCCTGAACTGCTCACAAAGGTACTGGCTTAATTTCTGGACGCACCATCGTAAGGGGGAGGGAATGTAACACCTGGTATATGTTTTGTTATATTCAAGTAAGGATTTTTAGGGAGCAAATGCAACTTATGCCCTATGATATTTTTTAAATTGTGATTAAGATTAGCCATCTAATGGTTGGCTTCTAATTAGAGGATTAGCAAAAGTGTGTTAGATTAGTTTTTATGGCATGTGGGTCAATTATGCAATTAGGTGTTTAGTGGTTTTGTTAGGTTTGGTAATTAAGTATGTGTTGAAGGACCACTTGAAAACTTGTTAGTGGAGAGGGACTAAAGTGTAATATCCTTGTGAGTTATGTGGCATCATGAGTGGGCATGACACCTCATATATGCATGGTAGAGATCTCGACACATGGCAAGTGCATGAGAAGAGCTATGTGCCAAGCAAACCAATTTCTCGTTTTGATGCTAGACCAACTTCTTGCTAGGAAGTGGAAAATTCTGGAAATTTAGAAAGTAGAGAGAGAGTTCTAGAGAGAAGCTAGAGAAGGAGGAGAAAAGGCTTCTGAAGGAAAGCTTGGTTTTTGGTGGAAAAAGTTCATCAAGGTATGTAAACATGATCTTTGAGGCTTTAGTTGTATTTCTTATGGACTTATTATATTCTAGGGTTTTGTTGGGATTACATCCCAACCCTTTGATGAGCGGTGTTTGGTGGAACCCTAAATTAAAGACCAGCTTTTGTGAAGATGGCATGTGGTAACCAAGGAGGTGCTGTCCAGCTTTCGCCTTGACCCCATGACAGTGTTTTTGACACATAAGTTGCCTAAAGAACTCCGAACTGATGATTCCAGTTGGAGAAGAAGCCCAAGACCTAGCCCGAATGTCTAGGAAGTAAATCCAAGAACTAAATCCTACAATAAGACCCTTGAATTTGAGGTTGAAAGTCAGATTCAGATTCTGTCCCATGTTCTGGAGCAGTTTCTGTTTGGAGCCAAGGTTGAGTTATATTGGATCCAAATGGAGTGATTCAAAACCTTCTCAAAGTAGCCACATAGGGGTGTAACTCATGAAGAAAGTGTGGCCAAAAATTATGGCTCATTTGTTCCCATAATTTCGTCAAAGTAAGGGTGAAAGTGAGGACACGTATCATTCCTAGAAATGGTCTCGGGAGGTCGAGTGTAAAAACCATAACTCTTGATTCAGGTCTAACAGACCTGATTTAAGAGGCTATGGAGCTAAGAGATAGGAGAACTTCTGGCCTGCAGCCAGACCATAGTGAACAAAAACGTGTATGGTTGGTCAAAAATGGTAGTTAAGAAAAAAGAAAAAAGGGGTCTTGAGATAGGCTGAAATGGTAAGGCATGTTGTGTAAAGTATTCGTGTTACCCTAATAAGGGTGTTAAATGTTGATATTAGTAAGTGTAAAAGAGTACCTTTTGAAGGACTGGGTTTATGTTTGTAGGTATAAGAATATGTGTGATTCGGAAAAAGAAGTAATGAACCAATTGGGTAATTTTATGTAACCCTGATTGTTCGAGGCTAAGAAATCTTATGACTTACACACTGCGCATCCTTCGAGTAGCCCCTGGTTTTGACTTCCTCGGGAGATTTTAAGTGATTTTGAACCAAGCAGCCAAGAGTGACCAGACCTTCTCCTGCTTATACCATGGCTTGACGAAATTGCATCATTCCATGCTTGAACTGTGTGATTTTCTAATGATATATATAAAATGTGTATATTTTTATATCTATGGAATTCTTTGAATTAATTGGTGCAGTTGATGTTTTTAAATATCCATGTAAGGAATGCTTTGTAATTTGTTTTAAAGCATGACATGGGTGGTGATAATCAGGTGAGAGTCCGGATTGATGTAGATGACACTGACTATGACTAGTCCCCGGGCTGTAGTCCCGGTAAAGGTCACAGACATACGGGATGGGCATATCCCGGTGGTAAGTCCTAGCACTTGTCTATAATGGATGTGGGCATATCCTCGGGTAGTAAGTCCCAGCAATTTGTCGTTGTTCGGGATGATCGGGCTAGTCCCCCGGTGAAAGCCAAAAGAGTCACCGATGAGGGGAACAGATGGTGGGTAGTATCGCATCCATTCGTTTCCACATCAACCTATTAATTGAAAATGCTCATGTTTTGAGATGTGTTGAATTATTTGTATTTTGAAAATGTTTTTATAAGCATAGTTTATGGGATTCACTACTGAGTTGTTTAATCACTCCCATTATTCCTCCACCTTAGATGCAGGTACGAGACCAGCTGCATGACTTGAGAGTTTGACTTGCATGGTTTTGGAGGTTGGGGAATTGTGAGTCAGCCTTAGCAAGCTGGTGTTTGGGCATACATTTTGAGGAACATCTAGTGTCAGGTGGAGGGTTCATGACTGTATACTGGGATGTGTCTATATCGATCACTGGTCATCAGATATTTGGTCAGGGCTATTAGTTTGGGACACTTTGTAGAAAGTTTTGGGGATTTTGTGTAAATATTATTTTGAGATCAAGTAAGTGAATAGTCTTGGTTCATTGAGGACTTACCTCAGTACAGATATGTATATATGTTTTGAGACCGGGAGTTGAGTTTTAATTACGTTTCAGCGATTACCCAAGTGGAGCTTGACCTGTGTTTCAGGAAATAAGGCAAAGCTGGATATATATGTGGTGTGTGGGCAGGGTAGCCCCTTTTATGCAAAGTGTTGGATTTTGAAAGAGTCCTATGTTAGGGACTCATGATGAAAAAAATAAAATATGGTAAAATAACATAAATCACGTCGTGGAAATCAGGGTGTGACACTTTGATTCGTTGTTGGAGGCAAAATAAGCCTAAATGAACTGCCTGTTCAATCCTTTCCCCGGTCGAAGAGGTTAATAGCAGATCGATGCCGGCTCCTGATTGTCTGGAAGCCCCATCAACGCAAAGGGTCCACTAGCTCCTTTCGCTCGGGCAAGAATCGCCATGGATTTCTCGTAGCGGAAGTCGCCAAGACTTGTCTTCAAAGTCTCGCTTGTACTAGATGCCATACTCGCTTAGTTCCATTGCCCAACGGGCCATCCTTCCGGACATATCTGGTTTATGAATCGTGCCTCGGAGTGGAAGATCGGGCCGACACCAACGGGATGAGCCGGGGCACGGGCGAAGCTTCTAGCATTGCTCGTAGTGGCCAAGGCAACTCGCTCAAGGTGAGTGTATCTGTGCTCCGTCGCATGATTTGCCGACAAACACCGCGCGGTCGGCCTCAACCTCGCCCCCATATTTAAACAAGGCGCTTACTAACGCTACATCAGAGGTCGCTAGGTAGAGATGTGAGCTGCCGCCGGCTTCCGGCTTACAAGAATCGACATGGCTCGGCCGTATCGCTGGATTGCCAATAATTCTTGCCTCATTCCTCATTCCATTCTGCCGCTATTGGCTCTCCCCGAGTAGTGAAAGAAGGGTTTCAACGGTCCGCGGTGAACCGAAATAAAATGCTTCAAGACGTCAACCGCCGCCGCTTGCCGATCCTTCTGAGCCGGGACCGGCGACGTAAGATGGCCTTGCCGTAGATTAGTCTATCCCCTTTGTTACCTACAAAGCCAAGGAATCGGCCTGGCGCTCACTCCCGAAGGCACATTTTAGGGGTTCGGGCCATACCGTATTCTAAGGAGGCACCGAATGTCTGTTGAGATTATCAACGTGATCCGGAGTCGCTGATTTACCCAGCATATCATCAATATAAACCCATCGTGCCAGCCGATGCAACGGTCGGGGTCGATTTTTGTCACCAACTCTTATAAGTTACCCTTATGCTCTTAAGCTCAAAAGGCATCACATTATAAATAGTAGAGTCCTCGGGGAGGTGAAAGACGCTTTTTCCGCTAAACCGAGGCATGAGGATCCGTGGTATCCTCGAGAACGCTACGTCCGTGAATGATAGCATACCATGCCCCGCCGAGGTATCCACAATCTGATCTATGCGGGGCAGGGGGAAGCTATCTGGACAAAGGCCGTTGGAGGTCCGTGTAATCCGGCCATCACTCTCCATTTGTTTCCTCTTGAACCACCACCACGCTGACTACCATTCGTGTGGTATTTAACCGCTCGACAAATACATTCGCCGTAAGATTATCGTTTCTGGCCTCGATGAACGCGGCGATCCGGTGAAAGCCGCCTCGCCATTCGACCTGGGCCAGAGGGCGAAGATTTAGCTTATGTGCAACGGTGCTGGTCGAATCCTCACACATATCTCGCATGAGTCCGCCAAATACATCGTAAAAAAGATTTAATCGCACTAATTCGGCATATCGGGGCCTTTTTCTCCTGGAGGAGGCACTGGGCCATATATGCATCTCGTCCGCCCGGGCCAGGGTGTGGTTTCAAGTGTCAATCAAGTTAATGGTTCCCCTATCCTCCAAAGCTGGCCGGGAGGATGGCTGTGATTACTATTGCATGGTCAGTTCCTCAAGGGTGGTTCATCGAAAGCATTCTCTCCGCTCGCGCCCTTGCATCGAGCTGATAGCATTGTCAAAGGCGCTAACCGATTCAAGGCTCACTTGCCCGAACTCAAATGCAGTTGATCGCTTGGTGGTATACGGATGGTATTGCTTTCATGGCATGTAACCGTGCTCCTCTTACCAAGATAAGATCAGATGTCTGTGTCTTCTACCACGAGAAATGTATCGAGTCACCGACCTGTCTTGACGTAAAAGGTGATGTCCCCTCGCAAACCCGCAGGATAGCTCCATTGAAACTCGACAAACCCGCCAATAGGAACAAAGATGATCTATCGACTTCATCTACTTGTGCCGGGAGACGCGAAATCGACCGACCGCTCGATCGACGATGAACTCAGGCACATCAAAACCGGCATCACATACGCCGGGCACGGAAAAGGCCGTAGTGTGGTGGAATGAACGTGTAGGTTAATAGGGGAAAGGTTATAAGGCCGCCAATCGCGTAATTGCCGATATCCCCGTTGCCGACAAGAGCGGAGCCAGTTTCGACCGAGGCCGCCCAGGGAGGCGCCTTTTTTTCATGCTTTGATTGAGGCTGCTGTCGCCGGTCCTCCCAGATAAGTTGGATGGTCGGCCGGTCCCCGGCGCATGCTCGATATCTCGTCACGCACCCCGCCGTGGCTCACCGAGCGCCGCCCCGCAGTCGTCTCGTGTACCGCCCCGAGGTGCCCGGCCCGAATCAACTTTCATCATGCAACCGAGGCTCGCAGCGACGGTCCGTGGCCATGGTCCCGTGCGGATACTGCATCACAGGACTTACTGGCGCGGTCCGGACTCTACCCTCAGCAGAAGCACTGAAGTCGTGGGAGGTCCCTGGGATGATGTGAAGGTGGAGTCACTGATAGGCGATGTTTGGCAGAGCAATGAACCGAGGACCTTTCCTCTTCTCAGATTGTCTGTCAGTGGCGCCCGGCCCTCGTCTGATTGCTTTTCTCTATCTCGCACGAGCCCTTTAGTAGCCGGCTTGCCGCTCCGGTGGTTATCATGACTATTACAGGCGGTCCCGATGTTATCTTCCGCACAGAGATAAACCCATCCTACTACGATACACTCCAGTTGCCGACGGGTCCAGGGATAAAGACTGGAAGAATGGGGTGGTTGGCCCAAAGCTTCTGAAGTTTTGCAATACCGCATCCACATCAGAGGTATCAATCGCAATCACTGGTTCAAAACTCAAGGCTGCGGAAGTCCCTGATGGTGACTCGCTTCGCGAAGGATGGACTGAGCCACACCCTTTTGTCGAGCAGGAGCACGTACTAAGATTAACGCTCCACGTCACATCGTGTTGCGATCCTTCTGGGCTTTTAAGGTGTTCCCGTGCCAAAGCAGGCCCCTGCGCTCAAGCCGGGAATACTTTGCACAGGTGAGAGTCATCACCCCGCCTCAGGATCATCGCCGTCGGGTGTCAAAGAGATCATACTTGACGGAAGACCCACAGACATGGTGAAGGGTGGTGAGAGTCGGGAGAGGATCGTAATCCGGGATATGTCAGGGGAGTGGAGAGCATGTCATGGTCCCCGGACGACGGGAGGAAAATTCATTTACGGAGCCCGGGGCGATCCGAAGGCGTTATATGGATGAATGGCGGCGGAAGCCCCCAGCACGGTCGAGCACATATTGATGTTTGGCGTTGGTGGTCGTTGGTCCTAACGGAGTTTCTCCTCCGCCACCGGCGCCTTGCGACAAGATGGAGTAGCTTGATTGGCGGGTGGCCTTTCTAGATTGGGCCGCGGCGTTCGAGGATGGAGGCGGCGCGGGAGCGGAGGAGGCTACCGGAGGACTCTTCGTCATCGCCGGCGGAGTCGATGTCGTCCCGGCGACAACCTTACACTTTCTTGGGACGGGAAGCGAGTAAATTTGGAGGTTCCTCGATTCGGTCCGCCGACCTCCAGCGGATTAGTAGGTGCTCATTTTCCTCCATATGGTTCTTTGTTCTTTGCAATTAGGCCATCTTGCCCGAGGCGCGCTCCTCTGCTTGCTTCCATCTCTTGGTGCCGAGCGGAGGCGGTCTTCAAGGGCTAGGTTTCTTTGGATTGATAGTCATGGTGGTGAACCAGGCCCGGTCGGCGGGATGGTGGAATAGCCCAGCCGGGGTCGGGGAGTCACTGGGAGTGGGTGTACCCAAGCTCTCACGTGCCGCCGAGATTTCTTGCTTGGCGTTTCCCACAGACGGCGCGATTGTGAATCTCTGAATTCTCGAGTTAGTGGATCGTCGAGACATCCGCAGTTGTTTACAACTGAAAACAAATAAGAAGACGACGGTGGTGATCGGAAGTAAGTCCCTCAGTGGCAAAGTTAGTCTTATTCTCAAAGACTTTGAGCTTAGAATAGAAAATTATTTCGATCCAGAATCTCGTACCTTTTTTTATGTGACTTGCTTCTCTTTTATGGAAGGAGAAAAGATGATCCGTCTTTTTTGGAGTAGACGATTTCTTCCCATAATGTTACGGAAATGTGGCTCTTATTTCGGGAAGGATGACTTATTATGCCTTTTACGTAACTCGGCTGATCAGGTTCAACGCTGAAAAAGCATTCCTATAGTCTCTTGGGGCGACGAACCGGCTCATGGGGAGACCGATATACTTATACCATGAAGAGCCGGTGAAATGACACCGTTTGGTGGAGTTCTTAGTCGGAAAAACACTAGGTAAAAAAGACGTCCGGGATATGAGATGCCCGGGCACCAGGACGAAGGATTGGCCGGCGTTCCTGGGCCAGCTGGCTTTTGGGCCTAGTTCCTTTGGGGTACCCGGGCGAAGGATCGGTCGGGCTTTCCTGGGTCGGTTGGCTTCTGGGCCTAGTCCCTTTGGGGCTCTTGGGCTGGGCCAGTTGGCTAGGGGTGCCGGGCTAGGCCCATGGTACCCACAAGAGACACACGATAATGTGTGGTTATTACTTTTATTACTCTGTTTCCAGTCACTTTATTATGAACACGGCATATATAAATAGCCCAGAACCGAGCAACACCACCTATCGGGCAGGCTTGTCACCTGTTGGGCAGCTCGGATGCTATGTACGCCCTCTGCTTTCCCGACCTCGCTTCGTTCCCTGCTGCTGTTGCCTCAGCACTATCTGGAGGAGATCCTCGCACTGGCAATCCTGATCATCCATCTTCTGCAACGAGCACTCGATGGGTGACTCACTCCTGTTGATTCATGGTTCGGGCCGCCCTGCCGTTTCTCCATCTCCTGCCAGATGTACTGGTTGCACTGACGGAACACATGGAATTGGTGCTGCCACCTGTCAAGTGGCGGAGTTAGAATTCAAGATCAGTGGGCAAACTTAAATAATATAAGAAGTCTTATCTGAATGGTTTAATTCTTAATGGTAAAACCTGTGTTCCAATCACCATAATTACAAAGGGCATTTTTTTTTTTTTTTTTCAGCGGGGTAAATGCCCCTCTGGGAATATGCTAGATCCGCCCCTATCTGTCGTTCTGCCTCCCTTGGAACTGCCGGTACTCGGGCTGTCGTTCCTGGTTTGGTAGATGGTAGCATTGGAGATGGCCGGGAGGAGAAGGAGTAGGAGAGTTGCTGCGAAAATCGAGAGGTTCACCATTGTCGTTGCTGTAAGGAGGGCTAGATTGATGATGATGATGATGATGAGTGAGTGAGTGGTGGAAGGGATGAAGGGAGGTTTTTACAGTGAAGTGGCGGCGGATGCGCGGATGTGGCAGAAGTGTGGCAGGTGGAAATGGGCAGTCGGAGGTGTCGACGTGTGGAGGGTAGTTTGCATGCTGGAATGGAAGCATTCATGGAAGGAAAGGCTGGATTGTAATACTAATTCCTATGAACACATGGAATTGGTGCTGCCACCTGTCAAGTAGCGTCCTCCATGATCTGATTTTTTGGGAAAATCGATTGTTTTGGGGAATAGTTTTTTGTTATCTGTAATTAAGAGAAAAAAGCATGTTTGACAATTAAATATTAATTTTTATAGTTCCGTGAAATATTTTCTTTCTTTTATCTCCCAACACTTTCACCTTTTCTGTAATAGAAGTCAAGCAAGTCAACTTTAGAAGGGCATTCAGCCGATATAAACAGAGAAAAAGGTTACAGGATTCATGGGATTATTACAATAGACTTATTATGATCCGGTCTACACCGGCCGGACTGCTTAAAACTTGCATGTTTTGGGTTCCAAGTCACAGTCAGAGGGCAAGTGTCTGGCGGAATCCTCCATGTCTTCAACCTCCTCGCCCTGCATTTCTCCCCGTTCCCGGAGCTGCCTAACTATCTCCTCCAAACCCATGCACCGGCACTTGCTCCCCAGCTTCTCCATTTCGTCACCTTTGGCTTCAGCTCCCTCCTCCTCCTCCTCCTCCTCCTGGTTTACCATGAGGAGTTGCCGCCGCAACAGCGCTCCCATTTCGCGGTCGATCAAGTACTGCTCGCAGTGGGTGAGCTTCAGTCTCTTGATCTGCTTCCTGCATTTTGCTTGCTTTGAGTTATCGTAGATAGCGCTGACGGCGGTGATGAGTAGGAGGGTTGCGAAAATAGTAGCGATGACTGCGATTCTTGCCATTGTTTTTCGACTTTGAATGTCGGTGTGATGGTGGTGACGGGTACTTATGAGATAGTTTGGGGATTGCATGTAGTGATCAACGTGTAAGCAAGGTGGTAGATGATGCCATGAAATTTTGTTTTTTGGAGTTATTTGAAAGATGGTACAAAACGATATGTTCTGTAGTATAATGATGCACCACTCGTTTGCTAACGCTATAACATGGGGGCTTCAAGGGAAAATGAGGAGATATTCGGCTAAGGGGCTGTTTACCGTTTTTTAAAACTGTTTTTTCGGTTGAAAAATAAGAATAGGGAAACAAAGAGAACACATAACATGTTTGTCTTCTATTTTTAGAAACTGTTTTTTAGTATAGTTTTGATAAGAGAAAGAAAACCATTTGATGATATCTGAAAAATAATTCTCCGAATTTAGTATTTTTTGGGTTCTCTTTCTACGTTTTTCTTTCTTAACAAAAAAAAAAGGGAAATTGTTCTCTTAATTCTTCTTATTTTTCAAAATCTATAACCAAACTAGCCCTTAATTTCCATTTTCTTTTTGTTTTAAAAAACCAAGAGAACACAAGAAAAAACACTAAATATAGATAACAATAACAATTTTAAGAGAATAACAAATTTTTTTTTTGTTTTCAAAAAATTGTTCTCAAGAATAAATTTAAAAAATAAGAACCAAACATCCCCTAAAAGTCTTGATCTACTCATAAAATTTGAAATAAAAATTACTTACTCCTAATTTATTTCGTCTTATTTTCGTACCCCCTTTTCTCTTTTTTTGCCTATGAGATAAAAAAATCAATCACAGTACTTCCGTGGAATGATAAAGATGAGTATCAAAGAATTCTTCTATTCTTCTTTCTTCATCAAGGTTGTCTTATTAATTCTTCATTTTCACTGCATTTTTTGTTGGCTAGAATTTTTCGGGTTGGTTTTTATTAGGGCTTCAATATATTTTTCTTCCTTAGCCTCCCTCTCATTTTTCTTCTTTCAAGCGCAACATCTACCATCACAATCTTGCTTACAAGTTCATCACACACGGGAAATCCTAAAGCCTCCAACTACAAGTATATACACTTCTTCTTCACCACCACCAACATTTAAAATGTAAAGAAGAAGATTGTGAAGGTAGATTTTGGGCTTGAAAGAAAAAAATAAGAGGGAGGTAATTAAGAGAGATTCTAAAGGACACATGACTGCGTGTGTGAATGTTCTATGGCATCATATAGTAAATACTGCCACTCGCTTCGTCTTGTTTGTTTTCTATGACATCACTTTGGACTTTCTTGGAAGTGAAATCGTTTATTGCCTTAGCTAATGAAAAAGCTGATGAACACCCAATATAGATCTTCAGTTGTGATAATTATGATGCCAGCCTCTGGTTCAAAAGAACAGCTCAACTCATCAAATTGTTCCATCCATACCATAATTAAAGTTTAATTGAAGCTTCAAAGTGTGATCAGGCCATGAGAAGCCAAATTTATGTTTATGATTCTGTTTGAAACTGAGCTGTGATCAGAGAATGCGACTGGTACAGTATTAATTCCATGACCCCCTATTACTATTTGTTGTCCTTACTACTGCTTCCTCTCTTGGCGTTGTCCTATTTGGAGGTGGACGTCTGGGGGTGTCTTGCATGTTGGTTTGGCTGCATTCATGGTTGCGTTACAAGATAGACGATGAGGTATTGTGACATCTCAAATGCATGGCATCTACTTATTTTGTCTGAAATACTGCTTTACAATTTAATGCGACAATAAAGTTATTTACTTATTTTTGTCAAATACCCGCTTGCAATTTAATGGAGCAATAAAGTTATTTTGTTTGGACTTAGAAGAACCGGAAAGTACTAGGAAAAGAAATAAGATATTAAGGCTCATTTTTGGACCCCAAAAGTATTAGGAAAAGAAAAAAGAAATACTAATTAAAGAATATGATTTTCATATGTTTGATTTTAATGTGGAAAATTCATCAAAATTTTACATATTTTTAAATTTGGGGTGTACGTGTGTGAAAATAAAAAAATATGTTTAAATTTAATAAATTAATTTTATATGTTTATTCAAACTAGTTTTATTTGTTTCTTTCTATTATATAAAGACTAATAAATTTAAAAATATGTAAAATTTTGAGGAATTTTGATTATGAAAATAAAGACAAATTATTTTGATAGTGATTCATCAATTGTTGCATCAAGTGGTGTATCACTGTCATAGGCTGTACACCAAGTGTTCTATCATGTTATGTAATATGTTACATCATACCATGAGACAACTATTAGAACATAGTCATTTTAACATAAACAAAATCACAAGTATAAACCAACACACGCAAGGAAATCCATGATTGTTTACGCGATTCAAAAAAAAGCCTACATCTATGGGCCTGAGCCCAGATGCAAGGTCTTTCTCTATATATCAATTAAGTAACACGTTGGTCTTAAGTGAGACAATACTCATCCTTTCTCACAGCCGCTTTCTCCTAACTTGCTCATAGTGAAACATAGAAATAAGCTCCCATTATTTCATTTATTAAGTTTAATCATTTATTAAATTTAAACTTATTTTTTATTTTTCTCCTAATGGAGAGGAAAGTTGAAGGAAATAAAATTTGGAGGAAAATAAAAAATATGTTTTAATCTAATAAATTAATTCTATATGTTTATTCAAACTAATTTTATTTGTTTCTTTGTATTATATAGGGACTAATAAATTTAAAAATATGTAAAATTTTAAGGAATTTTGATTATGAAAAATTAAGACAGATTATTTTGAAAGTGATTCATCAGTTGTTGCATCAAGTGGTTTATCACTATCACAAACTGTACACCAAGTGCTCTGCCATGTTATGTAACGTGTTGAATCATACCATGAGACAACTGTTAGAACATAGTAATTTTAACATAAACAAAATCAAAAGTATAAACCAACACACACCAAGGAAACTAATGATTGTTTACGCAGTTCAAAAAAGGCCTACATCCATGGGGCTGAGCCCAGATGCAAAATGTTTCGCTATATATCAATTAGGTAATATGTTGGTCTTAAGTGAGACAAGGGTCCCCTTTTCTCACAGTCATTTTCTCCTAACTTTCACATATTGAAACATAAAAATAAGCTCCTCTTATTTCCACATACAACGATGTCTGGACTTCTACAAGCCTAATCACTCCAAATCAACCAGAGTACCAACAATGTTTATAAATGAGACTTAGAGTAGTACTTGTAGAAGGCTACTTTGGCGAAGTAAAGCTGCGTGGCACTTTGTGTGTGAATCGATTTAAAATAAGCGTCTAACCGTTTTAAGCGGCCCTTGGGGATCTTCTCAATATTCAGAATCTCCAAGTTACCTAAACTATCTCATTAGCCCAGTTGGAGGAATCTGATCTCATTCCATATTCATCTTAATGCAATATCTTCCTTCCATTGCATTCTCACAAAATAAGACCCAATCTCTCCCATTTAATCTGTTCAAAATTGCTTAAAATCCTCCTTTGTTATTCCTTATTCATCCTAGTGAATATTGTCTCCTGATTTGCAGAATATTGCTCCAAAATTCGTGTAAACCAAATAAGTTAAGTATTGTCCATAGCGACGTTTCTACCGTCACATGCGACAATATTTTGGCGACATACTAAATAAGGTAAGTTGTGTCACGCAACTTGTTCTATCATCACATCTAACACTGCTAGAAAAATACGATTTATTTTTACTTAAGATTATAAGAAATATTTCTAATAATCTCCCCTTTGGCATTATTTGGCAAAAATAAATAAAATATGAGAAGCATGTTGTGATCGTATTTTCAAAAATAATAGCTTGACATAAGCAACACATATCATCACTTTGGAAAGGTATGTACCACCATGCTAAATCAAAAGATAAATTATGTAGTCCATCAAAACAGAACAGTTGATTCCCAAATATCCATAATATAACTAGCAATTATTACTGTTAACCAAATACTCAACAATCAGCAAAGGTCATAAGTCACTTCAACCTGTAATAAACAGTTTTCTCTGTTTTCTCCCTTCTTTTGATATGGCCTATAATGACTGCGGCGGCCAGAGGAACTAAGGCTAGTTGAAAAGGCACAGCCGAGATGGGTTCACTTATAATGGGTTCTACGATAATGGGATTTTCGAACAATTCACCTCTGTTTAATGGCGGGAGATTCATTTTTGAGACTCTTTGGCACAACTGATACGAACTCCGTCAACTTGTGAGGAGACCCGTGATCGAATTAGCTCGGAAGAACTACTCTAGTGTCGGCTTGGATCGATGACCTTAACCCGTTGCTTATATGGAGGCAAGAACCTTGGTATATGTGAGGATGCCACAATTGGTGATGGAGATCCGATTGATAAGTCTTGATACGCATACGAAATAGCCCGATAAGTCTGAGGAGTTCTTTAAAGAACCAAAGGGAAATTGAAACTCTCAATTTTATTAATGCCTCAAAACTTACGAATGTAGAGATAACAAGCCTATAAATAGGCCCAAAAAATACGAAGAATAGAAACTAAAATTCAGTCATAAGGAAAGTAAGATATTTGGGAAAAAACTATAAAGGAAACTAGATAATTTTTAAGACAAGACTTGGTAGTAAAAATCAGCTACAAATCAGGAACAAATCAACTCCAAAATAGCAGCAAATCAGTAGCAAATCAACACTAAATCTGAAGCAAATTTTTTGTAAAAAGAAATAGCAACTCCTTTTTTACTAGCAAAACAAACATTCTAAATTAAATAAAGCAACTTTTAGTTTGACTTGGAGAATAAATCTTTCTAAAATAAAACAACTCCAAATCAAAATAGTAATAAAACTCAAAACACTTGGAAATATAAATATATTAGGTGTCTCCAAGGTTTCAAAGCCTCCCAAATCTGAATTTTCCATAATTAAGATTGGAATCCTCATGAATGTTGTAAAAGCTCCTGCATCACGGATCCTTTGTGCTTTGATTCTCATCAACAACCTTCACTGATTATTGGAGACAAAGAGATGCTTGGAACCTTTCGAGACCCCAATCTACCAAATCGAGTAAATGCCATGGAGATGCAGTAAAAAGATCGATTTTTTCTTTGGGAGCAACATGAAGAGAGAGAGAGAAAGAGATGAGGGGAGATGAACAGATTGTTTCGAAAAGGAGAAAAAAAATATCCCGCTTCCCAACTTCCCTCTCTAAAAATCGTGACCTTTGGGATTCCTTAAACGGTTAAAGAAAGTCCCCCCCTTTTTTTTAAATAATGTTCATGACACAATAGCCACTTTCCAAGATTTGTTTTTAGGAGTTGTTTTATTTAAATTAGAAATTCTTGTTTTCCAAGTCAAAGTAGGAGTTGTTTTATTTGATTTAGAAAGTATGTGGCCTATATATATCTCCTTAATATAGTCTTTTAGTTGTCAATTCAAGTTTAATAACATTTTTTAGATTCTCTTTTAGGTCGTTCTTGTTCTCTTATCTGCGGGTGGATTTCGCAGTGGCGAGTTCGTTGTTTCTTATCCCTTGCTGGATTCCTTGGGTGGAAAAGTATATATCTTTTTCTTTTATCTCTTAGGTGGATTCCTTTGAGTGGTGAATTCATGTCTTCTTATCCATAGGTGGATTCCTTGGGTGGTGAAGTAAGTATCTATTCTCCTACAACATCATTTCGTCCCATCATCTTCTTTTTAACTTTCTAAATCCAATTCTTCAGCTACAACTCAAAACTTTCCAAACCTGGTTACATACTTCTAAAATTTTTCTATATTCTTTTTTTTCACCCTAGAAACTATAAATACTATCATCCATAACCTTAGAGAAACCCCAAATTGGTGCATAGCCCTAACCTACCTTAGAAAAACTTGAAAATCGCAAACTAGCTCAAAACAGGATTGTTTTGCATCAAATCAAACCCGAACCTTTCCAAACCTAAAATCCTTCATTTTAATTCTTTATTCTATCATATATAAACCCCAAATAAGCCTTATAACCTTTGGAATCAAACCTGTCCCTTACCCTTCAAAGTTAATTCCTATACCCCTAAACTACCTCAAACTCATCCCTAACTTACCTAAACCTTTAGATCGTCCATCACGGTCCTGTCCTTGCATCATTCTGCATCACAACAACCCTTTAAGCTAACAATAGATTCATGAGCATACCATAGTTCAAATTATGTGGTTCTGCTGACATTTGCATCTTTAGGTTGAGGAACCAAGTCCCAAACTTCATTCCTTATGGTGCCACAACTCTTAGAACGGCCAGTCAGCAGTGGAGCATTGCTTTGGCTTTGTTTTTAAGGTGTAGCACATGTGCCTAATCCTCTTTCTATAGTTGACTTTGGAATTCCCACGTGTTTGAACACCAACTTCAGGATCTCTAATAATGTTAAAGGTTGAATGATTCTTTTGAACTCATTTGAAAGCCTCATGAACTAAGATATAAGTGGTCAAATCAGTCTCAAGATCTCCCTCCTAGTGGAATGAGTCACCAGATGGTGGATCACCTTCTACAACAGGGCTGGTGCTACTGCTAAGTGATGGATCATTTGCTGAGACACTATCATTCTAACTAGTCTTATTATTGTTTTTGATATACCGGTTGAGTATGAGGAATTCAACATCTGAATCGTCTGACCTTATTAGAGTAGATTTTGGTTCCTAGTCATCAACCACCACATCAACAGATTCCATGATTGCGTTGGTCATTTTGTTGTAAGCTTTATAGGCTCGATTGTTTAGGAAATATCCTAAAAACATGCCTTCATTGCTTTTGGCACCGAATTTACTCCTTTGCTCCTTGTCATTGAGGATAAAACAAGTACTACCAAACTCATGAAAGTACTTTAGGTTAGGTTCTTATCTCTCCAGATTTCATAAGGTGTCATAGTTGTTCCTGGATGAAGGTAGGCCCTATTCAAAGTATAACATGCTATGTTCAAGGCCTCAACTAAAAACTTTACTGGAACATTTTTTGCCTGGAGCATAACCCGAGCCATTTCTTGTAGCGCTCCGTTCTTCCGTTCTTCCCCCAATTTTGTTGAGGTGTCTTAGGAGCATAGAATTCATGGTCTATCCCATGTTTATTGCAAAATTTAGTGAAGAGAGAGGTTTCAAACTCCTTCCTATGATCTCTCCTTATCATGATGGCCTTCTTGAGTTGTCGTTCTTTTCACAAATCAACTTTAGAAACAATATATTTAAGGACATTTAATGAGTCAGTTTATCTCTAAGACAATATACCTATGAGAATCTTGAGTAGTCATCAACACAAACAAAAGCATACCTTTTTCCTCCTATACTTTCAACTTGCATTGATCTCGTTAAGTCCATGTGAAGAAGTTCTATGACTCTTGTGGTAGAGGGAAGTTGCACCATCCTGTGAGACATCCTGATCCGATTCCCAATTTGACAGGGACCGCATACGCCTTTCCTAGATAAATTTTCATCTTTGGAATTCCCAAAACAGCCTCAAAAGGAATAGTTTCACGGAGGCTTTTTTACTAATGTTGCTGAGTCTTCTATGATTAGATTTCTAAGTTGATCGAGGGTGGAGTAACAAGTTCTGAACAAATTAAAGATACTTGAGTTGTCGACGACCTTTCTCCCTTCATGACACATGTATTAGAGTTGTCAATCAATGAGCACTTGTTTTTGGTGAATTTAACAAATAATTTATGATCACACAATTGACTAATGTTGATAAGATATGTCTATTCTTTGGCTTGTTACTTCAGAAGAACATTTTCTAATTTAGGCATACTTGGAACTTTTAGGAGGCCCCTACCAATCACAATACCTTTAGTACCATCACCAAATATCACAAGCTTTAGATTGCAAGGTTGTAAATTGGTGAAGATCGCTATTACATGACATGTGGCGGGCTTCTGCATATCAAGTACCATTTTTCTTTCGACATTCACCTTGAGAGATGTGCAGGTCACTAAGCATCTTCCATCCCTTTTTGCCACCTAAATATGTTTTCTTCTAGGGTGTTGCTTCTACTGTTTTACCTTCTGATGCATCAAGAAGAGATAATATTTCCTCCAGATATGTCCTAGCTTCTTGTAATATTACAAATATTTTGTCTCTTTGATGATCGGTTCTTCCTATTGCCATTGTGATAGTGGGTTCTACTTGTTAGTGCAACATTTATGTGGGCACGAGGTCTGATTTATGAGCTTTCATCCTTGAATCCTAGACCTTCATTACCTTTTGTTGTTTTCTCCATCATCAGAATCTGATTTGGGTTATGGTACCAAAATTTAGAATCTACACAATTTTCTTAACCTACTCTAGTTCATTATGAGTGTCTTCCATTCCATATTTGAGGCTATTCACTTGTTTGATTAATTCATCCTTATCTCTGCTTAGTTGAGAATTTTTTTTTTAGCAACCCTCTATTTTCATTAACAATCTCGTAGAAGTGGACCATCTCTTCGTTGAAGATTTCTTTATCATCGTCGCTTGTCGCATTAGTTGTTGCAACATATGATGGACCAAGTGCAATCATTCAAGTAGGTGACTCACAGGTTGATGGATCAACCGGTGCACCAAATGCAGAAATTGTCGGATCTCTCCAACACCGTTTTGTTGCAAAAAGATTGACTGGTGTCACTGATTCATTGCATAAGTTTTCTCCCTCATTGCATTCTTCAGACTCATCATCACTCCTTGTGTTAGCATATTCATCCTGAATATGTCTATACTCTTCACATTTCATGGCCTGGATCCTTAGATATATGATCATTGCATCAATATTAGCTCCTTGATTTCTGCTTATTTTATAAAAAATATTAAAGAGGTTAGAAGGTACCTTTCATTCACCTATTCAGATTCTTCACTACCCAACAACACTCTGAGACAAACAGTTAGATAATCCACGAATCTCACTAAATAACTTAGAGTGACCCGCTCTGATACCAAATGAAAATTAAAAACTGATTATTTTGACAGGGATTCATCGGTTGTTGCATCAAGTGATGCATCATTGCCACAGACTATACACCAAGTGTTTTGCCAATTTATGTAACATGTTACATCATCCTAAGTGACAAGTGTTAGAACAAAGTAATTTCTATAGAAACAAAATCACAAATATAAACCATCACACACATAAGGAAACCAGAGATTGTTTACGCGGTTCGACAAAAGCCGATATACGGAATCCACACACTATCATCTGACTCAACGGTGTCAACCTTTGCTCATAATCGAGACTTAGAGAGCGTGCCTTAAGCTTCTCTCAATTTGTGAAAAGCTCTTATAGTTAATCTCCTTTGTGTGTGAATCAATTTATAGAGAAACGCCTCTACACCTTTTTAAGCAGACACTTAGAAATCTTTTCAATATTTAGAATCTCCATGTTACCTAAACTGTCTCAACAATCCAACTGGAGGAATCTAATCTCATTCCATATCCATCTTAATGCAATATCTTCCTTCTATAGCATTCTCACAAAATAAGATCCAATCTCTCTGATTTAATCCGTCCAAAATTAACCAATATCCTCCTATGTTATTCCTTATGCATCCTAGTGAAGATTGTCTTATGATTTGCAAAATATTGTCCCCGAAATTCATGTAGACCAAATAAGGTAAATTGTGTCACACGACTTATTCTACCATCATGTGTGACACCATTCATAGTGCACCAAATAAGGTAAAGATTATGTCCTGAGTACTTGTTCTACATCACATGTGACACTAGCTATGATATACCAAATAAGATAAGTTGTGTCACACGACATGTTCTACCATCACGCCTGACGCTGTTGGAAAATATGTAATTTATGTAAATTAAACTTAATAAATTAATTTTATATATTTATTCAAACTCATTTTTTATTTCTTTCTATTATATAAGGACTAATAAATTAAAATATGAGAGAATAATTTTTCTTAATATTTTTTGTTCTTTCCCGATTACTTTCCAAGTTCCTAGTGGAGTATTTTTTGTTATTTTCCTATTACTTTTCAAGTTCCTAACTGAGCATAAGAAAGTGTATTACATTAAAACGAAATAAAAAAATAATCAGAAAAATGATTTTCTCATGTTTTGTTTCACAATGGAAAATATAAAAAGGAAAATCAAATATATTCAAAATTCCTTAAAATTTGATATATTTTTAAATTTCTTAGTTCTATTATAAAAAAAAAATAAAATGAAATGAAAAGTTTAAACCTATTTTTTATTTTCCTTTCTTCTACTTTTTCTCTTTATTTTATTCCCTTATACTTTCCAGGTTAGAAAATAATCCTTTTGTTTTCAGGAGAATCCCCCGATCAACTTCCCAACACCAGAATTGCGGGCCTTGATATTGTGTTCCTCTTTGCGAATAATTAAATATAGATGGGTGGAGATGGGCAAAGGGTTTTTCGATTGCGCTTCAGGGTTTGCATGTTCAGTATGAGTAAGCAAGATTGTCATTTTAGGTTTTGGCATGGTGTGTATGCTGGCTTGCAGTGTCGGTGTCGGTGTCGGTGTCGAGCTTCCGCGTAGCATCTAATGCAGATACTGCCATAACTTACTCTGGTTTTTCCCTAGCTATGCAATTGTCGTGGACTTATCTGCAAGCGAAATCATCTTTTGATTTTAATTAATTGATCAAAAAGCTGTAAACATCTAAAACTGAGTCTGAAGTGATCTGAACATAAAGATGAATATATCTACAGTTTTGATACTGGTGCAGCTTCTGGTCAATAGTTTTCCGGGATTTGAAGGAAGTTAATAAGATCGAAGGTGGGTAGGTAACCAAGAAACATGACTAGGCTGGTACATACTGGAGCCAAAGAACCCTCTGTTTTCTTA
This sequence comes from Tetrastigma voinierianum, assembly GCA_016808115.1. Classification (NCBI taxonomy): domain Eukaryota; kingdom Viridiplantae; phylum Streptophyta; class Magnoliopsida; order Vitales; family Vitaceae; genus Tetrastigma; species Tetrastigma voinierianum. The sequence goes on from JAEQBH010000403.1 coordinate 831,159, forward strand.
ACAATCGAGGCCAACATGTATCTCTATAGATGCAGCATATCACAACTTGAAATTGAAAAACTTCTGATGGGGTGGGATGTCTAATTCCTAGAAACTATTTATGAACTTATGACAATTTCATCAGCCCTGTAATCTTCCGACGTCATCGCTGTTCATAACAATTTTCACCTTACAATCCTCAACTTCAAAAGTAGTACCGTCTCCCTCAGTTTTGTGTTCAAATGGAATATTTCCATTCTTAATCTAAACATTGGGCTTATATGTGAACATAATGTTTCCAGAGATACATACCATTAGTACCAAACATCACGAAAACCAATAGTTCTTGTTTGACCCGAAAAGAACTCGAAAAAAAAAAAAAAATTACGTTGGAACTCAGCTTTAAAAAAATATATAAAGAATTAATTTATTTTTTTTAATTTTTTTTTTTCCATTTTTCTTCTCTGAGTACTTTTTTTGAGTTCGAAAAGGAGTAGGGGGTTTTGATTGTGCTTTAAGGTGGAATTAGGTTAAAGAAGTGAAGGATACGATATATAGGAAATTAAGGATATGATATAGGAAATTAGTGTATCATGAAGTCACTTGACAGTAATTTATTAAAGAGTAGACAGGGGCCACAAAGCCCAAAACACTTAAAAGGCAAACTGACGGCGAACGCACACACACGATAATGTGTGGGTTATTACTATTATTATTACTCGATCGGTATCCAGTCAGTCACCCTAGACGCATGACATGACTGAACTTTATTATGAAACACCACATGAACCTCCCTAGAATATCCCTAAAACTAAAACCACACAACATGCATCCTCTGGCAGGATTGTCCGGTTCTGCACCTCTGCGGCATCTGCTGTGCTATCTGCATCAACTCCTGCTGCTGCTGCCCCTGTTGTTGTTCCCTTTGCCCCTGTCCCTGCTGCCTCTGCATCCTTTCGACTACCTCGCGGAGCCCCTGGCACTGGCACTCCTGTTCCATGTTTTTCAAAGCCTCGCAGCACTGGTCGAACGCCTGCGTGTTTCGTACGCCCCGTAAGATCAGCACCTCCTCCGCCCCCGGCTCTCCCTGCTGCCGTGCTTGCTGCCTAATGTATTCTTCACACTGTTGGAACTGCTGGCGCTGGCTTTGCATCTGCTGCCTGCACCTCTGGCTCTGCCCCCCCTGGTTCTCGGAGCTGCCGCCCTCGTCACTGGTGATGATGGTGGTTTGGTAGACGGTGGCGTTGGAGATCGCCAGGAGCAGGAGGAGGAGGAGGGTTGCGGCGAAAATTGAGAGCTTCACCATTGTTGGTTGATGCTGGAAGGGGAGGCAAGATTGATGGTGAGTGGGAATTGGATGAAGTGGGGGGAGGGGACTTTATAGTTAAGTGCAGCGTTTGCATGATATGTGTAGGTGGAAGTGGGTGGTCGGGGGCGTCGACGTGTGGAGGTTAATTTGCATGCAGAAATGGAAGCATTCGTGGAAAGGATGCCATGAACTGATTTGGATTGTAATGGTGGTTTTATGCATTTAATGCTGCAGTTAAAGTGGCTTTATACTTAATTTGTTTGGAGGTGCGACCATTGTTTTGGGTATGGAGATCTCTGCACATTAGCTGCAAGTGGTATTTGTGATGTGCCTGTTTGGATAAACAAAGCCCCCCAGGCCCCAACCCACTATATATATGACTCTTTCAAAATATTTAACCTTATAGAAACTATGTTCTAAGTAGCTGGCTTAAGAAAACTTTCAAATTTTATATGAAGGATATATAAAGCATATTAAATTGTGTATTCAGTGGTGAAGTCAGGAATTTATCTCAATGGGGACAATATCTAACAATAAACAAGAGTTGGTTTGGTGGTTGAAGCCTTTTCATTTCACACTTGAAGACTAGGGTTCAAGTCCACTAATTGTGGGAAAAAATTGTTTTTTTTCCTTATCCAGGGGCAAAATGATACTATTCTTCTTTTAGAAAGAAGAAACTCAAAATCCCACTGGTTCTACGTTGATCCGCCCTGGTTGTATTACTTTGTTATTACATGGATTCCTTGCTTCTTGGGGTTCTTCTTAGCATCTATCCCACCCTTTTATTACACGGATTCGATCTCAAGGTTTTCACGTATGTCCATCCCACTATTTTATCATTTGAGCAAAGTTTCAAGAGTAGAACCAATATGTTTAAAAGTTGCTATATGTGAATTTTTGTTTTTTAAATGACTAATTTCTTACACAATCTTGATCCTGTGGTCTCTTGGATTCTCAGAGTCTCCGGATCATCGGGATATGAACCTGGCAGCAAGAACCTACAAAACAAACAAGGTACCAGCGGTACACAATCTTGATCCTGTGGTCTCTTGGATTCTCAGAGTCTCCGAATCATCGGGATATGAACCTGGCAGCAAAAACCTGTAAAACAAACAAGGTACCGGCGGTGGTGTGCCGACCAGCTCTCCGATACTTAAGTTAGTCAGAGAGATCAAGAGTGTTAAGATGTCAGTCTTGCAGGCATATATTTTTTTTTACATATATCCTTTTTTTTAGCATTACCTCCCTTATTTATGAAGAAGGATGATGATCTACTTTTTATGGAAAGTGGGTGATTGGTTTCCGAAATGGAAGGGAAGCAGGCGCTTCACTTGTGCGTCAACCGTTTTTCCTTTTGGATAACCAAGTTGTTCGAATCTTCCGCCTTAAAGATCAATTGATCATCTTAGGGCGATTATGTACGAGGTTTATGGGAGGATATGTTCTCAAGTTGCAAGGAATCAACCGGGAAATCACTAGTCGGCCACCTTCTTAAAGATAGCAGTTGGCTAGAAGAGGGTGTGGATGGCCCACAAGCTGGACTTTAGGCCTGGATCCGTGTTCGCGTAGGAATGTTTGGGCTTCTTTTGGGCTTTAATCCGTAATCCATGGTACCCACAATGTCACCCTTTTTTCGGCTGGGGAGTTCGATCTTCCCCGGTTGGAAAATACTGTGTTTTTGACTTGGTTGTCGTCGGGAACGGGGGACCATTAATGCTTTCATGTTCCAAACGTGCGTTTCGAGAAGTGTTCTATTTTGGTATAGCGAACAGTACAACTCTTTGAGTTCCCCATTGGTTTGTAACCCCTATAAAAGGATGCAGGGTGACGGGTTTTTATCTCACTTGCTAGTTTTGAGTTTTCAGTGGATATGCATGGTTAGACATTGGCAGATGCTGCTAGTGTCGAGCTTTTCTAATTGCTCCTAGGCTAAATGTGATGTTGACAGAGGTCGGCCAATGATTGAAAGGAACGTCCTGGAGCTTGCTAATTTACTTTTGGAGGGATATTTTCGAGCCTTATATGTCCCCTTGGGTGGTTCGCGAACTCGAAAGGAGAATGCTCCTTGAAATCAATTAAGCTCTACGTCTCCATGTTCAGCGATAAGCCCCCTCGTATGCCCCTTTGCGTTGTACTTTGTTGATCCTCCCGCGGGAGGTGGCCATGACTTTCCTCTTTCTTAGCCTCGGCAGCAGTTTTTCCTTTTTAGACTCTGCGCAGTGGCATTTCTTGACTTTTTTCTTAACTCTTTTATTTTCCTCCGGTTCTCTTCTTTTCTTCTCTTTTTCTTCTTTCTTGGAAACGATTTTGGGCAGGTTGGAGATATGTAATTGTGCAGGCTCGAGTTTTCAGCCGGATGAGTTAAGTAATTATGAACAGCTTGTTTGGTGTAATTAATGAAATCGTGTTTCGGGAAATTTTTGTGTTGTGTTTCGCCTTATTTTTATTGTGTTCGGCTAATCGGTCATTAATCGTGAACAAACTTCAAGGATTATGGCGTCTGATGACTTCTAGCATGCCTTAGAACAAGGGTTATGGCGTCTGATGCTGATGTATTCGAGGATGGATCGGCCCTTACGGTTCTGGCCCAGGCCCAAACTAGGTTGTTCGACTTTGAGCTGTCATGGGAGGCGTAAAAGCTGGCTAGCCTAGGGCTCGTGAACACAGCTACCGCCACTCAACAATGCCTAGTAAGTGAAGCATCGTCAGGATTCGAATCATTTGGAAGGGTGATGAGTCAACGACACATTTAATGCATTCATAGGGGCTAGACACCTTATTCTTAGGGAATCATAATTGGACTTTTACTTGCTCCTATCGTGTCTACACCATTTTCTTGTTTCTCTTCCATTCAAGAGCTTCTGCGAATACTTCGCTATGGGGTTACATGTTTTGCGAGATAATTACGCATTTGGGACGTTCGTTTTCCACACCTTCGGGTAAGCCCTGTTTTGTTAGGAGTATGTTAGATTCCGGTTGTCGGCATGTGTCAGAAGCCGATGAGCGATAGGAGGTGTTTTAAGTTGTCTCTTCAGAAATTTAGGGGTTTTTCCACGGCACAGGTGGGTTCATGTGCGTTCTCGCCCTTTTACCAGTTTGGTATTACGGCATGGAACTGACTCCCCTTTCATCTGTCCTTTTGTTGTTGTTTGCTTGTAGTATGGCGAGAGGTCAAGAAGAGACTTCCACTAGTCAAGCCAGGCGTAGGAGGGGGCCTGGCCGGGATATGCCTTCTACAAGCAACATTATTTCTTCTCTATTTATGGAGGAGTTGAGGTCTTATTGCCACATTCCTGATAATATCGATTTTGAGTTGCCGGATGGTTAGGCTGAATCCACTATCGATAAAGAAGACGGTGCAGTATATTTTACTAGGGAACAGCTCGTAGTCGGGCTTTGCTTTCCCGTTTTATCTCTAATCAAGCAATTCTTACACTTCTCTAGAGTGCCGCTTGCTCTTGTCCACTTGAATATCATTCGGATCCTGACCGGATGTAGCATGAACCTCGCTACCGCTAGATGTTCTTTGGTGGGTTTTCTTTATTCCCATTAGTTTGGGGCATGGAGGCGGCTATCCTGTCAGCAGGCCCTCGGTACAAGTTGTTATGGGGCTCCACGACTAGCTAAGGCAGGGGCCAAAGGGAGTGATCTTAGTCGAGGCGAGTGGTATGAACCCTTTGGGCTCCACGACCTCCCGTTCGCCAGACGAAACAATGTCATTCCCAAGTGTGTTCAAGTTGTGGGATTTATGCGTCGTTGTACGTTTGCCCTACGTATTTCCTTAATAAACACTTTTTCTTGTAGGAAAAGCGAAAGTGAGATCATTGGCCCCAGGTGGAAAGTGGCTAGAAGATTGAAGTTACTAGGTTATGGCTGGGAACAACATCACGAAATTCTTTTAACCGTGAAGAATCTTCGTGAATTGAGTCGCAATCCCTCTCCCTATACTCTTCCGGTTATTCCTCGCCCCCTTCCCATATAAATAGTGGAGGGTGAGCATTACGTTATTCCGACCTTTTGACTTTAGTCCCGGGAAGCTCGTCTCCAGCCTAGACTTCTAAGACCGAGGTGGTTGGTCGGGAATTAGTAATTAGTCTTCAGCCCGAGCAGTCTTCTTTGGCTAGAGAGGATTCCGGCGTTACCCAGAGCACTGGGAGGTTGTTGAGAGCCATAGTCTCAAGCATCTTCCGCTACGAAGGGTTCGATCTGCCCCCGAGGCATCGAAGGAAGGTGGGTGCCTGAAAGCAGTGAAGAGCGGCTGGGCTGGGTGGAAGATTTTGTCCCTTGGTTGCTCAGTGTCGGGAGCCTCCCGCCCAGCTAGCGAGAAGGAAGGAGGATGAGATGGCCAGGACCTCGTTCACAGCTTTGCCGTCTTCGGGAAGCGCCAAAGCGGGGTTCAGTTTAAGCGGAAGCCGGCGATCGCACCCAGGAGTTGTTGTGCGGCCGGGTGGTATTAGCCGTGGAGGTTCGGAAGAGTAGGCGATAGTCATTATGGACTCACCTGAGATGGGCTTTCACAGCCAACCGGTTATGGAGACTACTTACTTGGCTGATCTAGGAGTTGTTCCTCTAACTCATGAGGAAGTCGGGAAGGTATTCTCTTGGATCAGACTTCTAGCTGGCAAGAGGCCATCTCGTCCCGGGTCGGGCGTAGTAGGTCGTTGCTTCCCAACCGGTTGCAGCTATATTCTTATATTCCTCCACAAGGCTAAGCTCCCCCTATGGAGGAAGTATCAGCTCCTGGGCTTGAAGGAGCCTAGGAAATTATCAAGTGTTGGTGGCCGTTCAGCGGGCCGAGATCTCGACCGCCCGTTTAGACAGTGCTACGGCAGTGCGGATGCGATGCGAGTGCGAGGCCACGCCACGGAAGGGGTAGAAAAATATGTCAGGAACTGGACCGCCTGCGCGGCCTTAAGGAGGAGATTTCAAGCGAGGCGGTCGAAGATCTTTGTCGGCGATGTCACAACCATAACCAGGTCACGGTCGGCCCGAGCTGACGCCATAAGCTATTATCTTGCATTGCAACTCCTAATATCGTAACCTAATTATAACTATTCTAATGTTATTTACGAAGTGAAGGTGTTGGCCATCCAGGAACGCATTCTCGTAGAACAAGGTTTGAACTTGTTTGAAGGATGTGAAAGTTGGCTTTACACTGATAAATTAGTTTCGACCATGAAGTCTTAGCGCTTCCTTAGGTAAGCGAGTCGGCGCTCGGCGTTGGGGAGAATGAGCTAGAGAAGTGTTGAAAGGATGGCTTTGAGTTACGAAGCGCGGAGAAGTCATTGCTCACATGATACATGATAGCGCATGGATACAATGGAAATACGTAGCTTGATGCCTGAGAGCGAGGTGGTCAGGGTTGGTAGGGTTCGAAATGCATACGAGGCACGTTGCGGTGGGGAGGCCCAGGCGGAAGCGGATGACGGGGTTAAGTCGTCGAGGCAGGCAAACGAAGAGTCTCCTGCACTTTTAGAACTCGGAGACTTGTGAAGGATGAAATCTTTGCTATCTGAGTGAGCGCAAAGGAAAACGAGGGCCACGAAGGAAGCTACGGAGGGTCTTGATGTGATCTTTGACTGCGGTGACTGGTTTGTTTGTTGTTTGGCGAGTTAACATTTGTGGAAGCCAACTCGAGGTTCCAGATGGGATGTCGGACACGTCCAAGCCGTTACCTCCAGAGTTTTTTTTATTAATCCTCGTTGCCCCGGGTGTTATCCCACTATGTTCGTCCATTAGTGTTCTCTGATGAAGTGACGAATGCGCTTGAGAGGGAGGCTCCTGCTGCATTTCTTAAGACGGAAAATAGCAAGGCGAATGAGCATCTCTCTACCGTTGAGGTTGGGTCGGGTAAAGACCCTGCTTTCTCAGAGTAACTAGGGAGAGTGAGGGACATGGTGTTTCTGGGTTGGATTTCGTGGTTGCTCGTTGAGCTTCGTTTCTTTACCTATGTTTTGCCGCCCCGGTTTTTGTTGTTGTTTTGAAATCAAGTTCAATAATGAAGCATATGTTATAAATAATAAAGCATGTGGTGTTTTACTAATGCGATGTGGTACTTTGTACTTACGTAACAAAGTTAATTTAAATGAAGCGAGAAAAGATGTGTATGATGGACATAGATCAACTCTGGATGAACATTTCGGTTAGCAAAGTTCATTGACCCTTATTCTATCGCTTCCTTGTCCGGGCATCGTGATGAACGATGAGCATCAATCATGCGGAGCGATGGGACATCATACGGACTTGGTAATGGTAAATTTAGGCATCAACCATGCGGCGTGGGACATCGACCTTACCAGGGCTTGGTAATGAGCAGGTTGGGCATCGACCACCTTTGGGCGTGGGACATCAACCTTTATCGGGCTTTGTAATGAACCGGTTGGGCATCGACCATACTAAGGCCGGTGGGACGTCAGCCTTACCTAGACTTGGTAATAGACCGGTGACCGTGACATCTTGGGGCGGGTGGGACATCAACCTTAGGGCTTTATGATGGTTATTTGGGATGAGCAAAAAGTTAGAAGTGAATTATTCTTTATTGATAGTACCTTTTTTTGAGGTGCATAACATTCCACGTTCTAGGTAAAGCGTCCGTTTAGTTTATCTAAGCATCTGATGGGATTCGCGGTCGTGTTCTGATATATGGTCCCTCCCGGTTTAGGTAGAATTCCGTGGCCAGATCATTGTATTTTAAAAAACTTTTCTTAGGATTTAGGTCCTGACTACCAAACATACGGGGTTTCACGCTCCTATTGTAAAGGTTTACTAGCCTACTGTGGTATAATGCTATTCGCACAGCTGTTGCTTCACGCAATTCATCTACCGTGTCTAGATCTTTGATTACACTTTCAGCATTTGATTGCTCGAATTGTCGGTTCGGAGCGTGGGCATGCCGGTTATGTCGAGGCCTTAGCCTCCCGTCCATAAGTGGCTATGAGGGATATACCGGTTATTGTCGTGCATAGGCCCGTAGTACAGAGGAGTTCATCCACCCACTTGCCTTTAGTTGAATCTAATTGTTTCTTTAATGCGGTTAATAGGGTCTTATTTGAGGCTTCTGCTTGGCCATTGCTCTACGGATACCATGGAGTGGAGTACAGATTCTTTATCTTCAATTCCTGGCAGAAGTTTCTATATGCCATTGTCAGTGAGGGCACGTTATCTAACCGTTAATTAGGGTATCTTAGATTGGCAGAAAGCGATGTTCTTCCATATGGTAGGTGACATGTATCCTTGATTGATCTGAAAAGCCTGACTTGTCCACTTGGCGAGAAATAATGATCGCTCGCAGCAATAATTTCTTGAGCAGCGGTAGGAGCGGGTCAGACTATGTCAATTCCCCATTGGGCGAAAGGCAAAGGGCTCGTAATGGAAATTAAGTCCTGAGCGGGTGATCTCAAGACAGGGGCTTGTAGTTGGCATTGATCACACTTTCGTACGTAATTCTCGGCGTTAGATCTCATGGTTGGCTAATAATACCCCTGAGTATGGGCTCTGTGTGCCAATGTTTTGCCGCTCGGATGATTAACACATATCCCTTCATGCAGTTTGGCTAATACATAATATCCATGTTCGGTAGTTAGGCACTTTAAGTACGGCCCATCCAGGGACCGTTTAAACAACTTCCTGTTAACCAAAGAGAACCCGATCGACTGAATTTGGACCTTGTGAGCTTTGTTTTTGTTGTCTAGGAGTTCTCTAGTGTTGTTATCTGCTTATGGAGATTGATCGAAGGGAGACCTCTTACCTATGTGATGTTAATGAACCGGTGATAATAGATGGGCAAGAACCTTTGTTTATGTTATTGGAGGTAGACGACAAGCGGCGACCAGGCATTAGCTTTCTCGTGCAATCTCTGGTGATGTGTTCGAAGCTTGACTTCCAGGCATCGGCGTTGTCGGATGCATACTTTTGCCATTCGAAGTCTCGTGACTCATATTATTCGTTTACTTGCCACAACCAGCGCAGATCGCCGGTCGAAGCACGTCGGTGAACATAGTAAGCTGCTAGTTGATTCGAATTTGGTATGGCTTCATGTCCGAGTTGTTGTTGGAAACATTGGCTAAGCGGATAGCTTGCCCGATTACTCTCACAGTAGAAGATTTAAGTTTCAGCCGTGCCGGCGGTTTATCGAGATCACCCGTCTACATTAAGGATCGCAGGTTGACTGCATGGCTCGCTCACAGATTTGGGGATTTCTACTAGAAAATCTACCCGAACCTATCCTTTTTTAGCCAGTCTTGGTTTGTACTGAATACCAAATTCGATCAATTCAATCGCCAATCGAGCCATCCTCTCGGACAAGTCAGGCTTGTGAATGGTGCTCTAAAGAGGAAGGTCGGTTAGCACAACAATGGGTTGTGCTTGGAAGTATGGGCGGAGCTTCTTTGTTGCTACTTGGAGAGCTAATGCCTCTTGCTTGAGGTGGTTGTACCGGGTTTCTGCATCAGCTAAGGACTTGCTAACAAAAAATACTGGCCTCTACTTTTTATTCTTATCTTCCTTGAAGCAGGCGGCCTCCTTTGAGACATACGAAGCTGCTAGGTACCTGAGTGTTTAGTCGGCTTCAGTGTAAGGGTAGGATTCCCTGAGATCTTGTTTGATGGCGTTGTGAGGGAGCTTCGTCACATTCCTCATTCCACCCAGCCCGGTTGGCCGCCTTGAGGGTAGCAAAGAATGGCTTTAGACGATCTATAAACCGAGAGATGAACCGCCCCAATGCGGCCAATTAACCAGTCAACTATTGTACTCCCTTTCTAGAGGCAGGAGCCGGTGACTCCATAATAGCCTTAAGTTGAGTGGGGCTGGCTTCGATACCCCTCTAAGTCACCATGAAACCCAAGAATTAGCCCGCGCTAACTCCGTAGGCGCATTTTGAAGGATTGAGCTTCATACCGTATGCTTTTAGGAGTCAAAAGCCTCTTCACGAGTGTTGACATGGTCAGGTGTGTTCTTTGGACTTTACCCGACATGTCATTAATATAAACCTCCGTGATTTTTTCTAAGTATTGGCTGGGCATCTTGAGGTCCCTTTAACCTCTGATAAGTTGCCCAGTTCTTTAAGCGAAACGACATCACATTTGTATGACAGGCGAGTGCGGGGGTGATGAAGGTTGTTTCTCGCATCGGCGGATGCGTGAGTGTTGATGATATCCCCGAGCGTCCAGGAATGATAACATCCCATTCCCAGCTGACACATCAACGATCTGGTATATCCGGGTAGGGGAAAGCTATCTTTCGAGCATGCCTCTTTGAGATCCGTGTAGTCCACGCACACTCTTCATTTTCCGCCTTTTTTCAGGACTACCACTACATTGGCCAGCCATTTCGGGTACTTTATTTCTCTGATGAACCCCGCTTCCAAAAGATTATTCACTTACACGTGACAACGATGTCGGTCAAGTGGAAATGCCTCCATTCTGTCTGGCGGCTTTGGCTAGAAGGAATGACATTTAGTTTGTTAGAGGCTTATGCGGGGGTTAATGTCGGCCATATGGTGAGTCGACCGAATACATCCATATTATGGAAGCGAGAATCTGCTAGGTATTCGGTCTTTCTGCAGGATGGGGAGGAACTAAACGTAGGTGGATTTATCTGCTTTCGGTGGACATTGATTCTAGGTGGTCAGCGACCCGATTGCTCCCTTGTCTTCCTGCTTTGGCGGCCGATTTATAGTTGCTACTTTAAGGCCTGGGTCTCTAGGGCCGGATTGTGGGAGCTTTCGTTTTTCTCACGCTCCTGCACTAACAATTGGTAGCAACGCGTACATTGGTGGCTATTCAAAGATCAACTTACGCAGCTACTTGGTCGAATAGGCGTCATTTGATGGTAGGTGGATGGCACGACTTTCATTACATGCAGCCATGCTTGACCAACAATGGCGTTGTACGGGCCCAGGTCTTGTGGCCGAAAGCGGGGCCTGGCTGGACCGTGACCCCTTCTCACGATGGGGAGAGTAATATCACCCATTGTCATTGTGGTTGCCCGGGTAGGCCGGATAGGATTACGCGGCGAACTCGGCTTGTCGAGTGTTCTGCAGGTGGGCGGTTCTGATAAATCAACCGATTTGCGAGTCGGCCAGGTCAACCAAGATTCTGCACATCAAAATCATTGATACAAAGTAAGTACAAGTGCATCATGGTGTGGGAGCAATGACCTCGACGAGTTATCAGGGGAAAGGGGAGGCAAGGTCATCAATCGATCGGACTGCTTCATTGTCGTCATGGATGGTGTTTATCTCGGCTCTGACAAGGGTCAGAAGCAACAACCTCTTTCTTCGCGCTTTAGATTGATACCGATCATCAACCTGCCATCGGTAGTATAGTCATAGTCAGGTCCACAGAGCTCAATATCCTCCCCCCAATTGTGGAGAATAAAATCTCAGTTTACTTGGTACCTTCTCTATGTGATAGATTCTTCAGGTGAGTTCTGCCTCACTTAATTCTTTTTCACCATGAAAATCTCACAAAGCTCTACATTATTTCATCTCTATGTCAACCCTGGAGAAGTCAAACTTAATACTCGCTGGAAGGTTGATCCATCATGTGGCTGGTCCATTTAAAGCCTTAAGATCCTAAACAGTTGAAGTTTGTCATATGAGATGTTTGTAGGTAAACTACGGGGTTCCTCTTTCTCTAATCAACTCAGAGCTTCGTTACCGCTCCTCAATGAGTCTTTAGTGGCCGCTTTGTCGCTTTAGCCGCGGATCATCACTTCACCGAGGTCGCTTGAATATTATCCCCAGTGTCGACATTTATTCGCTCGTTTCATACAATTCTTCCATTGTCGTGAAGCGTGGATACGCAGTGGAGAACAGTGTGGTCGACCCAAAGCTCCTTCGAAAAATTCGAGGACCGCTTCCGTCAACTGCCAGGTAATCGGGAAACAAATGTCGCCCACAACTCACTGAACGAGTTGATAGATCTTCGCGGGAGTTTGTGGAATCAAGCCAGGTGGGTCCCTTCAAGTCGGGTCGAACACTTTGCATATCAAAGGTCGCCTCCCCAGATTGAGTATCATCACCCGATCAAGTGCAACATGTGGCTCACATCGGGTCGAGGTTCCATCACCAAGTAAACGACGCACGTGACAAAGCCACGCTGACGGGTCAGAGTTCGCGATGTGTTGTCTTTAACTGGGAGGACAACATGTCTTCTACTGTGGACATTGGGTGGTGCAGCATGTACTGGGCCGGGTGTAGTCAAGGTAGGATACATCGAATCTAAGTGACTGGCATACGCCCTTACCACGTGGGTTATATTTTCAGGCCGTCTGACCGCTTCCTCTCTCGTCGAATTCTCTCCCGACTGACGAGGTGGCCACCGACCGGGACGTTGAACCGCGCTGGGCCTCGATTCGCTCCACGCTATTTTGGGGTGGGTGGCATCGCAGCTTTCTGAGACCCACTAGAGGATAACTCGTCATTCTGCCATCGCTGCCGTTGTCGCTTCGGGCCGATAGGCCTCGCTTCTTTATTTCTCGTTTAACCGTAAGGCCGGGTGGTCGCTTCCTCGCAGGCATTTTCAACCCGATCTTCTTCGCACGAGCCCGCAGCATCGCTTTCTGTTGCGTGATGGTCACAGGCTCTCTAATTCCCATCCGGCCCTGCCCGTTTCTTCCCGCCGGTCTCCCATATCCTAACTCTAGTGAAGGATCGGTTCGTTGGACCGGTTTGGGCCGGATTGCCGCCATAGCGACAAGATCCGTCGAACAAGATGAATGAGCAGAACTATCGGTCTTCGGGTGAGATCGCTTTGATAGCCGACGTAAGCCTCGCATTACTGCCAATGCGACTTTACTTGGTCAAGCTCTACAAACCGCGCCAATTCGCGGGCCCGATTCTCGCAGTCTCCGCATCATCGTGGCATGAACTCGCAAAGAAGAACTCCGCAAAACAAAACAAGGTACCGACTCAGGTGCCTATCATTCGACGCTAAGTTTAATAAAAGAGATCAAAGGCTAAGATGTCGCCTAAGTAGGCATATATTTTTTTTTACATATATCATTTTTTAGCATTACCTCCATTATTTACGGTTAGCACTACGATCTACTTTTATGGAAAGTATGTATTGGCTCGGAATTTTGGTTGAGGCAGAAGCTTCACTATACAACTCGCTTTTTCCTTTCGGGATAAACTAAGTCGGTCTGAGTCTTCCGCCAAAAGACGGCTGATCATCTACGTAGCTTACGTAGAGCGCCATGGTAATACGCTCGCTCGCAGCTAATCGCCGTGAATCACCGCCTACCACCTTCTTAAAGATGGCAATCGGCTAGAAGAGGGCGTGGATGGCCCATAAGCAGACTTGCGCATTTAACTGTTAGCTGCAGGGATGCTTGGGCCTTTTGTGCTCTGGATCCGTTTGCATTCTAAGCGAGACACAGCTGCTGCCAAAATATATGGTACCCACAAATCCCACCCTTTTATTAAATGAGATTCTATCTTGAGATTTTCCGTAAGTTCATCGTACCTCCTTAACACTTGAATCACACTTAAGGAAAAAATGAATATACATTTAAAAGTTGGTATATGTGATGTTTTGTTTTTTAAATGGGTAATTTTTTATGTACTTGGTAGTGAGCCAAAGAAACATCAAATAAAAAACCCAATTTTTTTTATTAAATGGTATTCTCAAGAAATCCTTGGAACATTTTTAAATTTTATTTTAAAAAAAATATTATAAATGTGAAAATGATGATAAAATAAAGTGTTATTTTCAATTATTTTTAGGTTTATTTTAAAACATATATAAAAACAAAAACAATTAACAATAAAATATCATGAATAAAAGTTATTTTTAAAATATATTTAAAAATAAAAAATCATTAAATTAAGAAAATTTAAAATTGTAATCAAATCTTTATTCTATCAAATATCAAATTGTTTTAAAACTTTTTTCAAAATTACATTTAAATGAAACCTCAATATTTCCACTTGTTTATTTCTTTTTAAATTTATATATTTAATAATAAAATAAATATAAATTAAATTAAATTATTGAATATAATGCCAAATTTTTAATTAAATTTCTAACTCGGTTAAGGTTATTTGGGGTATTGTTGATTATCAATATCTTTGAAGGGTGTTCAATTGAATATTTTTGGATGTTGTGTAGCCTGGTTTTGAATTTTGAGTCTCAATCACCTTTGAAGTATAATTCTTTCCGGATCTTTTTAAAATAAAATAAAAAACAAACTAGTAATACATCGATCTATAAAAAAACATAAAAGATAAAACAATATTCAAATTAATATCATATAAATTGCCAAAGATATAAATTCGAATATACTATAAATCGACAAAATACATAGCGACTGCTCTTCGAATATATCAATTTAATTATAATACGACAGATATCTCTATATCGATCATATTTTAACCAATCGACCGTCCGCATACAAATAAATCTCGCTTTAATTGCATTTAATGAAACAAATATCATAACACTGACAATACAAACCAAACATAAGAATAAAGCACGACGAAATCATCAAAACATCAATCACGGTAAAATGACCATGTATTTCCTCCATAACATAATTTTCCATTGTTTTTGGAATTTTTGAATGGACGTGGACCTTTAACACAAGTCTCTCGGAACCAACCGAGCAATTCAATTTCAAACTTCAATCCGACTAGGCCTCCTCAATATAATAACCCAGTCTTTCTAGGCAGGCCCAGCAAGAAGGAGGCCTCAAAACCCAACAACCGTGCCCTTGAAAACGACGTCGTTCAAAGTGTCTGGGGCACCTGCCACCTGCCACCTGCCACCTGCCTGGTTCCCCATTAAGTACAGCCTTGCCACAACCCAGATCCAATGAACAATATCTCTTTTCCCCAAAAAGTATACACGTGAGGGCTACGGCTTAAACGGTCAATACAGGAGAGTACACTTCTAATATCTACTTTCGAGAGTATTTTTTTCCCCAACAGACCTAACCCCCACCCACCTCTACTTTATGTTCCAGAACTTCCCTTGTCGTACTTCGATATTTAGGTGTCGCGGACTTTTCCGATCTAGGGTTTCCTACTTCAGAGATATTAATTTTTGAAACCCTATTCTCGGATCAGGTGATTTTCATTTGTCTAAATCATCTTGATTATGTTTCTGTTGTGAATTTCATTTTTTGTCATAGAAGATCTCATCTTCTGCGCGAAATTTTTAATTTTTTGTATTGATAATTATATCGGGCTTTCCTTTTTTGATAAGAATTATTGGGGGTTAATCTTGTTTGATGTTGGGTTTCTGGTGATTTCCGTGGGCGGATTGCGTGTTTTCCCCCTCGAGGATCTGGTTGGTTTGATGGAAAGTACTTGTTTGATTATTTACTCTTCGGGAGGAAAATGAGAAATTTTTGCTTCGAAGAGTCGATAGCGGCTCAATTTCATTAAGAAGCTGTGCTCCTCCTTCTGGGTTTCTTTGATTTTGTTTATGGACGATTTTTGCTTTCTTTAGGTGTGCTAAGAATTGAAGGAAAAATGTAGCTTGAATATTGTAGCTGGTTCGGATAGAATTCGCTAATTGTTTTGTTTTTCGAATTTAGTTATTTTAATTTTTATTTGGAAAACAATTAAATTCCTCTCTGGTTTAGACTAGCGTCTGTAATATCCCTTTGATGCTTGTGATATTCAATCAGATGGGGCTATATGAAATCAGCGTGTTTGTAAGGGTCCTTAAATAGGTCTTCTTGCCTATGCAGCCCCTGTAATAACCCCTTTGTTTTTATGTCCCTTCGTTTATATGTTTGATGATTCCACTCGTACCAGTATGTTCTATTTACAAGTTACTGAAATGCTTTGATGATATTTGAGTTTGGAATTAAAGAAGTTTGATTATGGGCTTTACCGATGTACATAAAGGTTGTAATTGTAGTATTATTTGATTCCATTATACTGATATATAGAAATTGTGTCATACATCTCAATTCAGTTATGTGGGACGGTTAGGAATATGAATATTTGGGATACCCTAATGAAATTCATAGTTTGATTTGATTTGATTTATATGTACTTGTTGTTCTCAAATACCCACTGGATCATGTTATAGACATGCCATTATTTTTTCATGCTGTCTTATCAAGTTCTAGAACATGGATTTTATTTATTTATTGTTAGTCATTCTTTAATCTTTTTTCTAGTTGAGTATGCTGATTTCTCTTTTCATCTTATAATCCAGGTCTGATTACCCTGGTTGTCAGGTTCGTTCAATCTCCAACAGCCAAGTTTCATGTCTGATCTCGACATCCAGATCCCCACTGCTTTTGGTATGCTGATATGATGAACTTGCTTGTGTAACAAGTGCTTGCAGTCATATTCTTAAAATTTGATGGTCATTTGAAAAACTTGGTCTCTACTTTGTGTGGCTGATTAGTTTCTATGCTTAATATTCCCATGTTAGATCCGTTTGCTGAGGCAAATGCTGAGGACTCAGGTGCTGGGTCAACAAAAGATTATGTGCATATCCGCATACAGCAAAGGAACGGAAGGAAAAGCCTGACAACTGTCCAGGGTTTGCGAAAAGAATTTAGTTACAACAAGATACTCAAGGACCTCAAGAAGGAATTCTGCTGCAATGGTACCGTTGTTCAGGACCCGGAGCTAGGCCAGGTGTGTGTTTGAACTCCCTATGTGTTATTTTACTGCTGCCATATGCCGGAATTCATTCTGATTATGTTGTGCATTTGTAGGTCATTCAACTTCAGGGCGATCAGCGGAAGAATGTCTCAACCTTTCTTGTGCAGGTAATGTGATGTTTTTCCTTCTTTTAAATCAACCCTTCAAATAAAAACTCAAGCACAAACGAACTGATGTGGATTGGTTTCTGGTTTCCCTGCAACAGGCTGCCATTGTGAAGAAAGAGGATATTAAGATTCATGGTTTCTGATCTGCAGTGGGTCGATCTGTGTCAGAGAGGAATGCGCAATCCCTGCCCCTGCTATCTGGTTATTAGAATATAGACCTATAAGATTATACCATCAGTGCTGAGCACTTGCTATCTGAACTTTAAAATATAAACCTATTATTATATCACTAGTACGTTGTTGATTTGATGCTCAACCCTACTTGGTTTGGATCTTTTATTAAGTTGTCTTTCTGTGTAATGTGGTTTGGAAATGGAATGTTTGTCAGTGCTGATTTCATTCCAATTCCAGAATAATGAATATGTTTATGAAGTAATGCCCAGGACTACCTTTCTTTGTCGATTAGCTTTTAATTTTAGTGACACTCTTGCATGATCCTTATAATATTTGTCTCGTCTTAGCCGCAGAACAATACCGGATATGGAGAACAGTTGGTAAGTAGTTTTTATGATATTTTAGGTGAGGCTGCAGGTGTTGCCCAATTCCCCCCCTATATATTTTTCTGTCAGGTTACTGATTCCCTCATTTAAGATGGCATTTAATGTCTTAAATTGGGTGACGTTGGTAGTCAATGCTATTTGTGCTTTTTTGGTGGTAGGTTGATTTGTCTAAAAAAGTTCACAATCGCTTTCAGAATTGATTCTTAGAGCATCTACAAGAGGCTAGTTAAACCCTTTTTTTTTTTTAGCTATTTTAGCAACTTCTTCCCAAAAAATTCACTCTCCAAGAGTTAAATATTTTGGCCATCTATTTTCCATAAACTCTCCTATTCGGCTTATCTATTTTCTATACTCATTATTCACTATTTATTTCGCGACTCTCATTTCTTTTCCACGACCCCTCATTTCCTTAAAAACATAAAGAAATCATTAGTCATTTGAAACACAAATACCAAACAATTTTGAAAAATAAAAAAAATTTCAGAAAATTAATGCATAAAACAGGAAAAAAAGAAAAATTAACAAAAATAAAAACAAATTATGAGAAATTATGAAATAATTAGAACACAAATTTAATTGTTATAATATATAATATATAATGTATATTTTTTTTATTTTTTTTCAATATTAATAATCTAGCAACGTCTATTACACGTTGTTAAACGTCTATCATGTGCTATAGTTATAAAACTTAAATTCGAAAGAAACGAAAAGATAAAATCATCAACGTATTTCGAAAGACGAATATGACGCCTTCAATCAGTTCGACATTATCAAAGTCATTAAACGGAAATATTGGGAAAGAAGATATAATTCTTTTTATTAATGTATTAAACAAATTTGGGACAGAAGAATCATTTACAAGTATCAGAATAACATTTGCTTAAGAGCGCCGCACTACACCGTCGCGAAATATTACCGAAAATTCAAATTTTAAAATTTTCAATTTCAGCGACCATTGTAACATGATCGTTATTAAAAAAAAATTGAAAAATTGTACCTGATGACGCATGCACTATCGAACACGCGATGTCATCATTGACGATAATGACACAATTAAATAGTATTTTAAATTTTATTATTGAAAGTTAGTTAAAGTTATTTGAAATAAGACATTAAAATAGATAAGATTATCGGAAATGACTAAAAAATGCTATTAAAAATAAGATAATATAATATTTTAATATTTTAAGAAATTATTTTAGATAATTTTTATCAGATGCCTACCCTACTACCTTAAAAGTCATTAAGCGATAATGCTCTAGGTTATATGCTTTTGGTAGAATCTAAATCATTTCTCATCCTTTCAAAATGCATGTATTCCCCTAAAAGATGTAGTGAGTGGGCTAAAGTGGTCAAGCATCTTTATCGGCTTCTATTTTTAATTTTATTTCACTGCGAACCTTCAATTGTTACTATTTGTGATTTTTAAAAGGTACGTACCTCTAGTAGTTGAAAGATGAATCAGTCCTAAATTCCTAATCCTATTGCTTTCCGGCTGTTTCAAATATATATAGATATTTGAAGCATTTAGGCTGCAAATGGAATGTTGTGTTCATTTTAAACTCTTTCAGGGTCCAATTTGATTGAATTAAATTAATATGAGATAACCTATCAACATCTAGAATCCAATTAATAAGGAAAGGCCTGATGATCTAAAAGACGAGACGTGACGTGACTTAAAACGCGACAACCCCACAAAATGGGTACAAATCAACATTCAACACTCACCATATGTAGCTATAATATTTCTTTCTAAGCTTTGACAATTTGAATGCGAGGCTACGCCCGCCCACAAAACCGTACAAATCAGACACTCACCAAATCTAGCCTTAAATATCCTTAAGCTTTGGTTATCTGTCTTTTTCTCCACAAAATGAGTTATTATTCAAAACTCTGATTTTGAAAGTTTAGAATCTTAATATTCCTTCTTCATAACTCTGGTTTTGAAAATTTAGGAACTAGACCGGTAAAAATAACGGCTCCCTCCAATTTTTTCTGCGTTTCTGTGGCTCTCTTTTTTCATTCCGTGAGTGAGTTTTTGAATTTGGTTTTTGTATCAAAGCCTTAGGTCTTTTTAGTTATGTGATCCAAGGAAAACTATTTTCGGGAAAATAGAAATAATAGACCTTTGAGCTTTTAATCTATTTCCCCTCTTTGATCACTATCAATCGCTTTGGGGCCGCCTCAGCTTACAGTTACAAATAAATTATGCTCAAGTCAAATTCACATTCGAATTGGAAACATATTCATCTTAGAACCAATTGCTATGTCCTCACTCAGAAAAGGGCACATGTAATCCTTGATCCTGGTGAAGTTATTTTGCAACTTTGTAATAAGATTGCAGACCTACATTATTATGTTAGAAGTCCAACCCTCTTAACAGTTTTGGGATTAAAAAAAGAATTATATTTCCCATTATTAGCTCATGTGATACATCTTTCACCATTCAAACGGGTAAGGATATATGGAGGGGAGGGTCCCGGGTTCAAGTCCCGATGAGGATGATTTATTATATCGTGACTCAAATATTTAGTTGTCAACAAAAAAAGAATTATATTACTGTTCAATCAGTAAATGTATGAGTCATCAAAAATATCATTAAATATGTATGAATGAAATAACTGAACGACATATGTGCCTGATGCATATTCAAATAATAATTTACTTCTGAAACCACATATGTGCCTTTCTAGAGACCATCATAAAACGTTATCAAGAACAAATTTATGTCGCCTATTTTTAATCATGAGAATTGTTGTCTCTCAAATTCTCAGAATCTTTGGATCGTTGGGGCATTAACCTGATAGCAAGGACCTGTAAAACAAACAAGGCACCGACGATGTATGCCGATCGGCTCTTCGATGCTTAAGTTAGACTGAGAAATAGAGAGCGTAAATTTTAGTTTTTTCAGTAGTGTCTTTTTCACATACCTCCCTGTTACAATCCCTTCCTCATTTATGGAGGAGGAGAATGATCCACTTTCTATAAAGTGTAAGGATCAGTCTCCTAAACTGGGGCTTTTATGGCTGTCATCTACAAGTGTCAACTGTTTTTCCATTTAGATAACCAAGTCATCCGACTCTTCCGTCTCAATGATCATTTGATCATCCTAAGGGTGGTTATGTATGTGATTTATGGGAGGATGTTTTTTGTGTCATGGGGATCATTCAAGAATTATCGGGCCGACCATCTTCTCGAGACTAAGAATCGCTAGAAGAGGAAGTAACCGGGCAATAAACTCGGTGGCTTTTGTCGCGACGGACAGTCCATACGTGGCCGCCAGTCGCGCTCAGATCCATGTTCGTGGCGAGGATACTGGGCCTCAGCGCTTGATCCGCACGAGCTTTCGACTGCGACATCGGGCCAAAAGCCATGGTACCCACAAAAATAACAAAGGCAACAAAAGAATCGCATCTGAAACAAACATGATTCATATCAAGCATCCAACAATTGAGCAACTACAACAAGAATAGACAATGCCAAGCTAAAGTTATTAATCCAGGAAGAATTTAAGGAAGCCCTAGTAACAAAAATGTCTACCTATACCTATTTTGACATGGCCATATGGGTATAACCGTATAAACACTTCATACAACATTGTTGGATGTTAGATCGTGAAAATTTGCCTAAGAAGATAATGAAAAAAACCATAATTGTGCTGTTGCATACCTCACAACTATCTCCGACTTAGGGTTGTAATTTTGAAAACGGTGAATTTGGTACAAGTACTGCACTTTAGGGTATATAGAATATCCTATTTAGTTTTAACACAACTTTGACATTATCTCATTCGTAAACATATTAGCATTAATGGACATTAGCACCTTAGTTCAGTAACAAATTTTCTGTACATGTGTTTCTTCGCTTTCTTTTTTATGTTTCTAGGCCTTCTTTCAGTTTTTTTAGTTGGAATAATAAATTATATTTCAATAGTCGACATAATAGTTGGCATAGGTAATTTTATTATTTTTATAATATATTACATTAGATCTAATAGAAAAATTATGTTGTCTTCATACTAATATGAGTTATACACATTTTATGAATGAAATTTGTTGAGTTAACAAATGAAAATTTCTCATAAATAAAATATCTTATTCATGGTCCAACTATTTATTGATTATTATGTCAACAATAATATGACTCACAGATAACATATGTATGAATCAAAATAAAAAGTACTCCTCTTAACTTAAATGCTCTTAAGCCAACATATTCGACAAAGTTTAAGCCATCCATTACTGTTTTTTGTGACGTAGCTCGGCTACGAAGAATAAAAGAAAACGAATAAAAGAAACTGAACGAAATTCTGAATATTTCAATATTAATCAAGTCTCGCTAAAAAAAATAAATATGCGTGCTATTTATACAAACAAAAACTTAACGGATAATCCTAAAATCATAAATTATAAATCCAAAATACTAATAGATAAACTAAAAATACTACTCCTGATAAATCCAAAAATAAATCAAATAAATAATTAATAAGAAATAAAAGTCTTCTATCGGACGTTTCCTATCTCGTTTAGCTCAGATATAATACTCCATGCCCCATCATTCCCTCCTGGTTGAAAAGAACTCGACTCTCAAGAGTGAAAGGAAAGGCAGCTAATCCAACAATGTTAATCCAACGACGCAAGCATCATCCTCCTCAGATCCAAGTAGCACTTAATCGACGACCATGCCACGGACAAGAAAACGACGAAACCCACCATCTTTAACTCACGAACTCATCATCAAGCGATAGTGATTCACCGTCCTTAAAACTAACGGCATACGGCACCGCTGCTAGCTTCACCGCTGCACATTACCTGTATTAAGAAAGTAGGCGCCAAAGGTGTTTCTGCGAAGGTAGCAAGTCCTCTACATTGAAAACAGGGCTAATATCCATGTCGTTAGGCAAATCAAGAAGATATGCATTAGATCCAATTTTACGAATGATAGAATAAGGGCCCATGGCTCTTGCATAAAGTTTTTTTGAAAACGTTGAATTCGCTCAGACGACGCGGAACTGACATAGTCACCAATATTAAATTCTTAGATCTAATATGCACACGCAGCCGCTTATACTCCTCATTACTTGTAGAAATTTTTTCGCCTAATCTCAAAGATAAGTCATGGATGTGTTTTGCATAGTTTTCTCAAAGAGTTCATACACGCATGTGAGGTGGTAAAGGAACAAGATCAATAGGTGTGCTGGTGAGTAGCCATTAACAATTTGAAAAGGACTTTACCCGTTGAACTAATGTAATTGCTATAAGCAACTCTACTGCCGACAAAATTAAATCCCAAACACCTTGTTTTATCCCAACCAAACACCTAAGCATATTACCCGTGACTCACATTAACAACCTCGCTTGCCCATCGCCCGAGGATGAAAGGGGTATGAAAATTTAAGAGCAAGGCTAAACACCCCAAAGGGTTTTCCAAAATAGCTAACAACAAATTTCACATCCCTATCGTGATACAATGGCGGAAGGCAAACTGCAATTTAACAACTTCTCTGAAAAAATAATTTAGCAACATGTGAAGCATCATTGGTTTTGTTACATGGAATAAAATGTGTCATCTTAGAAAACTTGTCAACAACAACCAAAATAGAATCATGTCCTCTAGCAGTCCTAGGCAATCCAAGAACAAAGTCCATACTAACATCCTTCCAAGGTTCATGAGGGACAGGTAAAGGAGTATATTGCTATTTTGTTTTTTAAATTTTTAGCTATCCGACATGTTCTCGGTGATCGCGGCAACTATCCTAGCAACATCCCTTTCTCGTAGAAGGCTAATAAACCTATTCTTCAACCAATGCAATAGTTTTATCCTCCTAAAATGTCCAAATTTTAAACCACCAAAAGACATCTCCCAAATTAATAAATCCCTAAATGTGATGTGTACGAGGTACGCACAATTTAGTCACTTTAAACAAATACCCATTTTCAACAAGTGAGTTCAGATACTCTCGATGGCTACCATTACTAACCTCATTATAAATAATACCAAAGTCGTGATTACGTTAATACTCATTTTTCAATCTATCAAACTAATGACATGAGCACCATATCGATGAAGTGTAACAGCGACCGACTATGCATCAAGCAGCCTTGTTCAATACCGTGAACGATGATTAATCACAAAAGAATATTCATTCAAAAATTCAACCCACTTAGCATGTCGAGCATTCAATTTCTTTTAGAGTTTAAATATCTTAAAGCTCGATGGTAAGAAACAACACAAATTCGCCAAGAACAAATAAACCTCCAAAATGCAAACTCGCACTATAAGCATAAAACTCTTTTATCATAAGTAGAATATCGCTTAGCATCATTGAGTTTTTCACTAAAGAAAGCAATAAGGTGACCTTCTTGACTCAAGACACCACCACTCTACACCTGATGCATCACAAGCAACCTCAAAACTTTAGTAAAATCAGATATCTCAAATCGGTGCCTCACTATTCTCGACCTCGATTGGGAACGCCGGCTGAAGAAGATGTGAACACCATTGAAACTCCTTATTTTAAACATTCAGTGATAGAGCCATATTAGTAAGCAACTCTTATAAATCTCCTATAAAAAGAAGCTAAACCATGAAAAACTTAGTCTCAAGTGATAGATTGTGGTTCGTGCCATTCCCAATAACCTAACCTTTCTGATCAAATTAAACGCCAATGCTCGTACACACAAAGCCTAAGAAAAGCACAATGGGTCAGAGCAAAGAACACTTCTTAAGGTTAACATAAAGCTCGGGCCTCGAAGAGTGAGTAAAACTATCTTAGAAAGCAATGCTCTTCTTGATTGACTATAGATCAATATGTCATCAAAGTAAGACCACCGTAAATTTACTAATGAAAGGTCAGAGGACATAGTCATAACTCTCACGAAAGTGTCAGAGCATTAGACAAACCAAAAGGCAGCGACTAACCACTCAAACAAACCATCTTGTGTTTTAAATGCAGTTTTCCACTCATCTCCTGGTCTAACACGAATTTGATGATAACCACTACGCAAATCTATCTTAGAGAACCAACTAGAACCAGCTAATAGGTCCAACATATCCTCAAGGCGAGGGATGGGAAACCGATATTTGACTGTGATCTTATTGATGGCTCTACTATCCACACACATTCTCTAAGATCCATCTTTCTTAGGTGCCAACAAATATGGCACTGCATAAGGACTAAGGCTATGCCTAACAAATCCTCTTTCTAAAAGTCCTTCTACTAGCCTATTCAACTCCTCTTTCTCAGATTCATTCTATAATGTGGGAGGTTGTGCGCTTGAGAACCCTAACTTAAATCTATAACATGTCGGAGTGTCTCAGCCACGTAGGGTTCACTGTGCAACCCATCAGCAACTATCAACAAAATCATCTAGCAAATTCTTCACTTCCAAAGGAACATCGGACAATCAAAGAATCGGGAGGGAACTTTGCCACTAATGCTAAGCACATACCGCCTCAAATCCTCTCTCTCAAACTCGCATTTTAAAATATGCAAATTCCTTTCGTGAAGTTTAGAGATGCTCGTTTACCAATGCAAACTTTAGGCTTAAGTAGGCTCAAACAATGTTCTTGCCTCAGACTTAAAGGAATAAATGTTATCTACCTTAAAATTGGCAACATTAAGATCATAAAGCCAAGGGCGACTTAAAAGAACATGGGCAACATCCACGGGTAGCACCTCACAATAGATTTCATCCTTATAATCCCCCATTTGAATAGAGACTAGACATCTTGAGTGACAGCAAAGTATGTCATTCACCCAAGCTACTCTAAATGGATCGATGTGGTTCTACTTTAAGGTTTAATACTTAACAAATAGCCCTTAGAAACCATTCATTGAACTACTCCCATCAATCACTAACTACATTTTTATCTCCCACTCGTATGACTCGTGTGAAAAATACTAAGGCGCTTCTCCAATGATCATTATCTACAGCCAGGATAGCATACTAACCACACCAACACGCATCTTCATCACAATTTCATGAAGATCATCTTCATCACCGTAATAATCTGTGCTGGATCAATAATTTGGTCTTCCTCATTTTCCAAAATACTTGTTCAACATCTAACGCCAATGCACGCTGGTGACAACGGCACGCAATACGACCCTTATGATGACACTTACGATGCACAATCGATGAGTTACTAGCCGTAGACGCATAGGAGAAGCAAATGGGTGAAGAGAGTTATGTAAAATAGACTTTGCCCTAATGTTATTAAAGGTGAGATACCGCTTGATGACATGGATTTGGGACTCGATCGACCGTGTGTGCAAAAAGAGTGAGGGTCTATCGAACTTCTCGATTTCTAAGGTTTTTTGGTACGTGATCCTCTAAAGCTGCAGTATATGCACCCAACCATTCTTTGGATGTCGAACCTAAGACCATTAACAAGCGAGCGCAGATAAAGAAATTGGTCCTCAAAGATGGAACTCACTACACCTAAGTCTAACTTCCTGAATTTACAGACATCTACCACACTAAGAGTCATTTGTTTTAGATTAATCATGGTGGAAAAAAAAACAATTACTTCTTATATGATGAGGAAATGTACTTTTCTTGCAACTTTGTTCATAACAATTCGTCATTATAGTGTTAGCTCACCTAGATCGGGCATGCTTGCAAACACATTCTCACAAGACATTCCAATGAATTTGCTAATTTCATTTTAGCAAACCGAACCCGCTCACTATCAATCATTTCATATACCAATCAAAATATTCCTCAATAAACTAACCAATCGAGAAAACATTAGATCCACTGCGCCTTCTCAAGTACTACTTTCTGCGAGACGGTATACTATCCTCACATTTAGTCATGAGTTCTAAAGACGGCGGTTTCATTGCTTTTCATTAAACTAAGACGGTCAGTCCCGATTTTTTGATGCTACTGATACAGATAATGATCTTCACATTTGATTCTATCATGGATTACACCTTCCTTTCACTCTTCTGAGTCGAGCTTCTTTTCAACCCGGAGTAATGATTTGGCATGGAGTAGCCCATATCTGTGCCTAAACGAGATGTGGTGCCCCAAGTCCAATGCAACACTTTATTACTATTAATTATTTATTTAATTTATTTTTTGATTTATCCGATAGTATTTTTGATTTATCTATTAAGTATTTTTTTGATTTATCTATTGTGATTTTTGATTTATCCATTATGATTTTATTTATCCATTGTGATTTTTGCTCATTATAACAAGACCTTTACGTTATTTTTTTTACTAGATCGATTAATATCAAATATTCTGGGACTCGCTCAGCTTTTTATTCGTTCTTTATTCTTCAGAAATTAGCCTGACACACAGATTTGGGAGCATAACTTCGATCCGAGATCAAGTTATTATTCCTATAATCAAGCAAAACTTCGTTCTGCGATCCGTTGTGAGTTTTGATTTTCAACCATAACCCACAGGTCCCAAATTTTCAACCAACGCTGCTGCTGCCGCTGCCACTGCTACTTGGAGTTCTTCGACCGTCGAGCCTTCCAGCCACCGCCGCCCCTGGAGTAGCGAGTCAATAAAGCACAGCCACTACGTCAATTATTATTTTTGGCCTACTCCGTAGCCTTCCAGACACCACCAACTATTGTTACATCAGGAAGTCAAACCTTGATTTTGACTTATAAGTCCATAAACTTCTCTTTATTATTGATTTTCACCCTCAATAATAAAAATCCACAGAGGAATTCGCCATACGCCTTGCACTTCTTCTTACAAGGCTGCCACATCTAGGACTTCGTCGCCTCTTCCATCGTTGACATAGGCTTCGTCTTTTCGGAATCACATCTTGGAGGAATTGCAGATCCAAGTGGAACGTATTTTGGGGTTTTGGGTTCAGTGGTGGTTTGGTTGTTATTTGAGTCTTGAAGCTTTTTTTCTTCATCAAAGAATTGCATATTTTATTTGATTCCTTGCAACCACGCTAAGAATCACAGAGGCCCTAGCCGCTCTTTCAATCTTAAGACATTTTCTTTTCAAAAAACTCGCATTATTCGTGATATTTACGATATTTTTGCTTGACGTTTGTGCTTCGCTGATAGAGCATAAAAGAGTGATTCAAAAAAAAAAAAAAAACATAAGGTGCTATTTATAAGCACAAACAAAACTAATGATAATCCCAAAATCATAATACCCGATAAATCCAAAAATCCTATCAGATAAATCCAAAAATACTAATGATCCAAAATACCATCTGATAAATCCAAAAATAAAATTAAGTCAAATAATTAATAGTAATAAAAGCTCTTCACGACTGGTTCTATCTCGTTGTTTCGTATACGCTCAATACCCACGCCCCATCATTTTGTCTTTAAGCCAACATATTCGTCAAAGTTTAAGCCATCCATTACTGTTTTTTGCCTTCTGTGAGACTCTGGGCTGTGATTCAGTTCCTTTTGAAATTATATGTATTTACTTGGTATTTCCCTCACGCCAGCATCTTCAAAGTAGTCAACAAGTCTGGTATGACAAAGCCATTATTCTTCAACTCTTTTCGGACATAAAGGTACTCATTTTATAGTAAATAATATAGTAATCAATATCCTCCAATTTCTCATTCCGCAAGTATAGGTGAAACTCCTTTTTAATAGTCATTTTTTTGGTAGAATTAATAGAATCATATTTGAAGTCATAGATTTATTCACGGATTCTGCTACTTATATAAAAAGCCAATAGCATTTAGATCATTTGAAGGTAATGAAATGTCATACTCGATGCATGATTATGGGTTTTCCAGGTGTCATGAGGATAGGATGAGAAAAAAACCACACCTTTGTCATTGAATTTATGATATGAAATAAATTTCTTCACTTTCAAGATTGGTTTAACCATTAGTGAGATCTTAGCGCCTAAATTTAAGATGCTTTCAAATATCGAAGGAATATACTTTCCGAGTTCCCATCCTTTCCAATCCTCCTTAATTGTTTGTTTTCTTAGTGGATCAAATTCATAAAATACTCGATCCCAAAACATAATCACCTTTCCATCTTTTCCTTCTGAAAGTGTTTATTTTCTCAGTGGGACCAACTTGATAAAATATTCTGTCCAAAAATATAATCTTATGTGTTAATACAGTTTCCATATTTCTTTTCTTAGATGGCTTTCTTAGGCATAATATATTATTAAAACTCCTAATAGTACTATATTTTATTGATTATACTCTTGTAACGACAAATTCTCATAAAATTTTCTAGAAGAAGATATTATTTTTTAAAAAGATGCATATCTCAAAATCTAGTAGAAGAAACTAATATTTTATTTGGAATACCTTTCTGGCCTAACAAAAGGCTGTGGCTCATATAGAATAGATGCATTGACGATGTTAAAATAAATAAAAATTAAATTTCATATGTACCTGGGTTTAAAGCTTTAATTCCAACCATGCTTTTCTCCCATTTGTTAGTGTTAATTTTTTTTATCAAGTACTGTCTTCTCGGAAATACAATTGAATTGGTTTTTCTGTTATTTTCACATTAAAATTAAGTGGGTGGCCCACTAACCTAACATTTAGTCAATTAAAAGAATACTCAATATCTTTAAATTGTTATGAAGATATTTACCCTTGATGGAGTGGGTAAATTATAATAAATATAATTTATTATGTTAACAATTATCTCGAATTAGTACGCTTAGAACGGCTGAACGCAGATTCTCAAATCTCTTTTCCTATCAATAAGTTATATATGTAAACTCCTTCATGTGCGAGCATGCAGACTCTTTTTCCATCAATTACAGAAAACAATTTCAAGCAGATCAAAGTTTGATAAGGAGAAGAAGAGATCAAGGATTTAAGATCTATATACCGGAATAAATCTCTACACAAAGGTTCTTCAAATCCAGATGTGAATATATATATTTTTATTATTATTTTATTATCAAAGATGAGTTTGAATTCAATGGTCTGGAATATTTGTTTGTTAATTTTCGTATTAAATCTCAATAAATGGTATCAGAGCTAGATTGAATTTAAATATTCAGAATCATTGTTTTATAAAGATTAAATTTTGAGATTTATCTTCGATTAATTCGTCTCACTAAAAAAAATAAAGAAACGCCTCAACGCGTAGAAGGAAGATTTTTTTTTTTCTGCAACCGACCGGATCACTGCCTGTGAGGGCTACTGGTTTGCCGCCCTATTGCCGCTTTCGTGCGCCATTGGCGTCGCTTTCAGCGCGTCGCACACCGACAAGCTCTAATAAAAGAGAGTGATGTAATCACAAAGACTTGCTACTTCATTGTCACACACTTATTTGAATATGAAATGAAATTCTCTTTAAGATGTCCATGTATCCCGTGGATTCGAACTTTGTGAAATTATCTCGATGAATGCTTCCATTTCTTTTGATTTTATTATGATTGGATTATCAATCGATGATTATTAAAGATACTATTTCCTTTGATTTTTAACTCAATTAAAAAAAAATTAATTTCATCTTGTGAAATTTTATCCAATGACAAATTTATAAAATGTAAGGTTAACTAATTTAGATAGTTGCCAAAGTAACCTAGATTAGTGAGCCTTTTATTTATTGAATTGCATAAAAGGAATAAAGGGAGACTTATAAAATTCTTAATAATTCTCTTTATAATTAGGAGATTGAGACTATCCAAAGGAGAGTCAATTTATGCTAATTATTAATTAATGGTTTTATTTTGTGTTGCTTAGAAAGGTAAAATGGATACCCAAAGGTAACATATAAATGACACAAAATAGTAAAGTGTTTTGGGCTCCTCCAAGTGAACACTGTATATGTTAAAATTTACTCCAAAGGAGAATTTTAATGATATCAATAGTTCATTGCTATTTATTTTATACTAGGCCTCTATTGTGAACATTGCTCTATTCTATACAGCCTCTACTTCATTACACTCTTTGCAGAACTGAATGACTGCTGATGGGTCGAACTTTTCGAATGGTATGAAAGGGTCTAATTCTCACTGGGCGATTGATCTGACCGACTTTAATAACTGATAAAACCTCTTGAAG
The DNA here is from genome assembly GCA_016808115.1 of Tetrastigma voinierianum. Taxonomy (NCBI): domain Eukaryota; kingdom Viridiplantae; phylum Streptophyta; class Magnoliopsida; order Vitales; family Vitaceae; genus Tetrastigma; species Tetrastigma voinierianum. Next base: position 861,741 of record JAEQBH010000403.1, read on the forward strand.
CTACTGGGATGACAAGACCAAGCAAGTGGAACAATCAAAAGCCCTGGTAAGATCCAAATCGCATCGGGCCCGATGTTTATGAGAATGACTATTGCCAATAATATCGTTAAGATCTCTCCTCAAACCGAGTTTGCCTTAATTTCGGAATCACTGAGGAGCGCTTCAAACGCTACGATAAGTCCCTTTGCAGCACATTGATATTGAATTGACCACCATGAAATACGATGAATGGAAGGTATTTAGCAAACATATTTTAAACATGACCGGAAAAGGCCGCAAAGATTAAGGCACTAGGGCATGGGTATGGATGAGTCCTTCGTACGCTTTGTCCTCAATCACTTCCATCATAGCTCGCCTCCATTCAAAATCCACTATAATACTACCAGGATCATAACTGAATGAGCTCACCCAAGAAATGTATAATAAGAGGAAGTGAGATTAAGACAAGAAGGTCATAATTCGCTTTTGGTTGTAACTCACAGTCACGGCAAGAAAGGGAAAGAACTTTCCACTCTAAGAAAAGTGGACTTAGGAAGGTAGCCGTAGTCATGATGGAAAATTCACTAGTTGCTACTGTGGCAAGAAAGGGCATGTGAAGAAGGATCAGACAAGCTTGCTGGGCTTGTCTTCAAAAGAGAGGGATTCCAAGCAAACTGTGAAACCAAAGGAAGTGAAAATTCCTCTATATGGGAAACTGCTCAAGGTCGAGGACAAGCTTGTCGGGTACCTATCACTTACTATTAGAGACGGGTCATCGGATGGATCTTCTTGTCCAAATTAGATGCTACTAGGATATTCTCGCTTTTATTCACAGATAATTAAGTTTGATGTTATAAATTGGCATAGCTTGGTTATGGTATTTTATTCGATGGTTTATATAAATTTCCTCAATCATGAATTCCGCACGCTTTAATAAACCCGCATTCAAAATGTTGGTTCAAACGTGGGCTTAATTCACGAGGCTCAATCTTGTGGCACCTCAGGCCACAAGAAGTAATGAGCTCCTCGAGATAATTCATACGTATATTGCGGGTTCACTCTCTGCTCCATGTTTTACAGAGAAATATTTTATCACCTTTATGCATGATCTTATCTCGTTATGGCTATGTTTATCTAATGCATGAAAAGTCTCGTGCCATTGACATCTTCAAGATGTTCATACGTAGGTCGAGAGACAATTAGATAAAAAAGATTAAAATTGCAGACTAGGATCAAGGCGATGAATATTATGGTAGATATGATGAATCAGGACAAAATCCTAGTCCTTTTGCAAAATTCTTTGAAAAGCATGTACTGTGGCTCGCACACAATGTCCGGCACGCTACAACAGACCGGTGTTGGCTAAAGGCGTAATCGCACATTAATGAAATGGTTAGGAGTATGATGTTACTCTTCAGACCTATTTCATCGTGGGTGAAGCCCTTGAAAACCGCGAATGTATATCTTGAACAGAAGCCTCAGTAAGGCGCTCCAAAAACCCTTTTCGAGTTATGGACCGGTAGGAAACCCATTTGAGGACATATACATATATGGGTTGTCCAAATAGAGGCAAGAGTCTATAACCCACATGAGAAAAGTTTGATTCAAGAACGATATCCGATATTTCACTGCTATCCGATAAATCGAAAGGCATGTGATTTTATCATTACAACTACGCAGGAGAATAGTTGAACTTAATGCCGTGATTCTTAGAGAATGGCAAAAATTAGTAGGAGTAATGAACCAAGAAAGGTAGATGTTGAAGAGATAAGAGTGGATATCCTACCACTTTTTTTAATTCAAGAATTATCATTCTCAACCTCGTTGATCGAGGAAATGAAAGAACATAATAGAGATGGTTCATTACCACCATAAAATATTGCCATTGAAAATGTCAGAAGCCACCACAACCGGCACCTTTTGAGGGAGATCTCAAAGAGAAAGGAGACCTACCATTGCGTATGATTATGTGGTGGCCACAGAACTGATTTTGATATCGATAAGGGAAGGATCCTGCCGTTTTCACAAGCCATGGAAAGGATGATTCTAGTAATGGATGGGAAGCTATGAATGAAGAGTTGAAATCTACGGCCCATAATCTGGGCAGTTCAGGATCTCATCGAATTGCCTAATAGTTGTAAACCCGCTTACTGTAAATGGGTCTTTTAAGACAAAGCGTGACGCTTAAAGGCAATATCGACGATTTAAGGCCGCACTCAAGGCCAAAGGTTTCACTCAAAAGGAAGGTATCAATTACAAAATACCTTCTCCGGGGCCTAAGAAAGATTTGCCAGGAATCATCATGGCACTCAGAGCTCATTTTGATTTAGAGTTACATCAAATGGATGTGAAAACTGCATTCTTAAATGGGAATTTGGATGAAGATATCTACATGGAACAACCCGAAGGGTTCGCGCAAAGAAAAGGAAATGAACACCTAGTTTGCAAATTAAAGAAATCCATTTACTTGCCTTACACAAGCTTTCCAGACAATGGTATATTAAGTTTAATAATACCATTACATCTTTCGGATTTAAAGAGAACATTGTTGATCAGTGTATATATCTGAAAGTTAGTGAGAGCAAGTTTACATTTCTGATACTGTATGTAGATGATATTTTGCTTGCTAGCAGTGATCTTGGTTTATTAGGTGAAACCAAGGAATATCTCTCTAAAAACTTTCATATGGTTGATATGGGTGAGGCAAACTATGTTATTGTATCGAGAATCTTTAGGGATCCAATCTCAGAGTGCTAGGTTTATCTCAGAGAAAGGATATATTGATCGGGTTTTAGAGATTTAATATGCAGTCATGTTCATCGAGATTGTTGCACCTATATTGAAAGGTGGCAAATTAAGTAAAATGCAGTGCCCAAAAAATAACATGGAAAGGGAGCAAATGAAGAAAATTCCTTATGCATCAGTTGTAGGAAGTTTGATGTACGCTCAAACATGTACTAGACCGGATATCAGCTTTCTTTGTGGGCATGTTAAGGAAGATACCAAGAGTGATCCGAGTTCGAACCTTTGGAAAGGCTGCAAAAGAAGATCATGAGAGTACAAAGGAATGAGGATTATATGCTCACATATAAAGATCCCGAACATTAGAGGTTGTCGGTTACTCGGATTTTGATTATGGTGGTTGTCTCGATAGCTTAAAGTCAACTTCAGGATTTGTCTTTATGCTAGCAAATGGGGCAATCTTGTGGAAGAGTGAAAAACAATCAATTACTGCTTCATCCACGATGGAGGCCGAGTTTGTTGCTTGTTTTGAAGCTTCAAGTCATGCTTTATGGTTGCGGAATTTTGTCTCAGATCTTGGTGTTGTCGACTCTATTACTAAGCCTTTGAGAATATATTGTGATAACACCACAACTGTTTTCTTCTCTAAGAATGGCAAATTTTCTAGTGGACCGAAACACATGGATTTAAAGTATTTAGTTGTTAAAGAAAGAGTCCAGAAACAACAAGTGTCAATTGAAAATATTAGGACCACACTTATGGTTGCTGATCCATTAACTAAAGGATTACCTCTAGAGGCATATTTAGAACATGTTATGAGGATGAGCCTTTTGAGTAATCCATAATATCCATAATATGTACGATAATGAATGGTGGTTATGTAATTGACAATTTGCGCATTAAAATTGTTTCTGTTTATTCTTGTTTTCAATTATGGGTGCATGTTTTATTTGATAAACAAGAATTGTCATGACAAGACAAATTACAGGGGTTATTTGGCATTATGGACTGGGTTAGTAAGGGTTGTTGATGTGTGGTGCATGGAAGGAAACATGACATTATGGTCATGTGACCTCCCTAACTCGCATTTATGATTTAAACTAATTCAGTATTATGGTATATGATTTTAGACGTATTGGCTAAGTTTATTGAAATCGTGATCACGTATAGTTTTCATAATCGGTTTAGTGGGCCAAGTGGGAGAATGTTATTTCACATTAAAATTGATGGGTGACTAACCTAGTATTTAACCAATTAAAAGATACTCAATATCTTTTAAGTTGTTATGAAGATATTTACCCTTGATGGAGTGGGTAAATTATAATAAATATAATTTAATATAGAAGCAGGTTATTTATAATAAATATAATTTATTATAAACCGATTATTCAATTATACGTTTAGAATGGTTTTGAGCGTGTATTCTTGACCCTCTTCTCCCTATCAATAAGTTATATATATATAAGCCCCTTCATGTGGGTTTAAGGCACTCTTCCATCAATTATGAAAACAATTATGTATCCAAAGTTTGATAGGAAAAGAGAGATCAGGATTTAAAATCTCTATATTGAGGAAATCTCTCATGGTTGTGTGTTCTTCAAACGACCATATAATCTATATATTTTTATTATTATTTTATTACCAGAGATGAGTTTGAATTCAATGGTCTGAAATATTTGTTTGTTAATTTCATTATTAAATCTCTACATTTTCCCCACCTCAAGTAAAATTTCAGGTACAAAAAATTAATATTGAGATTTATATATTTTAATATTCTTTTCGAGTGTAATGATTATCTTATCTATATACAAATAATGAGAAATCTAACCTTGGTGCTAATGGAATAAGGGGTACTTAGGGGAATATCCTCGAGTAGGAAAGCGCGAGACTTTGGAGGCTAGATTGGTACGGCATCAAAAGTAATGTGCCGCCACTTCGAGAGGTCTTATGAGCGGAAAGAAAACTAACGAGAGCTAGACATGGTGGTGTTTGTTTTTTTTTTGCTTGACATTGAATATAATTTTTTTTGAGCTTGATAGGGATGCAGAAATGGGCGGGCAATCCGCCCGACCAGACGGTGAAGACCATACCCGTCCGTGTCCTTACATAGCGAAGCCGGACGGAGAACATTAGGCCCAAAACATGGATTTGGAAAATGGGGCTTTATACTCGGCCGGTCAAACCATATCTTACAAATATAGAGATAGAATATTCCACCCAAGATGTCTGGTTGTCAACGAGAGTCCTAGTATAAAGGGAAGGAAGCAGCGAAGATCGTTGGCGGATACCCACCCAATAGGAAGGAGGATTACTCCAAATAAAACTCCTTTGACTAATCCATCTCGCTAAATACAGGTGACCTACGTGAGGAAACCTATCCTCCCGAGGAAGAGCCTAATCATCGATCGAGTGGATGAATATCCATTATAAATGCAAGGCCGGTCCAACACTAAAAGGTATGCTACTTCTAAGCAATGGGGCATCCTCTTTTCTCTGTGAGGAAGAAGAATCGACTTTGGCATCGGAGGCGGCTACGGGCAGCCCTCGCCGGCCTCTTCGTGCAGTTGTGCGAGAGCGTCAGCATCCGAGAGCACGTGAGATCGACGCATTGCGGCAATCCTCCCCCGGTAGCGATCGCCAGATGTGGTCAATCCAACGACCCAACACACTCCAGCCCAGTTCCGGTTGAAAAAGAGCGTCATCGATTGAAAGCGATGCGTAGGAGAAGCGGCAAATTCCTTCGTAAAACATAGCGATTCCTCGATTCTCGATGAGTATAACCCAAGGAACACAAGCGGGGTAACACTAATCCACCGAGGGCCTGAATCCACCGGGTGATATGAAGCGGCCGAGGCCTTGGGCTGTGGAAGCGTACAAGCCAATACAAAGCGAAGTGGAAGCGCCGCCTCGTCGACCGGCGTGCGGTGGAGGTAGACGACTTACGGGCCATCTGACATCAACGGGAACCGCATTAAGCGGAAGGCCATAACCTCGCCGCGAGAAGAACCGCGATGTGACATTCCCAGGAAGCTGAAGCGAGAAGCAGAGTCTAGTCAAGCCAGGGGGCATGGATCACCGTTGGCCCCGGCTGTGGGGGAAAGCGAAGCTATGCGGGGCGGCTCGTGAGGCGAAGCGCGAGCCACCCTCAGCTAGAAACAAGGGAGCCGGTCGTGGGAGCAGAGGTTCAAAAACCTTCAACAAGAGCTCATCCGCGTGAAGGAAGTGGTGAAGGGGCGAGCCCCGGATACTATGGACACCTTAGTACAACAAACGGAATCTCCCTTCACAGCCGAGGTACTACACTTTCCCCTTCCAGCGAAGTTCAGAATGCCTCAGGTAGAAACATTCGATGGAGTCAAAGATCCCGTCGATCACCTTAATACTTACAAAAATCAGATGGTTGCATGGTGTCGGGACCACGTGCGTCGCGGGATATACGCCACTATGCTCAAAGGACGACTTTGGCTGGTTCAATAGAATTCCCCCTTCCTCTATCTCCTCATTCAGGGAACCGGCTGTTGCATTCGTCTCCCACTTCATGTCGAACTAGGGCGTCTGAGAAAGCCAGAGCTACCATATCTTGACCATCAAGCAAGGATCGCGAGAGGTTGAAATCATATGTGCAGAGATTCAACGCGAGAGGTCCACGAGAAAGATAGGCGTGCGGAAGCGAAAATTATTGTCCGGCTTTCATCGAAATTTGGGGCGTACACAATCAAGCTTTGTGTTCTCTATCTCGAAGAACCCTCAAGCTAGCATGTGAGGTCACCGCCAAGCGAAAGAGTATATAAATGGCGAGGGAGGCCTCATATCAAGAAAGGAGAGCTCCTCCGCCCTTGAAAAGAAAAGGGACTGACAGACGAGAAGGCGGCAGAGCCCAACAGCAAAGACGGCAAGGGAATCCCAGTGCGGGACGGCGATCTAAAGGCGGGGGAATGCGAGGCTAAATGCAGGCCACAAACTGAAGGGCTGACGACATTACCGAACAACGCTTCACTCATTCTTGACACCATTATCACAAGTCTGTGAAGTGCAACGAGCAATTCACGAGATGACGACACGGATGGCGAGATCGGCGACAGGGATAACGCAAGTATTGCGAGTTTCACAGGGACTATGGACATCGCACGGACAACTGTATACAACTAAGAAGAGAAATAGAATATTTGATACAACACGGATATCTTCGGCGTTTTATATCTCCAGGGAACCTTGACTCACAGATCAAACCCAGTCGAGCCGCGAGAACCGTAATCAGGCCCTAGGCTCGGCGAGCCATCGATAAACGGTATTCGGCCTGCTTGACCCACGGGAGAAAATCCATGTGATCTCGGGAGGGTTTCTTTGGAGGAGGAGAATCAAGTTACGGCTGCGAGGAAAGCCCGCCTCACGAACATAAGATCAGCAAACATGTGAAATGCAAGCAGTATCTAAGTTGCGGCGAGTGTTTTACCATCACGTTCTCGACTCCGAGATCTAGAGAAAGTTACGGCACCCCCATGACGACCGGTAGTCAGCGAGTGGCCAATACCACGATTCCGCGGGTTTAATCGATGGGAGTTCGGTGACATCATCTTGGCGTCGACCTTCGACAAGATGGAACATTGGAAGAGAAAAGCTAGATCCCGTCGGCACACATGCGAAGTTTTCAGGAGAAAGGTACTCGCAGTTGGGCTCGATTCAGCCCGGTCTTGACCACACAGGAGAGCTGCCGGGTACTGACGGCAACCAGGTTCCTTATAGTGGACGCCCGTCGGCTGTAATATCTTCTTTGAGGCGGGAGGCCCTCACTGGCAATAAAAGCCATCCCCCTCGGCATATCATGATAGTCAAGATTGCAGGCCGATTGAATGGGGTCGGGACGGTCAGAAGAAATCGGCGAGATGACCGAGTGTTACCACGGCCTCCATGAAACAAAGAGCGGTCGAATACGTCGAGCCTTGACGAGAGGCTGGATATCTTGTGACGAGGTGCTCACCCGACCCGAGCCCTCAGAGGAACTAGAACCTGTGCCGTTGGATGACGACCCAGAACATCTAGCCTATATTGGCTCCAAACTCCCAAAGGATCTCAAAGGCCTCCCTCCTCGGTTTTGGAAAACGGAATAGAGAGGCGTTTTGCATGGACACGAGGAAGACATGGGAGAATCGACCTATGATAATCACCGCCGCTTGAACACCCGACCGTCGTTCAGCCCGGTTAAACAAAAATGCGGGGAGTTCGCGCGGGAAGGTAAAGGCTTACATCAATGAGGAGATTCGACAAGCTCCTCCAGCGGGAAGCGATAAGAGAGGTGGAATACCATGAGTGGCTAGCTAGTTGTACTTTCGTCGAGAAAGCTAATGGCAAATGGCGACTCTGCGTATTCCCGCGGCATAAACAAAGCATGCGGGAAAGGACGGCTTTACGCCGAGGAATCGGCCTCATAGGTGGATGCCACGAGCTACGAACTCCTTAGTTTCATGGATGCGTTTTCGGCTACAATCGGATCGGCATGGACCTGGGGACCAAGAAAAGGCTTCGTGCGTCCGCGGCCTGAGGAACCTGCTATCGGGTAATGGTTTGGACTCGAATGTGAAGGAGCGACCTGCAGAGCTAGTGAGCCGGATGTTTAAAGGCGGATAGGTACAACGATGGAGGTATACATAGGCGACATCTTGATGCAGTCCACTAAGTCAGTCTCCTATCACCATCTCTGAGGCATTCCAGATCCTGAGGAATTATAACATGAAGCTGAACCCGGCTAAATGCGCCTTCGGCGTGTCAGCAGGAAAATTTATGGGTTTCATAGTTAACCACAGGGGAATTGAAGCGAATCCAGACAAAATAAAAGCACATTGCTTTCGACATCTTGTCGTCTTGAGGAATAAAGGAGGTCCAACGGTTGGCGAAGGATGCGACCTGGCAGTTTAATTATCTGAGAGAGTGACAAATGCCGACCTTTCTTCCAAGTTACGAGAAGAAAGCCTTTCGAGTTGGACGAGAAATGTGAAAAGCATTAGGGGGCATTAAAAACATACCTATGCTCTCCTCCCATTCCTAGTAAGTCCGTTGAGGAAGGAGGCTCCTCACTTTATATGGCAGTATCAACCGGTGTAGTACTCGTCGGAGAGCGAAGCGAGTCCGGCACCGGTTTACCCTCACTGCGAGTCGAGCAACGAGAGGAGCGGAGGAGAGGTACCCCGAGAATGGAAAAGTTGATACTAGAGTTATTTGCGGCGGAAGCGCCTATTTCGGGCTCTCACACCGTGAAGTCCCAACCAAGTACCCGATAGGCGGGTATTACCTGAGCGAGTCTCGGGAGGTTGATGAAGTGGGCCATAGAGCTAGCGAGTTCGACATCGGAGTCCTGAAGCCGAAGGCACTTCTCGGGACAGGTCCTAGCCGACTTCGTCATGGAATTACGCCCGATAGAGCTTGCGAGCCGCCTTGTTCCGGGCGACCTCCCGTATGGAGACTCGTAGATGGAGCCTCAAACGCACAGGGGAGCGGAGCGGGCTTAATCCTCACCTCACCAGAAGGGATAGATATTGAATACGCACTCAGGTTTGGGTTCCATGCTTCCAACAACGAGGCCGAGTATGAGGCCGTCATAGCAGGCCTCAACCTCGCCTACTCATTAGAGGTCGACCAGCTAGAGGTCCACAGTGACTCCCAGTTTGGTGGTCGAGCGGTCGAAAGATACATACGAGGCCAAGAGTGAGACGATGGTCCTATATCTCCAAAAGGTCCGTGATTTGCTAAAAAAGTTTGTATCGGTTCGGGTCAAGTACGTCCGGAACGAGAATACGAAGCGTGTAGCAAAACCTTGACCTTGCAAAGAGAGAAGATCTGTTGGTCAGCTGTCAGTCTCGCGAACCCTCTGTCGACCCGTCATGGCATGGTGATTAGCCCACGGTAGGATCCGTGCACGAGCGGATGGACATTTGGGGTTATATTAATGAACCTTACCGAGACGACCGAAGCGGCTAAGATAAGGAGGAAGGTCTTCGAGGTTTTGATCACGAGGAAGCCTTCTGGCGAGGATTCTTCACCTTTCGCAAATGCATTGCGGGAAGATGCGGGTATATTAGCTGCAGAAGTACGGCATATGTAGAACCATATCGAACACGAACGTTGTAGGAAAAATCTTGAGCGAGGGGATACTGCGGCCCAAGATGCTTAAGATCTGGTCGACTTTAGTCGAGAAATCTCACGAGAATGCGCGGAGGCCGCGTAATATCCGCCTCAGTGAGCCATGGCGTCAATTACCGACCCACGGCCGCTTCGGCGGTGGGGGTTGGACATGTGGGACCGCCCGTTGGCAGGGCCAATGCAAATTCATAATTGTCGCCGTGGATTATTTCACCAAGTGGGCAGAAGCCGAGCCCTTAGCCACGGTCTGAGACGGAAGATCACAGCGACTTTGTGTGGCGGCGATCGCATATGCGGGTTCGGTATCCCCGAGAGCCTAATTGTCGGATAACGAGACAGGTTCGATAACACCAAATTCGGGGATTTTTGTGCCAGAGCTGGAATTAAAAATTATTACTAAGTGCAGCACCCGCAATCAAGCGGACCAGTGAGGTCACCATCGGAACCCTTAAGGCGCCTTAAAAACCAATTTGGAAGATCTTAAAGGAAGTTGAATTTAGAATACCTCCCCGAGGTACTATGGGCCTACAGGACGACGCAGAAGTCAGCGACTCGGGAGACCCCATTTGCCCTAGCCTTTGGCACAGAAGCAGTAGCCCCTGTTGAGGTTGGAATAAAATCTCCTAGAGTCGAGTTAGCATCGGAGGAACAAAATGACGAGGCCTTGCGTCTGAACTTGGAACTCTGGTCAAGCATTGGCTTGAGGTTCAATAGGGCACGAGAAAGAATATCAAAGGAAAATGACCAGTGCTACAGCAGGATCAAGGCAGAAGTTCATGGAGGATGGTGGCAAAAACTGCCGGCGAGGAAAGTCGGCGCATGGAAGCTAGGCTGGCCCGGGAAGGTCGCCGCCAATAACGTCGTCGAGACCGAGGCAATTATGAGCCACAGCAGAGAGGAGGAAAAATCTTACAACATACATGGGCAGACTGAAGCGTTTTACCCGGTAGGCACCGGTTTATATAAAACCTTATCAATTCTTATATGGCGAGTCGGGCACACGGAAGTAATTGAAATATCATAAGCAGTTCGAAACATACGCGATGAGAAAATTCATAAAAATAAAAATTCCTGCCATTCCCGAATGAATCATATTAGGTTCTGATCGATTGGTGTCCTTGATTACATCTCGAAAAACCTCCAATACAAGCAATTGCAAAAAAAAAAGAAAAGATGGAGCGAGGAGAAAGGCAGAATAAAGAAAAGAGGTGTGATAGGGAAAAAGAAAGAAAAAAGATGGAGACAAAGGAAAAGACAGAGAAAAAAAAAGGGAAAAAGAAAGCGATAGAAAATTTTGTGGAATAAGAAAGAAGGGAGAAAAGAAAAGAGAGGGAAGAAAGAGGTAGAAAGGAGGAGGAAGAAAGATAAAAGAAAAACGAGAGTGCTGTGTATGAGGATGCACCACCCTAGAGGCATATTCCTAACAAGCAAGGAACAACATGACTTCCATAAAGGGACTAGGGAAAACACAACTCCCACATATGAAGAGAGACCCCGAGAAGAGTGATCCAAAGACATCGAGAGGAACTCGGTGGCGATAGCGTGGGCATCCATCGAGCCGAACTTCATCCACCTTGTTTGTGGCGAATCTCCCGAAAAGCATAAGATCACGAAGAGTGTGAGCACCATTTATAAGGAGGTCAAACGCTTGAAAAGTCATGCAATGGATTCCAGATTCATCATAAATGGGCATTATGTGATTTCGCCACCTTTTCGAGGACATACGAGGAGGTTCAGTTCACCAAAGCCCTTCGCACACTGAAAGTCACGCATAACGCGTTGCTCACTAATCAGGCTCACCTACTCCGCACGGGCCCGCAGTTGCCTCGGAGTCGGACCATTTCGGGCTACATAGCCGCTCGGCCTTAGCGCCCCGGAGCCCGCGGCCCCTCCCACTTTTGGCAGGCTCACCTACTCACGCCTGGGCGGCCTCGAGTGGACGACCTCGAGTACATCGCCGCTCGCCCTTAGCACACAGACCGCGCTGCTCACTTTGGCTGAGCTCTTCCCATCACTCAGCATAGACGAGCTCTACTTCACTGTTCAATATGATGAGCTCTTCCCATCCACACTGACATGGGTGAGCTCCTCTTTGTACTATTCATTACGACGAGCTCTTCCTGTCCTGATGTGGGCCGACTCTACTTCATATATTCATTACGGCGAGCTCTTCCCATCACCCGACAAGGACCAGGCTCTACTTTACTACTCATTCGGCGAGCTCTTCCCATCACACAGCGATGGACGAGCTCTCTTGTACTACTCCTTCGACAGGCTCATCCCATCACTTCCATCATGGGCGAGCTCTGCTTCACTATTCATTACAGCGAGCTCTTCCCGTCACTGACAAGAAGACTGAGCTCTACTTTACTACTCATTTTGTGAGCTCTTCCCGTCACACAACGTGGACCGAGCTCTCTTTGCACTACTCATTACGACTGAGCTCATCCCATCACTCATCATGGACGAGCTCTACTTCACTAGTTATTCTGACGAGCTCTTCCCATCCACCGCGAACATGGGCGAGAAACTCACTATCTTTGTTAGTTCTGGCGACTCATGTCAGTAGCTCATCATGGGCTGACTCTAACTTTACTATTCATTCGACCGAGCTCTTCGAGTCACACAACATGGAATGACTCACGTATATTCATTACGACGGCTCTTCCCATCACGTGGACAGGCTCTGCTTCATATTCATTCGTGAGCTCTTCCCATTACGGCATGGACGAGGCTCTACTATCTTCTCATTAAGCGAGCTCATCCCATCTTTCGGCATGGGCCGAGCTCTACTTCCTGGTCGTACGGCAGGCTCATCCATCACTCGGCATGGGCGAGCTCTACTTTGGTCGCCACGACGAATGTCGTCACTGGCGCCGGGCGAGCTCTGCTACAAGTACCTTGAGCTCATCCCGTCGCTCGGCGCTGGCGAGTTCTGCTGTTATTTGTAGAGCTCATCCATCCTCAACATGGGCGAGCCACGCCGTGGCGAGTTCGTTGAGGCCCCTCATTTGCACTCGGTGGAGCGGGCTCCTTCCACAAAATCATACTTCAGAACAGATTACCCCAAACTCAGAATGGAATGAGCCCTCTTGTCACATTGGCGAGCCGCTTCCCTTTGGACTCAAGCGGTCGAACTCCTTCCTACTCAAACTACATCGTGAGCTCTTCCCGCGGCTCTACTCAACCACACTCGGCGAGCTCGTCATGACCTCCCGAAGATGAGCTCTCTCCTTTCCCAGCGTTGGCTGACTCGGCCACAAACCGGAGGCCAACACCCCGCCCGGTCCCGGGCGACGAGGCCCCGCAGAGCCCCAGCGAGCCAGCTCGCCCCATTGACCATATAAGTGGGAGCGAGCCGGTCAAACAGGACAGTATGCAAAATCTCAGCGATACAATCTAAATTGCTGAGACCTTCAAATCAGTTACCGATTCGGGAAAAGAATACCACAAAATATCTCGGTTAGAACACAAGTTTTCAAAAAATGGGTATTTATTGCAAAGGAAGGCTACACAGGTATCAGGCCCCAGGCCCAACAAAAAGGAGGGAGAGGTCGACATCAGGAAAGCATAAATGAGTACAAGAATTTAGGCATCAGATGATGAAGAAGGAGAAGAGATCTCAGTAGGAGTAACAGGCTCCTGGGAATGATTCGTATCGGAAGACCCCTCCGCCTCCTCGTCACTTGGGAGGTCAAAGTTGAAATCTAGATGCAGTGCGCTGAAACGGCCTTAGCGGATTGAAAAGCAAGCCACCGAAGCCACGAGCACCGGCTTGATCTGCATGGTGTTCAGATAACCTCAGTCCCTCGACGACCATGCTAACTGGCGATGAAGATCTGCTGTATGAAACCACCGCGTTAAATCGCTCGGCCCGGAGTCTTGATAAATTTGCGGCGCCGAATACTCGACTAAAGCGGAGTCTCCAACAACATCTTGCTCTCACGAAGCCTGCGGCAAGCAATTCAAGTTGTTTTTCTTTGGCGCTCATTACCGGTAACCCACGCGGCTCCACTGAAGATCATTGCTGCCTCGAGAGCGATAAGCTCCTCCACGACCGGTTGAAGTTCACTTTGGGCGGATTGCGGCCCTATGATCTCTACAGTCATTTTTCTTGCCAACACAAGCCGCCGGACCTCAGCTGCTCTCGACCATGATCAAGCTACTCGAGCCTCACCTTCTTCCTTTCTGCCGTGTGTTTGATGAAGTGTGCTTAGATCGAACTTAAAGCGGCTCTATTTCTTCATCCATAAGGCTGCGGCTCGTTCCTGCTGGCAGACGCTTCGAAGTGAAAGCCACGCCGCCTTATAAATCAGGCGATCCTTCACATGTTTTTCGATGAATTTGGCCTTATCGACCGGAGCCCTTCAAATGGGTGGCAGCACGCATATCGAACATAAATAGTGCTTTCGGCCTGGAACAAGCATGAGGTGGCACAATTACGGACTTCTGGGCGATTCCTGAAAAAGACGGCGACAAAGCATCAGCGGCAGCTCTTTTCAGGCGTCGACCTCCAGGACTCGGGGAGGATAGAGCGAGATGCTTTTGCCGCAAGCTTCGACCTTTGGAAAACAAGGGTCTACGATTTAGCTGGCTTTTGTTTTCAATTTCTCGCTTCTTGACTCCGTCGTCTTCAGGAGATGACGGCAGCTGTCGAGAAGGCGGTTTATACGATTCTGAGCATAACCGTTGCGGTTCTTAGCATTTTATCGAAAAAACCCTTTGCCTTCCCGATAGGCCTAGGGAGGCGATAAGATCAAATCCCCCAGGGTGGAGCAACGTCCTCTCTCAGGCTCTCGAAACGGGGAGAAGGAGGTGATGCCTAGAGTCCTAAACCTGTCCGGGAGTGGCAGCGCAGTTCGGCCTCTGGGGCGAAGAGAAGAGGCAGCTCCCAACTTGAGCTAATAGGAGCCGTTTGGTCACTTTTCGGGAGGAGTCGGTTTTTCTCTTCACACTTTCGGGGGAAACTAGGGCGTCGCCCCCAAATGAACTAAATCTCTCCACATTAGGAGTGGCGGTGGGCTGAGTAAAACACTCCGGGGTGAAGAAGGCGGGGGCCTCAAAGCAGTGAAACGTCACGAGGCAACAAATTAGAAGAACTAGGAATGTTGGAAGCTTTATCGATACATAGGAGCGAAGCGAGCATTCCTCATTATTTAGGCCATAGCAGCATCTTCGTGTGAGATTTTGAGGCAGGAACATGCGGAAAGCATAAGGAAAGCTTAAGGTCGGGAAGTGTTCGATCGTCTTTGAACAAATCAAACCAAAAGTAATGCAAACACTCACGAAGATTATCGGGGGGCACTCCAAGTCACAGGCACACCCGGGTATCATCCACTGTCAGAATCATACTCGATTGGAACCACTAACGAAGAAATATCGCCACTTTTTCCATGGCTAGGTGTGAAGGAAGATTAAAGAGATCAGGAGGAGACCGAGCGTCACGGAAAAATAAGTAAAACCCTCTGTGGTGGCCATCGGAGCGAAAGATGTTGGAGAGCAGAGGCCACATTGGGGCGTGACCCTACGTCGTAAAAGACCAGTAAACCAACTAAAATACTGACCATTGGGAGCCCATTTGGGAAGAGCGGATGTTAAAATGTTGAAGAATTTCTTTTATGAAGGGGATGCAAGGGCGAGGCCGTTATTAAAAGCAACTGCGCCGAGACCATACCAGGCACGGGAGGCGGATGTAAAAGGTCAAAACATCCGGTCCATACTCGGACACGAGGAAGAAGCGTGCCTTCGTAGTAGATTCATATGAAGGACCAACCATACTAGGGCCCACCTTCGCGGCATGCGAGACGGCGGTCCCGAGTCAGGCCCCTTAGGAATGTTGTTCGGGTTTATCTTCTTTTACCTTTACCCAAAGGAAGGGGAGGAGCCTCTCGGGAGCCGGGTTGAGGCCAAACAAGCTGTCAAACAGCGGGAATGCCCGGCACCGCAGGGGCCGGCATCAGCAGAGGAATCATCGTCGCAAGAGGAAGAACGGTCGGACCATTGTGGCATTAAGCAAACGGTACAAGCGAAATCCAGGCCATTTTGAACCCTAGAGAGCCGCGTGCGTATCAATCGAAAAAAAAACCTGACGGACGGGGGCCCAGCGTGAGCCGGGGAATGAGGAAGCGCGAGAAAGGACCCTGACACTAAACGAGGCGAGAGAAAATCGGAAGCGAGAAATCTGGGAATGGCAGAAGTATAAACAAAAGGGAAGAATTATGAGGCAAGGAAGTCAGGCGGAAAGATTAGACAGAAATAAGGGGAAACAAAGGGTATGAAGCATAAGCGTGACTGAAGAGCCATCATTAGCGCACCACGTATGGCGGCGGTTAGGTTAATTAATCCACATTTAAGTAGACACGGGGAAATAACAATCGTCGCAGGATTAATCACAGCCCTTGCCTGATCGTGCTGGGCGAGGGCAAGCGATAGGGATGCGAGAAATCGGGCCGGGCAATCCATCAGCCGGCCAGGAGCGGAGTGAAGACCATACGTCAGGTGTCCTTACATAGCAGCCGGACGGAGGCGGAAACACGTGGGCCCAAAACATGGATTTGGAAAATAGGGAAGTATACTGTGGAGTCAAACCATATCTTACAAATAACGAGAGAAGATAGATATTCCCCAAAAGGCGTTACGGTTGTCCAACCAAGTCTAGTATAAGGGAAGGCTGAGAAGATCGTTAGGCGGATACCCACCAGAAATAAGGAAGGAGGATTACTCAAATAACTCCTTTGACTAATCCATCGCTAAATCTGAAGTGTGCGTGAAACTGTCCTCGGGGAAAGAACCCCCAATCATCGTCCCGAGTGGATGAATAGCCAAATTATAAATGCAAGAATGGGTCCCAGCCTTCCAGGTATCACTTCTTACAGCGTCGGCGTCTGCTACCGAGAAGAATGCGAGCTTTGGCCTTCGAGGCTCACGGGCAAAACCCTCGCCGACCTCTTCGTGCAGTTCTTGTGCGGGAACGTGCGCATCGAGGCTTTGTGGATCGACATTCAAGCAATCCTCCCCCGGTGGCGATCCTTGACGGTCTTGGTCAAGTCGCGACTGACACTGCTTGCAGATTCAGGTTGAAAAAGAGCGTCATGAATTTATGCGAATAATATTTAATAGCATTAAATATTAGTTATTTGTTTTTAACATTGGGTGAAAAGTAGGGATGGCAGCTTGAGATGGATGATTCGGGTTATACTCTTATCCTTTGTTTTTAATAAGGACGCGTTTGGTTCGCCTTAGTGAGTTTTTAACGGGTTCAATTTATTTTTCTCAAATTCAAGACGGGTTGGATCAGTGGGATCGAATCATTATTATTCTGCCTCGCCCGCTCAAATTATCTTTTAAATATTGTTTTATTTTTATTTTATACTTTAATATAAATAATAATTATTATTAGAATGTTTTAATATATAATTTATAAAAAATTCATAATATTTTTATTTTTATGAATATATTAATTTTAATATAATAAAATAGAAAAGCAAGTAAAATAAAAATAAAAGTAAAAAAAACAAAAATTAAATGTAAATAGGACGGGTTTGAGAATTTTTTATTACCAGCCGGCGCGTCTCATACTGTTAATTTTTAAAATGGGACATAATAGAATTTAAAAAAATAAACGAGAATTAGAGATCGGGATGGGGCGATCCGTCCAAAATCCCACAGTTATTAAATCTAAAATCTTGAGTTTTGCTAGTCATAAACATTAGGCTGATGATGAAGTTTTTTTTTGTTTGAGGAAAATGATTTTTACTCCAATAGAAAAAGCTAAATGAACATTTTTCTAATCGGAACTTTTTAAAAATTTCAACAATAATCGTAGAAAATTATAAAAAGCAAAGCAGTGAATCTTGAATAACATGAAACGTTATTCAAAAACAAAGGACCCTTAAGTCTGGCATAGGAACACAAAATTCTACCATGCGTCTACCTTAATCAGAAAGAGCAAACCGGGTCGACACCCTTAAAGGTAACAATGGGGAATGGATCACCGACTCCAATTCCCTAGAAAAATTGGCACAGGACTATTACCAGAGCTTATTCCAACAAGAACAGACTGATGGCACTCTTTATTTCTCAGGAAGCCCTTCACCAAAGAAATTAAACTAGCAGTTTTTGATATGGCCCCTTTCAAAGCTCCAGATATAGATGGTATTCATGCAAGTTTCTACCAAAATTCCTGGGACCTAGTAGGAGACTCTCTACAATCACTTCATGAACTTCGTAAAATCGGGAGAGCTTCAGGAGGGATCCAAAGACACACTGTTGGTCTTAATCCCTAAGGTCAAGCATCCGGAACTAATTTCCCAATTCCACCCAATAAGTTTATGTAACGTGGAGTACAAGGTCATCACCAAGACTTTGGCAAACAGACTGAAGGAGATCATGCCGGCCCTGGTAGCACCAAACCAGAGCAGCTTCGTGCCAAGACGCCAAATTGTAGATAACATCATCATCTACCAAGAAGTCATTCACTCAATGCACAAACAAAAGCCCGACGTAGGTACTATGCTCATCAAAATTGATTTCGAAAAGGCCTATGATGGCCTCTCATGGAAGTTCATTCGTAACACTTTGGAGATTGGGGGTTTCCCAAACTCCTGGGTGAGAAATATCATGCAGTGCGTCGAAACCTCCAAATTGTCAGTGAGTTGGAATGTTAAAGCTTTAGACTGGTTCCAACCTTCAAGGGGTATCCAACAGGGAATGCTATCTCCCCTTACATTTTTGTCCTCTGCTTGGAAAGGCTAGGTCACATAATTCAACGAGCAGTTTATGATGGAAGGTGGAAACCTATCAAGCTCTCCCGACATGGCCCTAACTTATCCCACCTATTTTTTGCAGAAGCTTCGGAGAATCAGATACAGCTAATCATGGAATGCCTTAACCTCTTCTGCTCCATGTCTGGCCAGAAAGGTAGCCCGCAAAAATCCAGCATCTTTTTCTTAAAGGGTGTGGACAAAAACTGTGGCAGAAAAGATATCCAACATTTCGAAAATCCCGATCACAACTAAATTGGACAAGTACCTCGGCACCCCAGCCATTAGTGGCTGAATGCATTCCGGCCTGTACCAGCTACTGCTGGACCGAATTGGTGAGAGAATGGAGAGCTGGAAAACTAAGTATCTGTCCTTTGTTGGCAGGAGTACCATTCTTTCACAGTCAATCCTTACAGCCATACCCCTTTACTCCATGCAGTCTTCTCTTCTACCAATTAATCTATGCAACAACATTGATTGGATGGTGAGGAAATTCCTATGGGGTGGACCAAATGATAAGAAGAAAATCCACCTTATCAAATGGGAGACAGTCACCAACGAGAAAGAACAAACGGGGTGGGGTTTGAAAATGATGCATAGCATGAATCTAGCTTTCATGACAAAGCTTAGGTGGCGATTGGTAAGGAGGCCCTCTGGGCCAAGGTTATTGCTAAAAAATATGTCAGAGGGGAAATTAGCTTTAAGAAACTCAACAAAAAGTAAGGTTCGTCGAATAGATTGAAGGGAATAGCTACGAAAGCTGCAATCCTTCGCAAAGGAGCACGGATAAGGGTTTATAATGGTAGGGACACACTTTTTTGGAGAGACCTATGGCTGGGGGAGGTTCCTCTAATGGCCATATCCACCCAAGAGTTTTCGATGGCCGAATCTTATAAAAGTATTCATGAATACTGGACACTGAACAGAGGGTGGAAATGGGAGAAAATATATGGGTTGCTACTAATGAGTCTTAAACTAATTTATTTTTAATCCATTTTTTTTGGCTTATTTTTAGTATCTTCGGATATGTTTTAATGTCAAATTACGTAATATTTACCAACTTTGTTTTAATTCAAAAATGAGCAAATTCCAGTAGGAAAGAAGAGAAAAAGAGCAATTGCAGCAGTATTTGTTGCGATAGAGTTTTGTGTGTTGCAACAAACTTCCAAGCAAATGGCAAAGGAACTCTGTCACGACAATATTTCCTTTGTCGCAACACAAGGGTCTGAATATTGACATATGAGCTCTATCGCGACAAAAGACAGCGTGTCGCGACAGTAAATGGGAAGAAAATAACAAGTCAGCTGAGATAAAGAAAGTTTATATTGCAACATAATGAAGAATAGAAGGCAGAATCTTTGTGTGACGAGAATCCTCTTGTCGATTGATGGAGAGACAGAGGACATAACGTGTGACGAGACGGTGACATTAATCAATGTTTCAAAGTTGAAGTTTACGTCACGACAAGGTTGTATGTCTGGCCAGGGAAGAAGAAACTCTGGCCATGACAAATAAACAAAGTCGCGACATGTGATGCTTACTTAGTGAACTGACCTGGTTGCAACAAAAGAATCCAATGTTGCGACATACTTTGAGATGAAGTGATGTTTCGATGTCGCGACAGGGATCTTAAGGTCTTGACACATAGATCAGCTGAACACAGATAAACAAGGTCGTGATAGACTCTTCTATGTGGCGACAAAGATTCCAACATAAGGGAAGAGAAGTTTGGTCGCAACATAACAAACTGTGTCGTGATAGAAAACATCGACAACACCAAGAGGCTATGTCGCAACATCAAAATGAAGATCTATAATCGGTTAAATCCATAGCAAGGTAATGCGATGTCATGACATAACTATTCGAACCACATAGAAGATGTCAGCGACATAGAGCGGTTGAAACGGCGAGACTTTGCAAGACAAATTGTTAAGAGGCCAAAAGAAAGATGCATTACGACCGAGAATGAATATCTTTGAAGAAAGAATGCACATCACGGCCCGAGGAAACTGCAATAAGCGACGCGAAGACATAGGAGCGGGTAGCGCGAGCGATTGCATCATGCGAGAGCTGCGATAAGGTGAAAACTTCGATCCACGAAAAAACTTCTAGGTTGCGGCGAAGATGCAATCTCGGCCCGAGTACTGGGGATCCACAATGTAGCCTCCAATTTAGGGCTAAACTGGGTTTTATAAATAGAAACAATTTGAGAAAAAAAAGGAAATTCAGTGGTTCGGAAAAACCGAGCATCTAGGGGCGAGGACTATTTTGTATTATATATATATATATATATATATATTTTTTTTTTTTTTTCTTAGTAGATTAGATTTAGTGTAGAATTTTAATTTGTTTACTAGACTGAAAACGAGTGAATTGTTCGAAGTTTAAGTTGAATTAAATTGTTGAAATTCATTTTCCGATTCTTATGCAGAATCGATGAAATCTAAACAAAAGATGAAATTCATTTATTTCAGTTGATTACAATTACATTGGAATTTTCTTGATCAGTATTTCAGTGTTCACTATGATCCAGTTTTCGAGAAACACAACTTCTGCTGGGAAATATCTGATGTTAGTTATGGTCTTTTCTGCATAATTAGAAAGAAATTTCCTAGGTTGAGAATCTTGAATTTATTTGAATGGTGATGTTCATGAAGTGAATTGTTCCCAATATTAGTAACTAATACCCATAAAAAGACAGTTATCTGGCTCTGATTTCCAGGAGGCCATTTGAGTGACACAAAGGTGGAGATTCCTGAGAGCATGGAGCACTTACTTGGGGCTATGCTATACTAATATTGTAGAACTAATAAGCTATGAAAGATTACTTAGATAAATCCTCAATTTTTGTGGTTTGAGAGATTGGTTGGGGATATCGTTTAACTCAATTGAGACCTCTGTTCTGGTCTAGAAAGGAATGATCTTGATCATGTGTTAGCTTAGATCTAATCCAGGAAAGGGAAAACTCTTTAAGATCTCAAGGATGAGACATCATTCATCTTGTAGAAATCTGGCAATGGCCCTGTCTTGGGAAGCAAGAAATCTACAGTGATAGGAAATGGGTATGAAGTATTGGAAAAGAAAAATATCAAAATCTTATAAAGAAATTCGAATTACAAGTAATTGATTAGAAACATTCATTATAAATGAACATGATTCTCTAATCAATGAAAAGTATGGTTAAAGGAGAAATCCAAACTCTACTACTTTGCCTCTTTGACAATTTCATATTCCAATTTATGATTATGCTATAGGAATTGATAATTTCACAGTAGTAAAATCCTAGTGTCCACTTCCAGTAATAATCTGGTTCAGTCCAGTTTATGTTTAGGATTTTAAAATTTTTCTTTACTATAGATGTAGAAATTCAGATAGTAGAATTCTTAGTTCGATTATTGAAATTTATATGAAATGGAGTTCAAATAGTGTGGAACTTGAGTAGTTGGGATGAGTGAATTTTAAATTCTTTTCATTCTCTATAGAGCAGATATCCCGGGACTTATAAGTCCCACTTTTTATTACTTGTACGACACATTGCACTTGCGATATTAAGACTAAACTAAATCTTTAATTCATTGACAAATCCATTTTTTCAAGACATACAAGTTATTTTTAGTTTGAACAAGTTTCTAGTGCCTTTACTGGGGATTAGCATATAGTCCTGTGGTAATGGTGTCATGGATTTGTACATATATCATTTGGTCATATCAAGTTTTTGGCGCCATTGCTAGGGATCGAAGGATTTTAAAAATCAATATTCTAACAAAAGAGAGAAATGCTAATTTGGACATTTTTTTTTGTTTTACAAAAATTTCAGAAAATTATCAAAAACAGTTTAACTATGGCCCCAAACCAGGAAATTAGTTGACAACAGGGGTCAGTTGACAACCAGTCGCTTGTGGAATACTCGTGGATGTCGGGTAACGAACACCACTCCATCGAGCGAGTCTCCTTTGTACGAGGAGCTCTACCCAAGGTAAATGTCCCAACAATTAACAATGACCCTTAGGGTCACATGCGAGAATGGAAATAATGGCCACTTGGGCCCCTACATCAATACTCACAAAATACATCAATTATATACAATAATTCAAGAGTTAATAAATTACTCTTTACCAAACATATATCAAAATTTACAATTTCTATACATGTTTTACTACGAATACCAAAGCCACAACCCGACTTTCTTCTAAGCAGCGATATTTTAGTGAGTGCAGATCCTCTGTACTCCACGTACACGCAAATAATGATCCCTCGACAAGGGATTGAGCAAAGTTCGATAGTGAAAATTTCTACGTGGAGTTCTTTCACTTTTAAGTCTTTAATATCATGGCAAACAATCACCTCAAATGAAATACATGATCCTACTTGAATGTCTACATGCCAAACCATGTCTCGAGAGTCCCACAGAGCTCCCTCATATACTCGCCAAATG
The DNA here is from genome assembly GCA_016808115.1 of Tetrastigma voinierianum. NCBI lineage: Eukaryota > Viridiplantae > Streptophyta > Magnoliopsida > Vitales > Vitaceae > Tetrastigma > Tetrastigma voinierianum. The sequence continues at coordinate 884,793 of JAEQBH010000403.1, forward strand.
CGAGAAAAATCTGAGTTTTCAAAACAAAAGCTTTTGTTCTTGAAAACACACTAGCAGTTCCGATAAATATATTGGACTACCCTCAAGGCGAATCGTTAGTAACGCCCAAAAACGATTTATGGGCTACTCCAGACGTGAATTGTTGAGACGATTTCTATATGATTCTCAGAAAATCTTCGTCGAGAATTAAAACTTTACACTTGAAACTTATTTTCCTTTTTATTTTCTTTCATACTCACTCCTAATATTCTAGGGTGTCCTGATAAATGGAATCAAATCATGCGATTCAATAACTCATGCCAATATATAAAACATGTATATACTAACATAATTAACTCACATAAATCGTGTTATTTAATTTGCAACCAATAACACCAAAATTAGCTCACATGGGCTAATTAACAAATCAAGTAATTCATTTTGAATCACTCAACATCATAAAAATTCACACCAAAAATCACGTAACTATTCACGTGAACAGTGAAAACCCTCAGGGTTAGCCTTTGTTCACGGTCACCTGAATAAAGATTTCTTCGCTCTGTTCAAAGCTTTTGAGGCGATATCACGGCCCATGACCTCGACAAATCACATCCATAAAATGAGAAATAACATTAAAGAATAAACCAAGTAGGAAAGATCCCTACCTCTTGAGGTTGTCGGAACTCCACCAAATCGATTGTCCACGCGTAGCCCTATTTGCATAGAACGACTTTACTTCTTGGCGAAGCGACAGACGGAGTCCGAGCGTAGGAGGTAGAAGAAGGAACCTCTCTCTCTCCAAAACTCAAAAACCCAGCCCATTGTCGATTTTCTATTTTCTTTGGAGAAAGAGCCCATTTGCTTTGTCTTTATTAAACATTTCTATAATTCAGTATTGTCATTTTAACTGATTTTGACCACGTGGCTTAATCAGCCATGCATCTCATACTCTCTTTACTCATGCGATGTTTCACATGGGTACATATAGTAGGTGACTTTTGTCACATCACATGTCTTTCACGAGCCGTTTTATGACACCCGGTGCCTCGAAAAGCGTGAAATTTTGATTGTCTCGGAGTCGTGGTGGCGGTAAGTTGGAATTTGTGAGCGATTCTAACGGTGAAATCCGTTTCATCATCCGAATCACAGAAAAATTTCCGGATTTTGACCGAAAGTGCATTTTATATTTTGAAGAATTGGAATTTTCTCGGATCTTACATTAACAACGATGGTGAATAAACTCTTGATATTTTTGAAAACCTAAATAGATATAATTTTTGATACCAGGCTCATTTTGATCTCGGTGTGTTTCTACTTTAGGAAGATTTAAATGCATGAAAGCCCGGAAGCAGATATCTTTGCCTCTGAATCTTGAGATTGAAAGAACCTGAAGAATATGAGGAAAGCCACGATCTTGAATATAAAAGTATGGAAAATCGAGAAAAGATTGTAGACTATTCAGGAAGAAAGAAAACGAGAGAGACCTTTAGAGGCTGACACCGTGGAGGACTTTTGAGCTGTGTTTAAGGAGTACTCTGTTGTGAGACAACCTCCCATTGAAGCCAATAATTTTGAGCTAAAACCGGCATTGGTTACTATGGTACAACAGCACCAGTTCACAGGTCACCCCTCTGAAGATCCCAATGAGCATCTAGGGAGATTCATGAGGATGGCTAACACAGTCAAGCTGAATGAGGTGAGACCAGATGTAATCAAGTTGCAACTCTTCCCATTTTCATTGAGAGATGTGGCAGCAACATGGTTTGATTCATAGGCAGTGGGATTAGTGAACACTTGGGAAGAATTGGTGGAGGCCTATATAAGCAAATTTTTTCCTCCAGCTCTCACTGTTGAGAGAAGAGGAGAAATAATTGTCTTCAAGCAGGGGGAAGATGAGAGTCTCTACATTGCATGGGAGAGATTCAAGAGATTGCTGAAAAGATGTCCTATGCATGAAATAGTTCTGACCACTCAGATGGATATATTATATCATGACATGAATTATGCCTCCAAGGGTATAATTGATGCATCCTGTTGTGGGGCTTTTAAAAGAAGAAATGCAGAGGAGGCAAGGCAACTGATTGAAGACCTTGTCAAATGCAACAACAAGGCTCCCGTCTGAAGCTTTGGGACGGCGACATGCGAGGGGAAGTGGTCTTATTGGACTAGACAGAATGACAACCATAAAAGCAAAGTGGATGCGGTGATGTGTGGGAAACAATGAAGAAAATGCACCTTTGCACATGAAGTGAGAGCAATAGAAGAAAGAATAAGAAGAAGTGCTGAAGGACTAGTTAGAGAAGAACCCTGCCAAGTTGAGGAGACCAAGTATATGAATGAGAAAAGAAACCCCAACTTGCTAACACACTATACACTAGCACTGAGGAACCATGAAAACTTTTCATATGGTGGAGAAGCACAGCAGGGCCCTAAATTTGGACAAAATTACCAGCAAGCTTATGCTCAGCCCAGGTTCCAAGAACAACAGCATCAGAGGGATAATAGAGGAGATTATCAGGGTCAGAAAAGGACTCAATCATTTGAAGATTAGATGCTTCATTTCATGTCAGAAAACAAAAGGATTTTTAATTTGCATGAGAAAAAATTTTCTGACCTTGAAAATTTCCAAGCAAACACTACTTTGTTTCAGACAAACACTAATGCCTCTTTAAAGAATCTGGAGATACATATAGGGCAACTGGCTCAAGCTATGCAGAAAGAACCTAAGGATTCATTTCCAAGTGACACTAGAAAGAATCCAAGGACTGTATAGCGATAGTGAGAAGTGGTAGAGCACTAGATGAAAGGAGAGTTGAAAAGAGGGACATTGAGGAAGAGAAACAAGAAGAAATTGGAAGGGCAGGCGGCACAATTCGAAACTGCGAGAAGAGAAAACAGCAATCACGACCAGCAATGAGGAAGAAGGAAAAAGTTAAAGCTTACAATCCCCCAGTTCCATTCCTCAAGGTGCAATCAAAGCTGACGAGTTCTCTAGATTCTTAAAACATATTTAGAAGATGGGTATTAACATTCCCTTCTCAGAAGCATTAACTCGGATGCCTCAGTACGCAAAATTCATGAAAGGTATATTGAGCAAAAAGAGAAAGATTATTGAGGAAGGGATAGTGAGCCTAACAGCAACTTGCAGTGCAGTGATTCAGAAGACCTTATCAGGGAAAATGTAGGATCCGAGTGACTCACTATACTGCAAAATTTGGGATGCTGATATGGGAAAAGCATTGTGTGATTCTAGAGCTAGCATCAACTTGATGCCTTTGTCTATTGCTAAAAGATTAACTTTGGGAGAGCTCACTCCCACGGCCATGACCCTGCAAATGGCAGACAGGACATTGGCTCATCCTGAGGGCATCCTTGAAGATGTGCTGATCAAAGTGGGAAAATTTGTCTTTCCAGTGGATTTTGTAGTCATTAATATAGAGGAAGACAAACAAGTCCCATTGCTAATGGGAAGGCCATTCTTAGCAGCAGGGTAGCATTGATTGATGTGAAAAGGAAATTGACTCTTAGGAGTTGGAGAGATGAAATAGTGCACTTCAATCTCGATCATAGTTTAAAACAACCAAAACTTAGTAGTGTTGGCTGTGAAATTGGCAGAAACAAAAAATTCACAATGGGTTAAGACCACCACTGATTGTAATTTTCAGAATTCAAGGAATGAGAATGCGATGAATTTCCAATATCTTGAGCATCTTGAAGTTGAAATTTTGAACTCCAATTTTATATTAAAAGATTCAGTATTCAGTGTTGGAGAAAACAGTGCAGAAAAATCCAGTAGTTATGAAGAGAAAGTTGCTGAAGAAAACAAAAGTTTAGAGGGTTTAATACTTAAGGAATTGCCTAAACATTTAAAGTATGCCTTCTTGCAACTAGAAAAAGGAAAGCCATTTATCATTTCAGTTGAATTAACTAGGATGGAAGAGCAAAAATGGCTGGAGACTCTCAGAAAATATAAGGAAGCAATAGCTTGGTTTATAGAAGATTTGAAAGGAATCAGTCCTTCAATCTATATGCACAAGATCTTGTTGGAGGAGAATGCTAGAACTTTTATAGAACGTCAGAGAAGGCTGAACCCAGTAATGAAAGAAGTAGTCAAAAAAGAAGTACATAAATGGCTAAATGTAGGCTTCATATATGCAATCTCAAACAGTCGCTTGGAGTAGTACGGTACATGTGGTTCCAAAGAAGGGAGGATTCACTGTCATCATAAATGAGAAGAATGAATTGATTCCTACAAGAATTGTGACAGGATGGAGAGTGTGTATAGACTATAGGAAACTTAACATTGCTACTAGAAAAGACCATTATCCTCTACCTTTCATTGACCAAATGTTAGACAGGTTAGTAAGGCACTTCCATTATTGTTTTCTTGATGGATATTCTAGTTATAACCAGATTGCAGCGCGCCCGGGGATAAGGAGAAATCAACATTTACATGTCGCATGGGTACCTTTGCCTTTAGAAAGAATGCGTTTGATTGTAATGCTCTGCCACCTTTCAAAGATGTATGATGCTCTATGTTTCGACTTGGTGGAAGAGGTTGTGGAATTATTGATGGATGACTTCTCAATATATGGATCCAATTTTGAAGATTGTTTGAAAAACTTAACTTGATACTTGAGGTGCAGACAAAAATACAGCTTTAAATTGGGAAAAATGTCATTTCATAGTAGCGAAGGTATTGTCTTAGGGCCTGAAGATTCTGCATTTGGATTGGAAGTAGACAAGCGGGTGTTGTTATAAAAACTCTCATGTCTCTTCTGATAGTGAAGGGAATAAAGAAGCTTCCTTGGACATCTTGGATTTCCTGAAGATTCATTAAGGATTTTCAAAAATCTCCAGGATTATTAGTGTAGGCTATTACAGAAAGATAAGGGTGATTTGATGAATCATGCAGTTGCATTTGAGAATTAAATCCAGTTAGTATAAGCTCCAATTATGTTGACACGGTGGAACAATGAGTTTGAAATTATGTGTGATGCGATGGATTTATGTAATGGGATGTGTATTGGGACCCGGAAGAAGCGAAAAGATATTCAAAGGCCATATACTATACTTAAAAAAACATTCAATGAGAGGCGCCAAGAGAGAACTACTCCTACGAGAGAAGGAGATGCTAGTAATGGTATTTGCTTGTGAAAAATCCAGACGCCATATATTGAGTCCCATCATTATAATATACATTGATCATAACATGGTGTATCTAATGGAAAAAGAAGGATGCCAAGCTAAGACTGATCAGATGGGTGCTACTACTGCAAGAGTTTGATCTTGAGATCAAGGATAGAAGGGTGGTAATGATGATATGATAATAGTCACTTGTATAGATTGGGAAATTCTTTGGAGCGAGAAAAGGGGATAGAAATAGCAGAAAATTTTCCTAATGAGCAACTATTGATGTTATCAATACAAACACCTGACCCATCTGTTTGAAATACTTGTCAATTGTAGCTTATGGGTGCATGCCATTTGAATTAGTTACCGAGCGAGAGAAGGAAGTGAATGATTTGAATTGTATATATAGGATGACCTTGTGTATAGAAGAGGAGCAGACATGATCATAAGGAGATGTGTCCCAGAAACAAAACAGGGTGGTATTATGGAAAAATGTCATGCATCACCATATGGAAGACAATTTGCAGGAGACAAGATAGCCCAGAAAATTCTCCAATCAGGATTTTATTGGCCCTGCTATTCAAGGCTATTTGAATGGGTAAAACATTATTGATGCTTGTCGAGAGAATGAAGCGACTTAAGTAGAAGAAATGAAATGCCCTTGCAAGGAATTCTTGTGGTGCAGATTTTTGATGTACGGGGAATAGACTTTATGGGACCTTTCCCATCATCATTTGGCAATATGTACATTCTCCTAGCTGTGGATTATGTATCCAAATGGGTGGAAGCAACAACTTGTCCCAGAAATGATGCCATCACAGTGGTTGGGTTTATATAAAGAAATATTTTTAGCAGATTTGGAGCACCTAGAACAATCATCAGTGATGGAAGCCATTTTGTAAATAAGGTCCGTTTCGTCATCCGAGATCTAGAAAAATTATAGGTTTGTAACTTGTACTATTACGACAATTTTCCATTTTGCCATTTTTAAGAAAAATTCAAATTCGCCCTTGTTTTACAACTTAGATATTTTTATTTTATAAAATTTATTGCAAAAATGTAAAATAAAATAATACGTCTTAATTCTAATGATACTGAGTAAGCTTTGATTTGTTATTAACATAATTTAATATTTAAATTTGCCAAACACTTAAATATTATATTTTATAGTTAGATTATCATTTTGTGACGCCCCCAGGCAGAAATTAGTTGATAATCAGTCGACAGCCGGAATGCATATAATCATTGAGTGTCTGATGCGGAAAGCGAGTGTCTCTCTACCCGAGACTCAAACATAAGTAAAAATGGCCACGTCGGGCCCATACATCCATACTAAACAAAATATAACCAACTACATTACAATAATTTCAAGAGTTAACTACACTCCTATACAACCATGTATAAATCAGAATGTTTCAAACATGTTTTACAAAAATATATAATCGAAATACATGTCGAAACTGTACTCAGCGGGCTCACAGTGGCCTTAAGTCTTCCTGAAAATGAGATCACGACGGGGTGAGCAATGCTTGATAGTCGAATTTTCCTCTGAGGTTCTCCACTCTTAAAATGCGCATCTGATAGCACACCACAATAATCCACATTCCATACAATTTGCAATTTACACATGGAATGCTTTATATCATGCATGAGATGAAAACCACTCACGACATACCCCAAGTCCCGACCGAATCCCTCACACATGCCATACCAAGTGTGAAAAATAGTCATTGGTGTTCCACCTAGTGACTCACTCATTAGACCAACCTCCAATACACATTTGAATCGTTGTCAAATTCCGTGTGTTTATTTATTTATGGGCCACGTCTTTTTGGGAGTCACAGCGGAGATTGGCCCGTCGCGTGCCAGGCATTTTCCGGACTTTGCCGGAGATCATGTCCTAGCAGCATGAATTTGGGATTTTCACCATAAGGGGGGATCTACCCAACTTGCCGATGACACCGTGATTTTATTATTATTTATTTCTTTGTTTCTAATTGGACCATGGGTCGACCTTGGGCGTTGTCCATTCCGAGCCCATCACACCCATTCACCAAGAATGGTGAATTCAACATCCGCAATTCTCCTTCGACTCGATCGCGACATGCCTATGAATGTAATCATGCCAATTCATATATTCAATTCTCATGGTTCATATGCAATTATATTTCATATAATTCAAACAATCATGTTAACACATCAATTTAGCATGCATCAACAATCTCATTCTCCACACATCAAAGATGCTATTCATATCAAGCAATAATATGAAAGCAATTTCACATAGACAATTTCAGTCCAAAATCAGTTCCAAACTGTTTTAAACAGTCCCAAATCAAGCCGTGGACTGTCCAAGGACAGTCCCCTCATCAAGAATTCAGTCCCATTTCTTTGGGTTGAAATACCTGATCGTTCTCGGCCTCCTGACTCCAGAGCCCATTTTTTTCTATGGCTTTTGAAGCGAGAATAAGCTGAGTAAGAAGAAAACCCCTGCCTCTTAGAGTTTGTTTGAAACTCCTGACTCAGTCTCCACATGTAGGCCTTAGGTGAGGATGAACTCTTCCTCTTCACTCCACTTTGCCATTGGTAGTGCCAGGGAAATCTAGAGAGAAAGTGGTGTCTCTCTCTATAAAACTCTTTCTTTTTCTTTTTTTTTTAATAGTTCCTTTCTCCCTCTCCTCTCCATCCCACAGACAGTCGAGTTGGGCCGGGTGGGAGAGTACTTCTTCTTTTTATGTTAGCTATCAGTGAAACATTTGGGATTACCTTATCATTTGTGCCCTACTTTGGATTTCCGGTAATCCCATGGTGCCACATGTCTCTATGGCCCCGCCAGGCTCGTGTTTGAGGCATCCACGCGCGAGATGTAGGCGCATTGTGAGCCACTCTTCGTGTGCCAAGTGTTCCCTACCACTCTCAGTGCCTCGAAAAACATGAAATTTTGACTTTATCAGAATTCAACGAAATTAGATGTGGTAGCTAGATTTCGTGAGAAGAATTCAACGACGAGGTCTGTTTCTTCATCCAAAATCTAGAAAAATTTCGAATCTTCAACCAAAATTAATTTTTACCCTTTCTCAAGAAATTTGAATTTCCTCGGGTTTTACACATTTGCTTAAATATTATTTTTAAAACTTACAATACTTTTAAAATTATAATTCAATATGTGCAAATTGACTTATTTTTTAATTTTTCCATAATTGATTTTTTTTTTTAGAAAGTTATAATTTTTTAAAAAAGTTGAATCCAAACTTGTCATAATTTTAGAGAAGTTACAATTTTGAATTACATTTAAAAGTTATAAATCTTTTTTAAAAAAAATGAATCGAAATATTTTTTTAATTTTATGTGATTTTGAAAAGTTACAAATTTAGACTCTTGTCATTTAGGCTAACTACGACAAATGTAGTAGCTATTGAGCTACTACATAGCTACTACTTAGTATCAAAATTACTATGTTAGCTACTAAATAGCAGCTATTTAGCAACTACCAACAATGTAGTAGCTACTTAGCTACTGCATGCTACTACTTAGTAGCTACGGTTTTGACTTGGTAGTATTTCGAACATAAATAGTAGATGTGTGTAGTAGGTTATTTGGCTATTAACATCGATGCGGCGGTAGTTATATAAGTAGCCATTTAGTGACTTAAACAAAATGTAATAGCTATATATAGTAGCTCTTTATTTATACTTAGTAAGTTAAAATTAGTAATGTTAAATTTATTAAGTAGTAGCTATATAGTAGCTATTTAGATACTACCAGAAATGTAGTAGTTATTCAGCTACTACATAGCTAGTACTTAGTAGCTATGGGTTTTGACTTGTTAGTGTTTTAGCTTCTAAATAGTAGTTATGTAGTAGTTATTTGGTGACTAACAACAATTCAGTAGTTATGTAGTAGTTGTTTAGCAACTAAAAAGGTGGTAGCTATGTAGTAGTTGAATAGCTACTACACCAGCTACCACCTGTTAAAGTGATGTTAGCTACCACACCCAGTAGCTATTCGGCTACTACCAACAATGTAAGCCAAATACCGTGCCTCTTAACTTAGTAGCGAGGTTTTGGCTTAGTAAACCATTTTCAGCTTGTAAATAATAGCTGTGTAGTAGCTATTTAGCGATTGACATCAATTTATTAGTTATATAGTAGCTATTTAGCTTCTATTTGCTACTATTATTAGTAGCTAACATTGGCGTAGCCACTTTTTGCTACTACATAGTAGCTATGTAGTAGCTAAGCCTAACACCTTTTATGCTAGTAGCTATTTAGTAGCTATGTAGTAGTTAAATAGCTACTAAGTGACAGTAATAGCTAATTTTAATAGCTATTTCAGGATTTTCTAGTAGTGAATTTTATCACACAAAAATTTAAATTCTTTTTTTCTATCAAACTCAACTTTAGAAAATCAATTTTTATAATATGTTAATAACTTTTATACTATTTCCTAATCTAATTTATGTAAGTTTTATTTTGAAAGCTAATCACTTTTTAATACAATGGAGCAAACTATAGTGGGACCTCCACGTATAAAAAATGTCATAACAAGGTTGAACACTTTAACCAATTGACCTAGGCATATGGACATAATATTTATGTAAAATTTTGAGACATAATATTACACATATTAATTTATAAAATTATAAATTTTTATTATCTTTATTCAAGCTTACCAAATCATTTAAGTTAAAATAATTTATAAAAATATAAAATTCCAACAAAATAATAAACAAAATATTTTATTTTATAATTTTATTTAAAAAAAAGAAAAACTTGATGTAGAAAAATTTAAAACTATTTTATAAACTTTTTAAACAAATTTTATTCACTATTATTGATATAACCATTTATTCACTAATATTAATGAAATAATTTTTTTGTGAAAACATATAAAATAGTTTATAAAAATATTTTTTATTATTTAGATAAATATTAAATCAATCCTAATAAAGTATAGTTTTACTCATTGATATTAATTATTAGATTAATAAAATTATCAAAATTATTATATTTGTTATTATTATGAACTAGAAAAGGTTTAAATTCGTTTGATTAAGAAATTAAAAATACATATAAAAATAAATAAAAAAGTGATTACTGATGGTAGAATTGAAGGTTAATATTATTTGATAAAAAAACTTTATAGTCATTAGTAATTTTATTTAATTATATTAATTTTATTTAATTACATTGGACATAAATTGACTTATGAATTATAAGTCATGGAAGAATTCAACAAATTATCTATATGTCATTATTGGGGGTAAACAATATGTTTATGTCATAATTGTTCATTTAAATAGACAATATTGACATATATTACCTTAAGTCATGGTATATATGTCAATAAAAACCTTTTTTCTTGTAGTGAAAGCATTATTGGATGCTATTGTAAAAGGAAATATAGTTAGTAAATATACAAACTATCCATATACAATGAGAAAGAATCAAGTAATATAAAAATATATCAAATCAATTAAGGTAAGGTTCAAAGAGAGAAATTATTCTCTACCTTTGACTTTCCTTTATTAAGATGAGATTGATGGCGAAAATTATCTCTTGATATTAATTTTCCTTTATCATTCTCCCTCAAGATGGAGCTCCCAGAGAGTCGATCTTGTCAGAAAAGTTGAAGTAGCGCGAGGGAAAGAGGCTAAGTAAGTGCATCGGTAGAGGATATGTGAGCTACCCGAAGGAGTCCACTCTAAACTTGTTCACGAGATGGAAGTGATGAGTCGAGAGCAACATGCTTTCATGCAGTGGGAATACTGGATTAGCACAAAGGTTCATTGCACCAACATTATCACAATAGATTATTGGTTGTTGCGGGAGAGATATACCAAGCTCAGTTAGCAAAGAGCATAATTACCTAACTCAGTAGAAATGGCAACTGATCTATATTCTTCTTCCGTAGAAGAATGAGCAACACTATGTTGTTTCTTAGAGCTCCAAAAAATGGGATTGCGGCCAAGATAAACAATGAATGCACCAGCAGAGGTGAAATCATCTTTGTTGTTTTTCTAATCGCATTAAAGAATGCATGAAGCATGAGTGCAGAGTGACAAAAAAGAACAATATCATGGTCTAAAGTACCATTGAGATAGTAGAGCAATCACTTAACAACACCCCAGTAACAGGTGGTTGAATTTAGTGCATGAACTAAGACAATTTGCTAACGGTATAAGCAATGCCAAGGTGAGTAAGAGACAAATACTGAAGATGTCCCACCATAGTGCAATATTCTGAAGGATAAGAGATGATTGACATTGTGTGTGAGAGTAGGAGAGGTTGGCTAGTAGAGTAGCAACTGGATTAGCACCAGTCATTTGGGTCTTGGTTAAGAGATCTCTAATGTATTGATGTTATTATAAGAAAAGCCCATGTTGGTAAGATAACACCTCGTCACGGAAATAGTGTAAAGAACGAGTGTGATAGGAATTGATGAGAAAGAGTGGCGATGACGTCTTGAGTGGCTGAGTCGGTGTCGCTAGTAATGATGATATCATCAACATAGAATAAAAGATAGATGGTGCAATCGCCATTATTGTAGATGAACAAATAGGTGTTTACCGAAGAGTTGGAAATGCCAATAGAAAGTAGGTGCTGATGTAACTCATGGTACCAAGCACAGGGGGCCTGCTTGAGGCTATAAAGGGCCTTATGGAGTTTGCATACAAAGTGAGGGGAGTCTCAATCAACAAATCTAGGAGGTTGAGACATATAGACATCCTCAGATAGTGTACCCTACAAAAATACATGATTTACATCAAGCTGATGAAGCGTCTAACCTTGGATTGTCGCGAGGTAGAATGGCGTCTGGTGGGCTTAGCCTGGATTTAAGGTGTCGTGATAGTCCATGCCAAGATGTTGATGAAAACCTTTTTTGCAACCTGGCAGGCTTTATACACCATAGCAAAGCCATCGAGATAAAATTTTAGTGCGAAACACTCTTACAATAATAAATTTGTAAAGAGATTCGATGAACAGTTCACAGAGTTCCATTCTGCTTAGGGCATCATCTTTCGGCCCGACATGACTTGACGCCACTTGAGGTCTTTGAGAGCTTGGGTGACAGTGGGGGGTTCAAGGTCAAACAAAGTGAATAGTTAAGTGGTGAGGTTAAGCTTGGTGAAAGATTTGAAAATGTTGTTTCTAGAGTTGGTGACAATGACACTAGGGGGGTCTGGGTTTTTAGAGGCGAAATCAAAAGTAGGGGTTGGAGATGTGGTGGGGTTGTGGGCATCGGAATGTTGGGTGGCAAGGCGTCGCATCAGCGTGATAAAGGGATGGGGTTGTAGTAAGTTGTTTTGCATTCAAAGTGGGTGATAGGTGCCAGTGAACCATTAGGATGCCCAGTTGGGATGGGCCGGGACAGGGTGTAGGCGGGCTCCCGGGAGTGGCTGCAAATTTGAGAGTATGATGTGGATGATTCAGGGGGTTCAGAGACACATATAGGCACTCTAAGTTATAGAGTATCCAAGAAAAACACACGGTAAGGATTGTGAGGCTAATTTATGGGAAGTATAAGGTCGAAACCATGGATAGTAAAGACACCCAAAGCTTCAAAGTTTACAATAGTTGGGAGGTTGACCAAAGAGTTTAACATAGGGAGGGACTAGTTGAAGTGTCAGAGTGGGAAGACAATTGATAAGGTAAACAGTAATTTGAAAAGCATATGACTAGTAGGATAAAGGCATATGACTAGTAGGATAAAGGCATCGAGGCATGTGAAACAAGAGAAAGGCCTGTTTCCACAATGTGACAATGATGACGTTCAAAATAGTCATTGTGCTCAGGTGTATGTGGAATGGTAAAGTGGGAAATTCCATGAAGTGCTGGAAAAGATTTAAGGTCTTAATACTCATCCCCTTGGTCAGAGTATAGAGTGACAATTTTTGCTTTGAAATGATTTTCAACCAAAGCCTTAAAATGAACAAAAATATCATGAACATTGGATTTTTGTTTGAGTTGATAAAACCATATATATTTTGTAAAATGACCCACTGAAAATACTTGTATTATTTTAAATCCATCAATAGAGTAGATAGGAGAGGTCAAACATCCGAGATGATAATTTATAGGGAGAAGTGTGAGACAAAGGAGATAGAAATGTAAGAAAATGGTAGAATTTTGACTTTTTTTGTATTACTTAGCACGAGCCAGGGTCACGATTGAAGGAAGTTGAAAGTGAAAGACTTTGGAGCGATTCAAGACCCGAAGTAAAAACGATGTTCTTATAGATAGATGATAAAGGATGCCTGATCTATGATCCCATACGGTGGGGAAGACTTGGTACGGAGAAAATGGTGTGGAATGGTTGAGTGGGAAAACCGACCACTCGTACACTTTGTCTTTAGCTTGATCTTGTAGGAGAGTTGTCCTCGTGGTGAGATCCTTTACAAAAGGAAGAATCTTGAGAACTGATGGAAGTGTTATTTTGGTGGCGAAAATTTAGAAAGAGTTGTGATGGGAAGGTTCTTTTGCATGGAAGGAACATAAAGGACATGGTTTAATTTAAAAGAATTAGAAGGTGAAAAGAGAGTCTTAGAATCGGTGTGGGTGATAAAGAGACCTGTGCCATCTTCGATCATGATGTCGTCAAGCCCATCATAAGTAGCATGAAGAGAGAGATTGCTTAAATTTGATTTAACATGATGAGAGGCCCCACTATCGAAAGCGATTGGATGTAAGTGGTATGGTATCATATGAGCCGTGGTTGCGAGGAGCGTGGTTGTCAACATGGAAGCCCGAGTTGTTGAAATTAGACATTTGGATGAGAGTGTCGAACGAGAGAGCATTGCATAACTATGTACCCTTGAACACAACACCATTGACAACGACCAAGAAAGGGTCGTGATGGTGGTCGACAGCCTTGAGAGCCAAAGAAGGTGGGGGTCAGTGCTTGTGTGGGTATGGAGGGCCCTAGTGGAAAAGAAGGTCTTTGATGATGAAGACCATGATGCTTGGGCCTCGAGCATGGAGTAGGTGGGGATTAGCGTGGCGAGGCGCAAGGAAAGTGTATGTTATTGTTGAACTGTGATTTCCTTGTTGATTAGTTTCTCATGTAATTCGTCAAAGGAAATTGGAGTATTGCAACCATTAACTACATTAGTAACAGATTGATATTCTCTCCCAAGGCCATTAAGAATCTTCTCCATAAGACCTTTATGATCCATGGGCTTGCTGAGAGACATTAGTTCATCGGTATAGGCTTTGATGAATTGCAAGTATTTTGAGATAATATTGGTGCCTTTTGTTGTGTGCTTGATTTGTTCTTTAATTTTCTTGATGTGCCTTCAAGATGGTCTGTCATATGTGATGGCAAGGACATCCCACACATCCTTTGATGTGCATGATTGAGATATGAGAGGAATGAAAAATGGGGTGAGGGCCAGCCAGAGTGCACTAAGAAATAAATCTTGTCTTGAATGAAGCCATGATTGAAATTCCGGATTTGATGATTTAAGATAGTGGAGGGAGGGGAGGATTTGACCCATCTATGAATTTGTAGAGATCATAGCCAATAGGAAGGGCTTCAACTTGAAGTTTCCACGATAGGTTATTGGTGGAGGTGGGTTTAACTATGTTGTTGGTATTGATGATAACAAAGGCTTTTTTGGGTTCTAGAGTTTGAGATTATGACTTGTTCTCTTTTGGCAATCATGGCTAGAGTGAGGTAGATGTGGAGATACAAAATAAAAAAAAGAAGGATTTGATTTTTAGAACCTGCTTTGATACCATGAATACATAAAAGGATGAGAAGAATGACTTGTATTATATTATGTCATGAATGATACATATATGTCTGAAAGAATTTTTTGGATGCTATAGTAAAAGAATCTGATTAGTAAATATACAAACTATCCATATACAATAGAAAGAATAAAGCAATATAAAATCGTCAAAATCAAAGGGAAAGGTTCATTGACAGTATCTAAGAAATACTCATTTTTATTCCTATGTTTTACTTAAATTTTAGTATTTTTTTTAATGTTAAATAAGTGTCCTAACTCTCTAAACATTTATTTTATGATTAGATCAACCATTTGGTGGAATTACGAGAAAATGGCTAGAAAAGAAGGAAAATCAACAAATTACACATACAGCAACAACTACTGTGTTTTGATGTCTTCAGATGAAAGATGATCCCAAATGGATACAATGTTTATATGGATGGATAGGTGACTTCCCAAGCTTTCCAAAGAGATCTTATTCACTCAATTTGGACTTCAAATTATCAAATATGACTCTTGGAAGTTGAAGGAAGAAGAGGAGAGCTCAAAAGTGACAAGTTGGAGGATTTCATAAATTCAGTCTATATCATCATTTTTAAAGTATTATTTGTTTCCATATCTAGATTCTACACTTCAAGAGCTTTCTAACGGTACCAATATTGTGCAATTTTGAGTATGAACGAGAAAGTTATGTTCATCGTGAAGAAGGCAGGGTTCGTTGCAAAAGGCCGCATTTACGGAGATACGGGTTTGTTGCGACAAAGCGTCGAGGCCTAACAGCGAAAAAACACCCATTTTGATCTAATTTTCAAAGGCCTATAAAAAGGGACACGTTCTAGAGGTCATGGACGAATGGGGGAGGACCAAATTGGTTCTTTAGGGGTTGAAGTTCGGAGTTTGAGAGAGAAAACCCTCCCTAGGGTTTCTCCCCTCTTGTTCTTGACTTTGGGACCAGAGAAGAGGTTGGAGTCTTCAAGATCGAAGAAGAACCAGGGATTTTTGGAGGAAGATAGAAGACTCAACATATTTTCATTCAATAGAATTTTTTCTTTCCCTTTCTCATGTTTTATCTTAGATTTATGATGTACCAAACCTCTATCATGTGTTAATTTCATAGCCTAGGGTATTGGTTGTATGTTGGAGATGAAGCTTATATTTAAATGTTAATTTTCTCTTTTCTATTATTTATGTTTGATTGCTGGTATAGTTCATGCTTGGGTGTTATTTGAATGTTGATTTCTATTTAATCTCAACATGGTGAGTGGTTCCTTGTGAGATCTGAGAAGGGAGTGAGGAATTTGACAAAGATGAATTAACCTAATTAACCTAGTAGTGTAGAAATTATCGGTAATTAGATTCTTGGGTCTTAAAGCATGTCACGCCTCTTTTACCATCTAACTTATGGCGCCCACCCTAACACGGGGTGCTTGATACCACTTACTTGTAACTATCTTTTACTTTTTACCATACCATTAACTTGTTCATTCATGTACTATTAAACATTTAACTTAGGAAATATATTATGGCAATTACAAAATATATTCAAAAATCCATATATGGGAGTGTTCAACATATACAAATTTTTACATTACTTACAAAAGCAAAACATATACAAAAATAGACCAAAAGGTCTTCAGTGGGCACCTAATAGTGTGTTGGCCTTGGTTGCTGATGTGGATTGTCCGAGCTTCTAGTTCATGCTTTTCCTGTACCTACACGGATGAAACACCCATGTTAAGCTTATAGCTTAGTGGGAAATTATACATGTGGACGACCTCTAATAAGGGTCATCACACTTTAGACAACTACATATAACTTTAACATTCATTTACATATACACATACTTATTCATGTTTTGAGCATGTCGTTTTATGAATATTTACATATATCATCTTATTCGTCTTGCTCGTATTTCGATTTCCACATCATCTTTCATTTTACATTTTGCTTCTTGTACTTATCCTTTATTATCACATTATCATCACATAAGCGATGCTATATGCTCATATCATGTCATGTCATTTTGCATATTCTTGTCATTTATCTTATGTTTCATGCGAAAATGCCTTAGAAATTGGATACGGGAACTATAAGGACGAGAAGGTGCTATAATCATTGTACGAGAACCGATGAGCTTTATAGAGATCAGAAGGTGCTATTATCATTATGCGAGATAATGACCATCTATAAGGGCAGAATCTTATTTACATTATCATTATGCGAGACAATGACCATCTATAAGGGCTTGAAGGTGTTGTAATATTAAATGGGCTTGGTATTCGATATCTGCCCGGAGTCTTTTATCACTAATATGCATGCCCGTCTATCCACTACACTAGGTTAGCGAACCAATCTGTTTCTTTTATTTTCATTTAATATATCCCATATCCGGATAACTATTGTTATCGGTAATCATATGCGATATTTTCTTATCATTTCATATGCATCTTTATTCTTGTTTTATTTAGACATTTTATCATTTTTCTATATGCCTTCATTACATTTATCTTTCATCCATAACGAGAATAACCTTTACATTTCAACATTAGCAAATGAGGGCAAACAATGTTTACCCAAAGGCAGTACATAACATTTTATATAATTTTTTATACTTGTATGAACCCTTTCATTCATATTAGGATCCTCATTAGTCTATGAAGATTTATTTAGAGTGCTTGAGAAAAGGAACGAACGGGACTGGCAGTGCGCTGGCGAAAGCGATGCTACACCCCAGGCAAGCTTGATACTACGCTAGTGAGAGGTTCGCCTAGGCGGAGCATTGATACGCCTAGGTGGACTAGAAAATTCAAAAAACTTGGGCTCAGGTTTGCCTAGGCGTAGGGACCTCTGCCTAGGCGAAGCTCCACGCCTAGGCGTAGGGGTGTCAAGCTAAATGCAGAAATGGCCAGATTTTGCCCTTTTCAACGGAAATCTCCTTCTAAACTACAACCAACTCAACCAAAAACACATTTATAAAGCATAAAACCCATCTATACCCACCAACAATATTTCTGATAGGATTTTTCTTTCACTACCAAGAGGGATTTCCATACTATTAATTCATCTGAATCTATACAAATCCATACAAATTCATGCTATAGTTTCTATACCTTGGCTTTTCTTGAACTTCTCCTTCCCTTTTCTTTCTTCTTCTTCTCCTTTTCTTTCTCCTTCCCTTCTTTTCACCGAATTTGCCCTATCCAAAAGCCAAAAAAATGAGTTTATCTTAAAGCCATTTTGGCTTTATCTAAAATTTGGCTTACTTTTTTACTTTTGCTATTTAGTCATTTTTTTTTTGCAATTCCACTTATTCAAATCATATTTTAACATACAATCTTCTTAGATTATGACCCTTGGGTTCTGAATTGGTAAATTACTAATTTACCCTTAACTCTTGTATTAATTTTGGATTTTTGCTTATTTTATTTTTAGCATTATTTTTTGATGAAAAAATATACATTTTACATTGTATACCCCGAACACATGTTATAAAATCGTCGAACATAATTTGGGGTGTTACAACTCTCTCCTCTTTAAAAGAATTTTGTCCTCAAATTCATACTTGGTCCGAAGAGTTGCGGATGTGTGCTCTCATAGTTTCTTGTAATAACAGTAGCTTCTTCCACGCCATGGTGTTGCCGTAGCACTTTCACTAACGGTACTTGCTTGTGTATTTGTTTAGCCTCTCGAGCGAATAGCCTTTGACTTTCTTCATATAAGAAAAATATGCTTGTGTACAACATGCTATTAGTATGTGCAGCCCATTAAGTGGTATCTCGAAGCATTGACATGATACACATTATGCGGTTTGGTCGACTGCCGGAGGAAGTGCCCAGCAAATAAGCCACGGGGGCGGTCGTTTCGGAATCTCGTATGGCTATGAACCTTGGACTCAGCTATACTTCTTACTAGTTGTAGAATTTTCCTCCATGGCGATACTTTTAAGAAGACCTTATCTCCCACTTCATATTCAATATCTCTCCTCTTTAGATCGGCATATGACTTTATTGATCACTAGCCGCCTTTAACCTTTCTTAGGAGTAAAGCTTGTACTTTCTCTTACATTTCTTTTACTATGCGGACCAATCATGCATATAGGTGACTCATCCCGACATACCAGAGTTCCTACACCTCTAACCATACTCAGGTTTCTGCATAACGTGCCCTTTTAAATCACTGCTGAACCACTAACTATTACCAGGAAAATTCCATCAATGGAATATACCTATCCCAACTTCCAGGAAATTCCATGATGCAACCTCAAAGCATGTCTTCTAATACTTGAATCAATCTCTCTGACTGTCCATCTATCTGTGGATGGAATGTTGTACTGAAATTTAGCCTAGTAACAAAAATTTGTGTGATTCCTTCCATAACCTCGATGTAAAGCGTGGATCACTGTAGACACAATGAATAGCGATACACCATGCAATCGTACAATCTGCTCGCATTAGCTCGATAGTCGATCCATAGAATAGTCCGTCACGACGGGTATAAATGGGCGAGCTTTGTGAGTATCAACGATACCCGAGTGGAGTCATGTTGCATTGTGTGAGGGGGCGGGCCACAAAATCATGATAAATGTTATCCCCTTCCATTGAGGAATTGGAAGGGGTTGCAACAGACTTGTTGGAACTTGGTGTTTAGCTTTGACTTGCTGACATGTCAAACACTTAGACACCTACTCTGTCACATCTCTTTTCATTCATTTCCACCAGTAATGCTGTTTCAAATCCTGGTACATCTTATTACCTCTAGGATGCATGGTAAATACCGTATTATGACCTTCGAATAACAACTTTTTCTTTAGCTCTTTATCATCTGGCACACATAATTTGTTCTGGAAATACAAACTCCAACTTCTTTTACTGAAAAATCAGTCTTATCATCATTTCTAACCATCTGTACCTTTTTCTGTAACTCTACATCATTTTTCTACACACTTATCATCATTTGCTTTAAAATAGGTTGCGCTGTTAATTGAGCTAATATAGCTCCTCATCTAGTCTCCATTAGGGTGTGTTGAAGTAACTTCATCTTTGCCACGAATCTTCTTAGTAAAGCATCTGTACCCATTAGCTTCAGAATTGGTAATCTATTATATAGTCATAATCTTTGAATAACTCTAACCACCTCCACTATCTCAAATTTAATTCTTTATGAGTTAGCAGGTACTTGAGACTCTTGTGATCTGTGTAAATTCTACATTTTTCCCTATATAAGTAGTGTCGCCATATTTTCAAAGCAAACACTACTGCATCCAACTCTAAGTCATGAGTAGGATAATTTCGTTAATGTGGCTTTAACTGCCTAGATGCATAAGCCACTACTTTCCCATTTGCATTAACACACATCCCAAACCAATGCATGAAGCATCAGCGTATAGTACGCCTCTTTTCAGAGGTAGGTTGCGTCAATGCGCTTCGCAGCCAGCATTTCTTTCAATTGTTTAAAACTATTCTGACATTTATTTGACCACTTCAAACTTTACTCATTTCTTGAGTAATTTGGTGGCGGAGAAACTATGACAAAGAATCCTTTCTGAATCTTCTATAATATCACAGGCGAAATTTCTCACCTTAGTTACATTTCAAGGTGGTTTCCAATTTACAACGGCCTCAATCTTTATAGGGTTCGCTCTTATACCCTCAGCTGACATAATATGACCTAAGAAGGAAACTTCCTTAAGCCAAAAGTCACATTTGCTGAGAAACACTAGGCTCTGATACCACTAACTTGTCACACCTCTTTAACCATCTAACTTGTGGCGCCCCCCCTCTAACACGGGGTGCTCTGCTACCACTTACTTGTAACTATCTTTTACTTTTTACCATATTATTAACTTGTTCATTCATGTACTATTAAATATTTAACTTGAAATATATTTTGTAGCAGCGAATTACAAAATATATTCAAAACTCCATAAATGGGAGAGTTCAATATATACAAATTTTTACATTGCTTACAAAAGCAAAACATATACAAAAATAGACCAAAAGGTCTTCAGTGGGCACCTAGTAGTGTGTTGGCCTTGGTTGCTGATGTGGATTGTCCGAGCTTCTAGTTCATGCTTCTCCTGTACCTACACGGATGAAACACTTGTGTTAAGCTTATAGCTTAGTGGGAAATTATACTTGTGGACGACCTCTAATAAGGGTCATCACACTTTAGACAACTACATATAACTTTAACATTAATTTACATATACACATGCTTATTCATGTTTTGAACATATCATTTATAGATATGCTTCTACATATATCATACTTATTCGTCTTATCATGTTTCATTCCATATCATCTTTCATTTACATTTTTGCTTCTTATACTTATCACTATATACGTATCATCACATAGCAATGTATACTTCTCATATCATGTCATGTCATTTGCATTTTCTTGTCATTTATCTTATCTTTCATGCTTGAAAATACCTTAGAAGTGGATACGGGAACTATAAGGACCCGAAGGTCCTATAATCATTGTACGAGACAATGAACTATAAAGGACCGAAGGTCGCATTATCATTATCTGAGACAATGATCATCTATAAGGGCCCGCAGGCGCTATTATCATTGTACGAGACAATGACCATCTATAAGGGCTTGAAGGCGATGTAATGATCTAAACGGGGCCAACTGATCAGTAATGCTGCATTCTTTTCTCCATAATAGGCATGCCCATCTATCCCTCTACTAGGTTCTAATTAGACAATCTGTTTCTTTTATTTCATTTACAATATATATCCCATATCCTCGAATAACTATTGTTATTCGGTAATCATATGCGATATTTCCTTATCATTTCCACATGCATCTTTATTCTTGTATTATTTAGACATTTATAAGTTTTTCTATATGCCTTCATTACACATTTATCTTTTCATCCCTTAACCAAGGAATAACACTACATTTCAACATAATTAGCAAATGAGCGCAAGAAACGATGTTTGCCTAAGGCGAGGTTCAGAACATTTTTCATATAATTTTTATACTTGTACGAATCCTTTCATTCACTTATTAGGATCCTTATTAGTCCGATGAAAGATTGTTAAGTGAAGAGGAACCAAAAACGGGATTTATCGGTACTCTAGGCGAAACGTCTTGCGCTTAGGTGGGCCATTAAGTGAGAAAACTTGGGCTCGGCTTCGCTTAGGCATAGGGACCTCCTCCTAGGCGGAGCTCCATGCCTAGGCGTGCACTCCTACGCCTAGGTGTAGGGATGTTAAGCTAAATGCAGAAATGGCCAGATTTGGCCCTTTTCAATGGAAATCTCCTTCTAAACTACAACCAACTCAACCAAAAACACATTTATAAAGCATAAAACCCATCTATACCCACCAACAATATTTTTAATAGGATTTTTCTTTCACTACTTAGACAAAGTGGGATTTCCATACTAGTAATCCACACAAATTCATACTATAATTTCCATACCTTGGCTTTTCTTGAACTTCTCTTCTTCCTTTTTCTTTCTTCTTCTTCTTCTCTTCTTTCTCTTCTTTCTCTTCTCTTCTTCCTTTTTCTTTTATTTGCAATTCCACTTATTCAAATCCTACTTCAACATACAATCTTATTAGATTATGACCCTTAGGTCCTGAATTGGTAAATTACTAATTTACCCTTAAATCTTGTATTAATTCCAGATTTTTGCTTATTTTATTTTTAGCATTATTTTATTCCGGAAAAATATACATTTTACTTGCATTATACAAGAACATGTTATAAAACTGTCAGATTATAATTTGGGGTGTTATAAAGCATCTCTAATGCTTGGGTTTAAGCTGAGAATCAAGAAAACTAGTGTTAGTTGGTAGGTTATTCAACCTCGAGAGAGGCTTATAATTAAATTAGACAAGTGTCACCTTGGAAAGCATTTTCATGTATAAGAGGATTGTCCAATTGCACCAAATACCCTAGGAATTTATCATCTCTTGGTATCCCTTAGTTGCAAACTTCATTAGTTAGATTTAGATTCTAATAGTTTAGTTTAAATTTTGTTTCAACTCATCACCTTTGACCATTTGAATATTAGAGAAGTATCCTAATTTTGGTACTTAGTATCCTCATTTCCATGTGGATCGATATCCTTACTTAGGTACACTTTATTACTTGACAAGGGTATACTTGTGTAGAATAGGTACTTTATTGCATAGTTTACTTACATATCACGAATACGCCTATCATTGATGAAGAAAAATTATTTTCTACCATTGACTTTCATTTATCATGGTAGAGAATCAATCAAGAAGGAGATTAGTGGAAGAATATAAATATTGACTTTCTTTATAAGTTGGAAGATGCTTTTGGAAAATTGTTTTTGTGGATTGATTTCAATTTTTCTATGGATTGGAATAATACTATCCATCATCCCATTCATAATCCTGGTCGATGGGTTTGTCAGCTTTGACGAATGGCTTTTTTTTTTAAATTTTCTTTTGCTTTCTAAGAAATTCAAACATTTCATAGGTAGAGTTTGAAACACATTCTTCAATTTTAAGTAAGAGGATTGAGGAAGAAATTCAGTCAAGAAGAAGAGAGAAGTTGAGGAAGATCGAGGAAGAAGATGATTGATAGAGATGAATTTTTGAAGATGATTGACGTAGAAGCATGAAACCCTAGGGTTGTGTTTGGCCCGAAGAGGTTATTTTGCAGCAAATATGTAAAGGTGAAATTATGGATTTTTAATCTCCCCAAATTAGAAGCCCCTAAACTTTTAAGTTGGATTAGGGCAAAAAATTTGACATGTCAGTTGCTTACATGGCTGGTTTAACAACCAAGTTAATGCTGGTTTGGTCATTTAACGTCTAAAGTTACAATAAGTGGTAATTTGAGCTATGAGAGTAAACTCGAAGGGCCTATTTGGACCAAAAAAAAGTTTAAGGTGTAAGTGTGATATTTTGAAAAACCCGAGCGGTTTTTTGTACCTTTACCCCTTTCTTCTTGCATAAACCTTTGAGCGTATTTGACATGTCATTTAGTTTGCGTACAACCTTGAGATTGTCTAGGATATAATGTTAGCATTAATAGATATTTGCATGAGTTTTTCAAAATTCTCTTATTTTCAAAATTCTATTTTACATGTTTATAGTGTATAAAACCTAGATCACTAATGAGTTGATCGATTTATGTTCATAAGATATCCCTATCTCGGCCTCGGTAGAGTGTTCTACCGAGTTCTATTAATTAGTCAATCGTTCACTATAAAAACAAACTCACAAAACAAAGCTGCTCTGAGCATCATTATCTCTACCACTTGTCTGGAGTACCATCATACTCCTGATACTAGAATTATTTTGTATTTTGTTCGGAGGAAAAGCAAAAGACTTTTATTTAGACCACTATATTATGTTACAGAGAGGAGCTTCTTATATAGGTGGGTAAGAGAACATCGTGTTAAGGAAGTTTCTAGAGCAAGAATCACGTGAGAGGTAAGTGGGCATATGTTCATCTATACCTTGGTCAAATGACTATGAGGCGAAAGCGGAGGACCCGAGGAAAGTGATTTGGTGAAAATTGTAGGATCGTGGAAATTCTTCCTAAATCACCATGTTTAGAATAAAACATAATAATAAGAGAATATGAAAAATTGCATACCTGATTTGGAATCCATGGTTTGCTTGATGGAATCAATGAAGATCTGCAATGCGATCTCGAGATCTTCTCCGCCTCCCAGTTTATGACACGGCTTAATGGGGCGCCATACGAGTTAGAAAAGTTTTCTCTGCGAGATACGTATGTGAGTGAATAACGTATCCTTAGGGTTAGGGGGACTTGAGCTTTTATTTATAGAGTTAGACCGGGCCCTCTCATTGCCCGAGTAGGGCGTACTCGGCCCACCTTGCTTGACCCGTATTAAACTAATTAAGAGTCATATATATCTCACTTTGTTAGACGAGCTTAATTGACTAATTTCCCCAGTGTAAAGCCCACATAAAAGGAAAATCTTACATTCTCCCACTTGGGCGAATATTAGTGAAACAAAGCGTGTTCGCACCTTCATATTGGTCTAGAGATTATTCTTAATGAGTGATCCCATCCCGTAAAGTCCTGTTTGAATCATAGGCGGTAATTGCATGTACTCAGCAGGCCTTCCATGGTCACGAGTGCTTTCAACTTTGCGATATGGATTCAATATGGTAGTGTGTTAAATGGACAATACCTCATAATGAGTGATACTTCATGTGTTATCATTTTGTTGGTCAAATTCTCTCTCGCCAAGTGTCCTGAAAACTGGAAGTGTGTGTCACGGGAGAATATCAAGTCATGGTTCCAAACGAGACACAGTATATGTGTTACCTTGATAGGTAACATTACTTTATGTGTAACAAGACATATTGTCAAGGCTAATGCCAAGAATGCCCCATAGCCTGTACTCAAGGTTTACACAATGCCTCGAGATTTTCAACAATCATATGTACTCAACTTGATAAATCTCACGTTTTCCTGAATCGTTACCGATCTGAAAAAGGTTGATCTGAAATTCAAATATTACAAAAATGTAATGAAATTGGATTAGAACTTCATAGGAGCAACATAAAACTTATCGGCTCCCACTAATTTGTTATATGATACTCCTAAGCCCGTGTTAATGACATGTCGATCAAATACGGGGAGGCGAAGGCCTTTAGTTAGCGGATCTGCTATCATATCATCTGTTGAAATGTGCTCCACTGCAATGTCACCGGTTTGAACTTTTTCCTTTATAGTCAGGTACTTGACCTCCATGTGCTTAGACCCCTTGAGACCTCTGTTGTTGTTAATAAACAATACTGCAGAGTTATTGTCACAATACAACTGTATGGGCCTATCCACAAAATCAAATACGGTTAACTCCTTAATAAGGTTTGAACCAAAATTGCTGAGTAATTAATTTGAAAAGCATGCTACAAACTTAGCTTGCATGGTAGAGGATGCTATTGATTTCTGTTTCTCACTTTTCCATGATCTTGCACCTCATAACCAACTTAAAATGTAGCTTTATTTGTTGACTTCTTTTCATCTGACGTGACAAAAGTACGAATCGAATACCCGACTATTTGTAGGTCTTGAACATGTTTGTAAATCAATATAGTCTTTTTGTCCTCTTTAGAGTACCTACATGGCCTTCTTGGCGGCAACCTTGATGATCGTGTCTTGGATTTGATGATATACGCTAGAAGTCATTGCCCAATATGATATACGGCCTAGTGCATGCCCGAGCACATAATCTCCCCGAGTGCTGGCATAAGATTATATTCTTCATTTTGGCTTTCGATATCGGAATGAGGACATTGTGACGGACTCAGCTTATCACCTTACGAGACAGGAGCAATTCACAGACACATTTGTGCATGTTGAATCTTTCTAAAAATCACGATCAACATATGCCCTGCGAGATAAATGATAGTCGAGAGCGATTCTGTGGATCTCGATGCCCGGAGACCAGACGCCTCACGAGGTCCTTCATATCAAGTTCTTTGACAACATCGCTTTATATGTGGGTAAACCAGATCATTTGCTTGCGAGCGGATATCATCATAGTATTAGGAAAATGAATTTCCTCGTGGCCAATATGATATATACGTTGATCTACTTTGTTCTCAGTAAGAAATGCATATGACGAAAAACTATTTCTTGTAAAAACTTTAAGTACCATTGTCTAGAAGCTTGCTTGAGACCATAAATAGACTTTTTCAGTCTACATACAAGCTTACCTGAATAATTTCTTCAAAACCTTCGGGTTGCATCATATAGACTTCTTCGATGGAGTCTTAGTTAAAGGAAAGCGATTTTAACATCCATCTGGTGTAATTCCATGTCGAAATGAGCAACTAATGCCATGATCACTCTGAAGAATCTTTAGAAGAGACCGGACATTTGCTTCATAGTCTGCTCCTTCTCTCTGAGTGAAACCTTTGGCTACCGATCCCGGCTTTAAACTTCTCAATCTTTCCTTTATGGTCCTTTTAGTCTTATACACCCATTCTGACCAATGGGTCTATGACCTTGGTGAAGTTCAACTAGTTCCCGGACTCCATTATGCCTCATAGATTAGATTTCATCTTTCATTGCATCGACCACGGTTCGTGAGGAATGACAACTTAGCATAAGTTATTGGATCGATCCACGGAAGGCCCAGATGCTCGTGATCTTTTCTCTATGTAAGACTAAAATAATAGTCAGGTCGGTATAGCGATCGACTCTCCTAGTGGATCTCCTTCTTTGGAGTAGTAATAGCACATCACGCACTGGACCCTTGATGGGAACTTCATTGGGGTACGTCTCGACAACGCGGGATCAGAGTCTCACGGGTTGATATGGTGTGTGGGAGTTCCCACGATTATGCGTATGGGAGGAGATAAAGATACCATACCCCTTAGTACTATTATCCTCAATGATGCATGACGGCTACTTTCTTGGCCCACATCAAACTCAAAAAACTTGGGCATGCGTGATTCTACAATTCTTGTGCCTCCCATTGGGATTATAAGAGCCAGAGTATCACCGAATGTTCGGGTAAGATACAAGTAACAGGGTGGTTACGAGTCCGACTTTTACTTAATGTTGGATTATACAACTTCATACGCGGGACATCCCAAACCTTAAGATGGTTTTAAGCTAGGCTTATGCTCGATCCATAACTCAAAGGAGTCGATAGGCTGCTTTTGTAGATCTGCGATTCAAAATGTACAAAAATTTGTTTTTCAAAGCTTCACGAAAACCGAATTAAATTTGTCCTCTGAATCATACTCCTTACCATTTCCATAAGAGTGCGATTAAGCCTTCAGGCTACCTGCATTTGCTCAGGGACTCCCGGGCATAGTAAGGCGTACCACTATCCCCAGCGAGAATCCTCTAAGTATTTGGCGAATGGCCCCTTAAGGCGCTCCAGGCATCTCCATGCTTGCCATAATGCTCTCACCGAGGTGAGATCTAACCTTTGTGACTTTTCCCAAATTTGTTTCTGGAAGCTTGATCAGAAAAATCTTGAACTTGTCAGGAGCTAGGCCTTTTCTTTAATCGGTACAAATAACCATATAGAGAATAGTGTCAATAAATGTGATGAAGTAAAAATTTCTACCAGGTTCGCAGTATAAGGTGGCACTTATATCAGTTGTGGTGACATCCAGCAAGTCGGAATCCTACGGATCTGCCGAGTTTTCTTTCGTATCTTAGTCATTTTACCTCTACAATGATCCTACATATCTCTAAGTCATTTTAAGAGCGGGCGGGATGTTAGTCTTTATCGACCTTTCTCTATCCATAGAGAGATATGGCGAGTCGTTTAATACCCTGATGCATAAGATTCTTGTAGGTAATGGTCTCTTAGAAACAACCTTTTCCAGCCCAGTATAAGCGACGTATATGTCATTGGGGAGATAAACTCGTCCCCATGTAATCCGTTTGGACATATGACGATTACTGACCTTATTTGAATTAAAACATAGAAATAACATTGTTTTTGATTTCAAAAGAGTAATCATATGAATCCAAACACGATACGGAAACTAAATTCCGTCTAAAAGAAGGTACATAAAAGGTGTCTTTCAACATCAATTTAAAACCAGAATCTAAAATCAAGATTACATCTCCCACGAACATGACATCAGCTTTCTCGTTGTTTCCCACAGTGAGTTTTGATTCATCACTTATTGAGCCATAGATTTATGAATCCCACGTATGAAGTAATATGACATGATTAGTTACTCGCTGCTCCGAGCCACCGAAGCTGGATGATTGCTTGGATAGGTTGGATTCACAAACAAGTGTTAAAGAATCATTACTGGCAGCCCGTTTGGGCATCAGCTTTAAATTTTGCACACTCCTTCTTCATGTGACCTTTCTTCTTACAAAAGAAGCGGTGATCATAAATCCTTTTCAAGAATGTCTTCTTTGGACCCATATTGTCGGGTAATGGTAGTTTCTGGTACCTTTATGAGTACGACTTTTGAACTTCTTATTTTCCTTTTATGGGAACTAGAAGCATCATAAGGCCGGATGCTCTTTCTCCTTTTTTAAGTTTCTCTTCTTACGCCACCACCACGCTGTCAGTCATTAAGCGACCAAGTCTCATCTTGGGGTGTAATTTGTCTTTATAATCCCCAATCGGGTGGAAGGGTGTTTAGGGCTTGATGCACAATGCAAGCATCGGGGGCCAGTAACATTAAGAGCTTGAAGCTTAGTCTTTAGGTGCCATCCTCAGGACATAATCTCTAACCCAATGATTACCGTCATACTTCATGTTGAAGAGCTTTTGAAGAAGTGTTCCAACCTCGACATTAGATGAAATTGATTTCTAGCCTCTATGGCTGCCATCGTTTCCTTAACTTAATCTGATCCATTTGGTAAACCACTTTTTAAGTGTTCTTAAATGGATTTCTTCATTGTCGATAAACAAAATCCTGTGCTCCCTTTCAGTAGCATAGTCTCAGTTTTCTCGGCTTCATCTTGGTGGGTGTGATATCTGTCGGCTTATCTTTTGTAAGAGCAATGTGAACATCGCCTGACTCCGTTCGAATAGAAAATCCTCTTTCCATTTCTTAAAAGTTCAATAAGTAGGACCTTGGTGAAATGGAATTGCGTTTATAGAAAAATTAGTGGAAAACAAAGCGAAACAATACGATCGGCATCATGTGAATACTTATACGGAGAATTACATACATCATCCTGTCACCTTTGGGCGAGAAAATATGACATGCGGAGTTGTACACTTTCCACATGATAGCGGCCATGAGAACTTATATTCTATTTTTCGTGAAATCACCACCTTTGGGTGTATGAACCCACTTAAGATCGATCATTTCTCAAGCACATGCTATACATGTATCCCTCCGTGGTAACATGGATCGCCTCGGCTGGGAGTATGATCATGATAAAACAGGGACATCCATACAATATGAGGCGATTTTGAGCCGATTCGAGTGTGCCACTTTAGGCAGTCCTGGCAGGTGAATCCTTGAAAATTTCTCATACCAGGATATAATCTTTATGTATCACATTCACTTTATATATATATATGTAATCTGAGACCGTATTAAGCAGTATGTCTTTTACATTACATGTCATGCCTAATTATCTTGTTTAATTCATTAATAGTCAATGAATTACACTCTACCTTCAGTCCTTATGTGGTGATATACATATGAGCTATCATACGTATTCACAGCCAGCTAAGAAATCTGAAAACACCACAAAAATACTAAAAATGCAGCGATGCGTGAGTTCTATACGTATTTCAAATCTATAACAGCGAGCATGTAAAATAAATATTCCACATTGTAGAGCATCTCGTCACGAGTCGTCGGTACCGTCGTCAAGCGGACGCCAGGCCCAGCGCCTTGCCGCGGGCCGTCGGAAGCGGAGGTCGGTGAATTCGAGATCCGGTCCGGATGCGTCGGCTTATGGCGATCATCGGGCGGTCGGTATAACGTCATCATGACTCGACCGGGTAAGATCAAACTTAGTCTGGCGTTGGCCGGGTGGTGAAATCGGGTCGGGTGTTGGCCAGGGTCGAATCAGCAATCGGGTTGGGTATTGTGCAGGTCGAGATGACGTCGACACCGTAAGCGGCCCAGTGCGGCGGGTTGGGTGGCGGGTCAATATGGCGTTAGCATGACGTCGGCATGCGATGGGGGTTCTAATGCGGCGCGTGTCTTTCACGGCCGCGTTGTCTTAATGCGGCGTGGCGCGTGAGGAAGCGTCAGAAGCTCACCTCGTTGGCGATGCCGCCGCGATCTTCGTCTCGGCAGTAGATTCCAAATATGTAAAATTCAAGTTTTGATTTGAAAAGTTTACGCGGACGAAGCACGGTTTGGAATAAAACCCAAAAAATAAAATATTCTAATTCATATGTTTTGATTCTAATCCATGGTTGGCTCTGATACCAACTGTAGGATATGTGAAATTCTTCCTAAATCACCATGTTAGAATCTGAAAACATAATAATATAGAGAATATGAAAAATTGCATACCGATTTGGAATCCATGGTTGCTTGATCGCACGGAATCAATGAAGATGCACTTAAAATGCGATCTCAAGGTCTTCTCCCTTATCCCCCGATTTATAACAACGGCTTCAATGTTTGCCGCTCACAAGTTAGAGAAAGTTTTTGCCGAATGCGTAATGTGAGTCGCATATAGCGTATCCTTAGGGTTGGGGAGGACTTGAGCTTTATTTATAGAGTTCGACCACGGGCCCTCTCATTCTGGTAGGGCCGTACTGACCCACACTAACTTGACCCGTATTAAACTAATTAAGAGTGCTTATATATCTCGCTATTAGACCAAACTTAATTCAGCTAATTTTAATTAATAAAGCCCACATAAAAGGAAAATCTTACAAAAATGTCAACCGGCTGATGAGCGGAAGAATTGTGTTACGGAACTAGAAGACCAACCTTGAACTTATCCTGAATCGGTGTGTCCGATCTCCCAAATGTTTGGTTCATTTGTGAAAAACCATATTATGAGCAATGTGTAATGCGGCTTGATTGTCACAATGGAGAGGCGAGGAGAGGCGTCTGAAGTTAAAATCTATAAGAGATGTGCACCACTTGCTTGAAGTTCACAGGTGATGGTGGCTGGAGGCTACGATGTCGGCCTTAGTGGAAGAAGCGAAATGTTGCTCAGGCGAAAAAATACAAAAATGATGACGAATGGCGAGAATCGGATAAGCCCAATCCATCAGAAAAGGCCTCCAAGATGTAGTGAATTATCGGTAGGATAAAGCGACCTCGAAAGGTGAGAACTTCAAGTATCGTAAAATATGTAGGGTAGCATCTGGTGGGAGCTGTCTTGGAAGCGGTGACAGGTGACTAACTTCTTTGCACATGAATAGGAGACATATGGCGCGTAAAATTGATAAAGTAGGCGATCGATGGCGAAAAGGGGCGGGGGTCGACAGAGACGAGAGCGAATCGTAACGATTTATGACCCTTAGGCGAGTGAGAGTGGTTGTGGCGCCCATTAAACCGACATCCTGAGGAGATCGAATATGCTACGTTGATGAATATAGGTGTCGTGGATGGTGGGGATCTCGGGTTGAGAAGCAGTGGCATAACCCATGTCTTTGATGGTAAACTTAGAATGAAGAAAGCCCTTGCCTCGAAATGGCATATTCCTTGAGGCAGATGAGTACATCTTTGACATGAACGAGGAGAGTTAAAAAAATGCAACAGTAGATTTGATGAAGAGACATGGGTCAAAATATGATTGTCGGAAGCCAAAATCATGAAGCTTGGAGAAAAGCTCAACATTCCATTGTGGGAAGCCTGTTGGAGGCCGTAAAGGGACCGACATAGAAGGCATACCTAGCCAGGGGAAGCAACGGAATAACCCTTGGGAGGAGACATGAAAACTTCCTCATCAAGAAAACCATGGAGTAAAGCATTATTTATGTCAAGTTGATGTACCGACCATGAATGAGCATTGGTTATGGCCAAGAGCATGCGCACGGTAACATGTTTAGCCACCGGAGCTGTCGAATAATCAATGCCTTCAATCTGTGGGACCCTTGGCCACAACCGGCCCTTAGCCGCTAAGATGACCCTTGTGGTGGTCTATGGTTCCATCCACATTTAATTTGGTCTTGAAAACCCAATGGCAGCCTATGGCCTTCTTGTCCGGAGGAAGTGTGGTGATCTCTCAAGTGCGGTTAGCTTCAAGAGCTTGAAGCTCTTATTGCATAGCCAAGCGCCATTTAGGAAGAAGGGAAGCATGGGAGAAAGAAGTGGGATCATTGAGAGTAGAAACATAGCCCATGAAATGGTTGTAGTTGGGTGACAAATGGGAGGGGATGAGGAATGGAAAAGTGAGAGGTGTGTGGGAGGAGCGGGGTGAAGACACAGATGTTGGCTCGAAGGTAATGGAAGGCGGAGTTGGTGATGGGAGTCCTGCTTGAGCGAGGTCGCGAGAAGTTGAGGGGGAGTCGGGTGGAGGCGAGGAGGAGGAGAAGGTGGGGAGGAACCCGGGGAGGAAGTGTTGGAGATATTAATTTGTGTTATAATCTTAGAAACGAAAATTGTGTTGTATGTTGATCGTCCGATTAAGGCTATAAAGCGTAACGCCATAAGTTGTCTCAAAGTTAGTACAAGTTGGTAGACTAAATTTGGATAGCCAGAGACTTACCATATTCAGAAAAATCTAATTCTATAGAGGGTTTTCTGAATATCAGAGCTTGATATGATATGAGATGGATAAGGCATGACAGAAGGTAATGTTGAGCAAATCAAAATTTCCAAATTTGATCATATTTGATGATTTTCTATGGAAGGTAAATATTCCTTAATGATGAATATGAAAGGAAATCAGTTGACTTGATGATAGGCTTTCTATTGAAGACATATATTCAATTGGCTTGATTGAGCCAGAATAGGAAACATGTGATCCATAATATCATGGTTTCATTTCCTTGGAGGATGATAAATAGGGGACACGTTTTGATGTAAGGACACTACCAAAATGTAGAAGCATGTGCAAATAAGGTGGTTGTGGGGGTTGAATACATGTTGTAGGTATTGCCCAATTTCTCTCATTGTTGGGAGGTTTTTATACATTTTGTTGAAGGATGTTATTTAGGCTTGTGGGAGCCTAAATGATGTTTGGGGAATGAGGAGATCTCATTCTATATTTCATGGTGGGAAAATTAGGTGAAGGTGGCGTTAGAGAAAGGGAGGCTATGCCGTATAAGCGGCCTCTTTGGTGATATATAGTGAAATCCTTCTCATTTAGGCTCGACCAGCGGATGGCTGATTGAGCAGCATAAATCAATTTCTTGTGTTCCTACATATATGTTGATTTATTTTCGTGCCTTTTTATTTATGTCAGAATTTAATTGTTCCCACAGTGGTCCATAACTTGATGCACCAACAGGCAGAATATCTTTCATAACAAGCAGATTTTTTCCTTTCAGGAGGAAGGAGAGGGGAAGGACCCGATGAAGGAGAAGGGGAAGCCGAGGGGGTAGAAGGAAGTGGAGGAGAAAATTTAGATGGAAGTAGAGAAGAGGGGTTAGAAAGAAGTGGTTGGGAGGAAGGAAAGACATCCGGGAAGACATGAGGTAGTGGAGAAGATGAATGGGGAAAATGCGAAAAGAAGGGAACGTGGCAGGAAAAATGTCCTCCATGAAAGTCCGTCGAGAACAGAAAATGTTTTAGAGGAAAGATCAAATAACTTGTGTAACCTTTGATACCGGGCTAGAATCCGAGAAAAATGTAGGAAGAAGCACGTGGGGATGATTTATCTCGGTGAGGATGGACAGTGGTGGCATAGCACAGGCAACCAAAACATTTGAGAGGGGAATAATCTAGGGAAAGTCCATAAAGCCGGTCGAGCCATGCTAGAATGGAAGATGGGAGTCAGTTGAGGAGGTAAGTAGCCATGAGAATGGCATGATCCCAAAATGTTTTGGGCAGAGGATTGAAAAAATGAGGCCGGGCATAAGCCACTTGGAGAAGAGATCGATGCTTGTTCAGCCTTTATTTTGTTTGAGGGTGTAGACATGAATGGAAAGCCGATCATAGGGGATGCGCCATGCTAGAATGGAAGATGGGGTCAGTTGAGAGGTAAGTAGCCATGAGGAATGGCATGATCCCAAATGTTTTGTGCAGAGGATTGAAAAAGGAGGGGCTGCAAGCCACGTGAAGAGATCGATGCTTGCGCTCAACAGCCCCATTTGTTGAGGGTGTAGACACAACTCCCTTTGATGGAATGATACCATGAAGTTGCAAGCAATGATTAAAAGGTGATGTTTTTTGAATGTGATTCCATTATTAGAGCGGAGGGCCAGACATTTTTCTGAAATTGAATGGTAACTATTTTAAGGAACCGGATAAGAATAGATAGAGTGAGATTTATGTGAAATGAGATGGGTCTAGGTAGCTCTACTATAGTCATCAACTATGGTGACCATGTTTCTCACATTGCTAAGACAAGGATGAGAGTACAAGGACCCCAAAGTTCCACATGTATGAGGTCAAATGATGAGGTGGTACGAATGGAACTAGAAGAGAAATGTAGTCGGGGCTGCTTTGTAAGAGGGAAGACCCCACAATGATGCAAATCAGAATGAAGAGTGTGGGAAAGGAATGGAATGTGTTTCAAAGTTGAAACCGATGCATGCCCAAAGCGTTTGTGCCAAAGCAATAATTGGTGATCTTTATTATTCAAAGAAGCCTAGACATTACAGGAGGAAGGTGCATCATGCACGTTAGGATTTATAAGAGAAACGGAGGGGTTATGAAAGCTAGTGTGATCCGAGGAATAGAGTGCTCCCATAGCTTTGCCCACAGCCAACATCTCCTTAGTCTTCTGGTCCTGCAAGTAGCAAAAGGAAGAAGAGAAGTTAAAGCATATGTTGGCTGTTTTGCAGAGATGATGGACAGAGTGCAAATTAAATTTGAAAGTAGGTAGATAGAAAACACGATGAAGGGAGAGGCTGCCGGAAAGATTAACAGTCCCAACTTGCTTAACCAATTGGTAGGTAAACTAGCAATGGTGGATCCACTGCTTCAACTTCAGTTAAAAGATGAATGTCAATGTACATGTGGTTGGAAGCACCTGTATCTATCATCCAAAAACTGCTTCCGGAGGAAGAAGATGTGTGGGAGATGCAGCTGTAAGTAGAAGATGTTGGCCATTACATTAGGTGTGTATGCTGTATTTGCGTGTGCACAATTCTCTGCCGCTCATGTACTTTATTCCGGTGAGATGTTGCCATGATCATCATGGGTTATTAAGTAACATATCGATTTATTTTTCATCTTGGATAGTCTCTCAAGTCAAATTGATATCGATGTTCCGTGTAGATATGTATGGATGGCTTTTATTGGCGATATTTTCGCTAAGTAGCTGAGATTTTATACAATCTGGATACTTTGGTAATAATCTTGACAACTGACCATGGTATATGTTAAGCCCTAATATATATGTTTTCATGTTTTGGATTGAATACGGTTTCCATAGAATCTTTCTTGCAAGATATCTCAGATGTTTATTACGGTATATTTGCAGAGCATGTTCCAGATCTGACAGGAATCGTGTTGTTGCTCCCATAGCTCATGTGGTGAGAAACTATAGGAGATTTAGTGAATAGTGTAGCCATTTCAAAATTTTCAGTGTTCAGGACTTGATTCAGTTTTTGTTTTTCAACCTTTAGTATGTGGAACCAATCTTGCATTCTGACAGTGGGGATCATTCAGGAAGGATTTGATCTTTTGTGTGATCAAACACTTCGTTCAATCCCATCAAAAACTGCATTACTCTATGTGTTTCATGCAGGTTAGACATGGCTGTTGTGATTCCACAAACACAGCTTGGTATTGGTCCCAAGCATCGGAGTTTGTTAGAATATGTTTCAAATTCCTATTTAGTATTAATTCATTTTTTTTTTTGTAAATAATATTTTATAAGATAATTCATATTTGTTATATTATTATAATATTAGGTTTCTTTATAGAATAAGGAAAGCTTTTAGGAATATCCTTGTATATATTATGGGTCACCAGAGGAAAAACTTATGAGATATGAGTTTGTAAAGACTATTTTGTGTGTACAGAGATGTTAGGCTTGAGAGATTGAGAGTTTTGTGAAATATTTTAAATTGTGATCGTCGCAGGATTTTTGTGATATATCCTAATCATCCCAATACATTGATACTCT
Source organism: Tetrastigma voinierianum (assembly GCA_016808115.1). NCBI lineage: Eukaryota > Viridiplantae > Streptophyta > Magnoliopsida > Vitales > Vitaceae > Tetrastigma > Tetrastigma voinierianum. The sequence goes on from JAEQBH010000403.1 coordinate 921,275, forward strand.
AATCTTGTATTCTGATTTTTAGAATAATGAAATATTCTCTCTCACCCGTGGATGTAGGCATGATTGGCTTAACCACGTTAAAACCCTGGTTGAACCACGTTAAAACCCTTATGCACCTTTATATTGATTTATTAATCTTTGTGTTCTTAAATTGATATTCTCTTTGCAATATTCAAGCTTCAGCAGTTATAAGACCTCCATGTGTTTTTTAGGGTTGAATAATAGTATTGAGATGCTTTGAACATATTTCCTTGCAATGTATTGTTGATCTCTCTTTGTATTCGATAGATCCTTAGCGATAGCCAAACAGTCCTTAATATAAGTTTATAACCTCCAACCACCTGAGGTTCTAGAATAGTCTATTAAGTCACTTTATAAATATCTCTTTTGTTCTCGAATGTAAATGATGGATCACATTTTTGGCAATATAGTTATGGTTTAATTTCTCTGTTTCTCTCTATCATGTCGTATTCTCTGTCTGTGTCAGACTATGGATTGAAAAGCCTAGCTTTTCTTTCTTCGATCTTGCCATAGCTTTTCTTTCTCAAAATATCTTTCTGTTTCTTTCTTCGATCAGAGTTTTGGTTATGATTTCAATCTGGTGTCTTCTTCTCTATTTTCTTTCCGATTGAAACCCTAGTTTCTTATCTTTGCTTTTGAAATGGAGAATTCATCGAATTCAATCTTTTGAAGCACCACAGAATTCATTATTGGCACCAGCTCCGTTACAAACACTCAATGTCCTCTACCACTATCAGCTTGACAGAAACAATTATATCCTATGGAAAACTCAAATGGAGAATGTTGTGTTTACAAATGGCTTTGAAGATTTCATTGATGGCGTCAAACAGTGTCCACCAAAGGAACTGCATTCTGGAGAAATCAATATTGAGTTCGTTCAATGGAGGCACTTTGATCGAATGATCCTCAGCTGGTTATATTCTACCTGACCCCTGATATAATGAGTCAAATTATGGGTTATCAGACATCTCATGAAGCATGGATTGCTCTTCTACGAATCTTCTCAAGCTCTTCCAAGGCTCGGATTATGCAACTTCAGGTGGAATTTCAAAACTGTAAAAAAGGAGGAGAGTCTATGATGGAATACATCTTAAAGGTGAAAAATGTTTCAAACAATATTGCTTCAATAGGAGAACTAGTAAAAGAAACATACCAGATACTTCAACTTCTTGGAGGTCTCGGATCAGAGTACAATGTCATTGTTGCTTCACTTACTACTAGGGATGAAGAGCTTTCTCTGCATTCTGTTCACGGTATGCTTCTCACACATGAACAAAGGTTGACTTCCCAAAATACTTCTTCATTTGACCTCAATTCTATAGCTGCTCATATGGCAATTCAAACATAGCCTCATAATTTTTCTGGTTTTTCTTATGCAAAACGTGGTCAGAGGCCTTTTTTCCACTCGTAACAATTTCAGCCACGCTTGTCCAAAAATCAACCCCGATCTGCAACCTATTCTCAACCAAGATCATCACATTATCAGGCTTTTTTTTTTTCTTCAATCTCATTCGCCTTCATTTCCTACATGTCCTTAGTGTCAATTATGTGGCAAATTTGGGCACACTGTTGCTAGGTGTTATCATCAATTTGATATATCATTTGAAGGCCTTGTGTAAAAAAAATTTCGATCATCATCTTTTGGAAAAAATAGTTTTCCTCCCAGATCTTCAATTCCCGTGCAAGCCATGATCACAATTGGTGTTGTTTCTCCTCTACAAGATGATTGGTTCTTCGACACAGAACGTCACCACCAACAATTTATAATCTCTTGAAGATGTCAAACCATATCTTGGTTATTATCAAGTGACCATTGGAAATGGCCAAAGCTTACCAATTCGTCATTTTGGTAATAAACTATTTTCCACTTCCTCTAGACAGTTTCAATTAATACAGGTTCTTCATGTCCCAAACCTATCTACTAATCTCATTAGTGTTTCTAAATTTTGTTATGATAACCTTGTCTTGTTTGAATTTGTCTTCTTGTTTTTTTTTTTTCTTATAAGAAGGATCAGGTCACCAAGCAGATCCTTCTACCGGGACACTATTAAGGATGGTCTTTACACTGCTTTCATCTCAATCTACACCTTCCATGCGTTTATTTACCCAGTCCAGCTCCAACAATTCTTCAAAACTGCCTGACCTTTGCATCTTTGCCTTGGACCTCCTGCTACCTGTTTTTCACATAAAAGCTATCTGCATGCACTTCACCCATACCTTTTCACACTAATAAAATCTCAGACTCTTGCATTTTCTGTCCTCTTGCAAAATCACATCAATTGCCATTTGCTCTTTCTACTTTTCATGCATTAAAACCATTGGAATTACTCCTTTTGGATCTTTGGGGCCCAACACCTTGCCTCTCTACTTTAGGTGCTAGAAATTTTTAATCACATGACTTTTTCTAAGGGTTTACTTTAGCTTTTATTGTCACCCACCAAAGATCAAGTTCTTCTGTTTTTATTCCTTCAAAAGACAGATTGAAAATATTAAATATGTTTCAATTTACTGTTTACATCTGATAATGTGGGGTGCGGTGGAAAACATGAATTACACAGATTTTCTTATCCCCTGCCACAATCTCTAACAAAATGGTGAGCTTACAGGAAGATTCCTCATGTAGTTGAGCTCCAGCTTAAATTTTTCAGCTCAAGCTTTCCTTCCATCTAGATATTGGATGCAAGCCTTCCAAACTGCATGTTATCTTATCAATATGTTACAAACCAACGTTCTACAAATTGATAAGATAACATGCAGTTTGTTTGCACTCATATCATATGTATTATGCTATGTTATCTACCAATGAGTAATATCAATGTCTCATAGTTCACACTGAATCTTTACTCCAATTCTTCAAGCCCCTTCTCACCTAATGTTTCAATCTCCCTTTCCAATATTCATCCCATGGTAATCGTCTGTCTGGTAACCTCACGAAAAGAGTTATCTTGCTGAAAATACAAATGAATCACTAATTCTACCTTCAAGCCTCCAAACTTCCTCCTTGGGTTGATGCAATGCACACTGAGTACAATGTTCTTATGAGGAACACTTAGACTCTCGCTTCACCACCAGCCACGCTACACTGTTATTACTGTTGGGTGTACAAAACAAAATATAAGCAAGATGGTTCTTTGGACAAATTCATGGCCTATTTAGTGCCTCAGGGTTTTACTCAAACACTTGGGGTTGATTATTTTGATACTTTCAGCCCAGTAGTTAAACCATGTACTATTTGACTAATACTTGTCCTTGCAATCTCCTTTAGATGGCCTATTCACCAGCTTGATTTTGAAAATGCCTTCCTCATTAATGATCTACAAGAGGAAGTTTTCATGTTCCGGCCTCCTGGTTTTGTTGATCCACAGTTTCCAAATTATGTGTCATTCCCCAATAAAGCCTGTATATTCTAATAGGCTCAAAGAGCCTGGGTTTCATGAGCTGCATATGGCCCTACTACAGTTTGGTTTTCAATCCATGGAAGATTTGTCTGTCACACAACCTCCGATATTGCTCTTATTCTTGTTTATGTTGATGACATCTTGGTGACAGTCAGCAAGTCTAATCTTCTCTCACGGGTTATTTCTTTTCTGCATACTGCCTTTGCAATACATGACTTGGGCAAACCTTCTTTTTTTCTAGGACTTCAAGTTCAACTACACAACCTGGAGTCTATAATGAATCACTTCCTTCTACTAAAGGCAGACTATGCACCCACCCTTTGGAGGAAGTGTTATTAGGACAACAAATTCTCTAACTTGTTATGCGGTCACCTCCACTACCTAACCTAGGGAAGGAGTCACAAGTCTCTAATGCATAAGCCCAGTATACATCTAATGTGGAAAAGATTGAGGAATTCCTTGTGAAGGAAAAGTCCTCAAGATCACCAACTTCCCAGCAAAAAGGAGCTTAGAATAAAAGTATACTGCAAGTATCACAACTCCTAGAATCATAGTAATATATTAGGGATGCTATGCATTTGTCTCAATCAAAATATATCCAAGATTTGCTTGAACGAACACACTTGGAAGACTCTAAACCAACCCCTACTCCAGGCTGTTCTAGTCTGTCAATTTCACAAACAAATGGCGCACCCTTGCATAATCCTACTGAATGCAGAAGCATTGTTAGGGCTTTATAATACTCTACCCTCACCTGACCTGACATTGCCTTTGCCGTAAATAAGGCATGTCAGTTTATGGCTCAGCCTACTGCTGTTCATTGGACTGTTGTCAAGCGAATTTTACGATACCTCTAAGGCACTCTACACCATGGTCTCTTTTTCAGCCATCTTCTTCTCTTCTGCTTCAAGGGTATAGTGATGCCGACTGGGCTTCCTGTCCTAATGATAGACGAAGCACCAGTGGATTCTATGTCTACCTCGGAGCCAATCTCATATCATGGTCATCCACCAAGCAACGAATTGTTTCTCAAAGCAGTGCTGAATCCTAAACATCGAAGCTTGGCATTCTGTCTGCAAACTTGTCTGGATTCAAGCTCTCCTTCAGGAGCTTAGTTTGCCAACTCCAACTCCTGTTGTTTGGTGTGACAATCAGAGTGCTGCACACTTAGCACATAATCCAATCTTTCATTCTCAATCAAAACATATTGAACTCGATCTACATGTCATTCGGGAGAAGGTATTAAGACATGAATTGGATATTTGTTACGTGCCATCCACTGATCAAGTAGCAGATATTTTGACCAAGTATCTCTCTACTACTCAGTTTTCTGCTCTGAGAAGCAACCTCTGCGTCACCTCTGTTCCTACCAGGCTTGAGGGGGGATAATAGCCAAACGGTCCCTTAATATGGTTATAACCTCCTAACCACCCTGAATAGTCTGTTAAATCACTTTATAAATATCTCTATGTTCTCAAAATGTAAAGGATGAATCACATTTTTGCCAATATAGCTCTGGTTCAGTTTCTCTATTTCTCTCTTCATGTCGTCTTCTCTATCACATAGGTCCGTTACTCTCTCCTAATCTTGCTTCAATCTCCAACCAAAGCTCCCATGATGAATTCAAAAAAATGAGAGATTCAGCTATATCTTTAGATATAGAATTTAAAAGCCAAGACAGCACCATACAATCAGCCTGCTTCCAATCTCCATGTTGTGGTGAATCTGGTGCTGGAGATGGTAGCGTACCGTCGATGAGACTGAGCTTAGTTTTGGCTCCCAAAGCTATTTTTATCGAGCGCCTCCATGAGAGAAAGTTTGATCCAGTCAGTGGTTCAGAGACTAAGATCATGGATGGATGATCTGAATTATGAAGGCTAATTGTTTAATTCTCCAGAGGCTTCCATGAATTTTCTTCGGTTTATTGTTCTTTATCCTCAACATTCTTTTCTCTGAAAATTCCAGATAATGTGCGGACCTTGATCGAGACTCTTGCTAGTTCCACCTCATCTTCATCAGAGATTATGCCTTCCTTGCTGTTTGGTTCTCAAGAAATTTTTCAACCTCACATTTCCTGCTCTGATACCATGTTCAGAGGAAAAGCAAAAGACATTTTATTTAGACCACTATATTCCGTTACAAAACAGAGGAGAAAAAACAGATCTTCTTACATAGGTGAGTTGGAGAACATGTCACGGGAAGGTTCTAGAACAAGTCAAGTGAGAGGTGGCTTGGGCATATGTTCATAATATTTTTAAAGAGAAGTTCAAATGACATAATAAATAATTTTAAATGTTTTAAATATATTATATTATATTTTCAAATACAGATTCTAGTTTTCTTGGCCATATTGTTTGGATTATCTAATTTGTTCTGTACTAGTTAATAGTTATCATCAAATGAAATATGTTACTATAGGATCCATTCATGCGCTGTCCGTTCATACTTCATATCGTTCTACTAGGATCCACTAATTCACCGTCTATCATTGTACTTCTCTCAAGCCAATGCCTACAAGGACGTGTAGGTCGAGGATGGTTCTTGTGCTGCATCGGGCGATACTGCTGGGACCTGCAACTCTAATCTCTTTCTACTCCTATACTTATCACGTAATTTCCTTTTTTCTAATAAATATGATGGAGCCTTTAAAATACTGGTGCAGGTTTCGTAACACTGTTCTCAAATGCCAAGCTTAAGAAAGTGATTAAGAATCAGCCTAAGCATCAAGACGGCCCTCACGACATCCCCAAATACAGCCCCAAACAGCGGCCTAATTCACCCATTCAAGTCACGAATGCAATCAAAGCACCAGATAAATGAAAATACTAATCTCCACCACTAGGAAAACATAATATTTCCTTAATTATTGCCTATTAATTATCCCTTATTAATCTAAGCACAAGTGAAAGTTAGTACCCTCACCCAATGGGAGGAATATCGTATCATCATCAAACTAGGAAAGTTATCAATTATCCCTTATTAATCGATTAACAATAAGGAAAGAAAATCTCTCACCCAATGGGAGAGATATTCATCAAACTAGAAAAGTTATCATGATCATCCATTATAAATACCAGGTCACCCCATCTGAGTGCAATACGTACATACGCATGTAAAATTATTTCTGGGGTTAGCTGATTTTCTCTTCCTCGTAAATAATCGACTTAGCATCTGAGAAAGGAACGAATCCAGCCCCGCCTCAACTCTTTTGTTTATCTGCTTTTGCAAGAGGAGTCCAACGACGAGCCACGACTCCACAAGAATCCAAAGACGCCTGCCCCAGCCCAAATTAAAAGCATCATCAAAATAATATGATTATTAATATCCTCCTACATCTCATTAACAATCACAAATTTAGGTGAAACCCTCTTACAAAGGAATAATTTCCCAAAGTTATTGAGGTGTGATGTTAATTGCACGTACATGCATCCATTCTTATACTTATATGTATAAAAGTTATGTTTTAGTGGTGGATTTTTTAGTGTAATTCACCCGAACATATAAAAAGCATGGAAATTGGTGGATGCGCGGGCATGCCAAGAAATTATAGTATTTCCAAACTGAAACTATACCGAAATCTAATTCCTACTCAAGCGAAAACTGGATTCCTTAGTTCCCTTTACAGTTCTCTAGAATCTAATTGGAAAATACTTTGAAAATTGGACTTAATTGAAAACTAAGAGAAAAGTTGTATGGACTAGCTTGAAAGATAACAAATTTCATTATAGACTTAGAATGAAAATGAAATATTGAAGCAAGAAAGCTTTGAAGTAACAAAATACTTGGACATAAAATATTAAACTAGGCTGAAAATCTGAAAAAGACGACTGATGAACTTGTAGAAAAATAAGAGAAATGTTAAAATGCTCTTGCTAGGTTTTGATTGTTTGGAAATTGGTCCTGGATGGATAATTCTTGGTCGTTTGCTCTAATATTGAGTGTTCCTTTTATAGACATTTTTTAGTAACTACACCAACCCACTTTCTCCAATAACTGTCCATGTCCCTACTAGAGTCTTGATCCCTAAGTAACTTTCCCCACTTCCAATAACTGCTCACGTATTCTATCATGTCATGACTTGAAGAAAAAGTCTTATCTATCATCTACCTTTGAGACTGTGACGCCCCAAAACCCGGGGGTCCATTGACAACCCGCCAACTCGTGAAGGTGTGGATGCCTGCCACCCGACACCACTCTGAAAATAAAGTAGCCCCGTAATGGGAGCTCTACCCAAGGTACAAAACTCCGTCCCAACAGTTTACAATGACCACACAGTGGTCCACATGCGAGTAAAATAATGGCCACTTTCAAATCTCGCAAGAATACTCACAAAATATCCAACCAACTATCTCACATGGTTCAAGAGTTAATAAATTATTTATACAACATATATTAAAATTACAAATATTCTAATACATGTATACAACAACATCAAACCACAAGTCGGCTTTCTTCAAAACTCCACTTAATATGAGTCATCTCGAACGCTCCCCGCACCGAAATAATATTCTCGACAAGGCGAAAGAAGCCCAAAAGAGATAATTTCCTACCTGGGTTACTCCCCACCTAAGTGCACATGCATGGCAAACAAACACATTCAAGCAATTTCATGAACCTACTTGAATGTCTACATGACCGATCCCGTGTCCCAAGTCCTCACCGACTCCCTCACACATGCCTAAGCCAACATGCGAGTAATAATCGGGCTTTCTCAAAACAAAAGCTTTTTGTTCTCGAAAACACACTACCGAGTTTCGGTAAAAACATTGGACTACCCTCCGAGTCGAATTGGTTGGAGAACTTCCCGAACAATCATGGTCCTCATTCAAGTGATCCGTCAATTCATCTCCCAACCCCATTCTCCTAAAATCTTCCTTGAAATTTTCTACAAACATTTACTTAACTTTCATTTCACGCCGCGCACTCACACCTAATATTCTAGTGCCCTGTTGCATATGGAATGCATGATGCCAATTCCAATACATTCATGCTAATATATTCATATGCAGATATATTAACATAATTCAATCACATAAAACATGTTTTGTAAATTCTCAACCAATTTCGCCAAAATTAGCTCACATGGGCTAATTAACAAACACGAGCAATTCATTTTGAATCACTCAACACTTTAAAATTCACAAAAAAAATATTCGCGTGTCACTATTCACGTGAACAGTAAAACCCTCAGGTTATTGTTCATGACCACACAAAATAGAAATTTTCTCCACTCGATTCAAAGCTGAGACCGAAGCCACGCTTTTTAAAACAAGCCTCGGGAACGCTCCAAACCATTTACATGGTTCTTAAACAAGGATTGCAGATCCCTACTCTTTGAGTTGCTGAACCCAATTAAATCGGGCACCCACGAGTAGCTCCCCACACAGAACAACTTTCCTTCTGTTCGTCGAAACCGACTCCGGCTCGATCGGCCTAATCTTAGAGAGAAGGTGCTCTTTCTCTAAAAAAAAAACAAGAACCCAGCCACTGCATCTCTCCCGTCCAACTACCGCCCAAATTATGGTGTTTAATGGAGAAGACAACACTGTTCATTATTTTGTCTTATTCATTAACAATTTTATTAATTCCATCTATGTCCCTTCTTCTAGATTTTTGACACTGCACCATTCAGGGGCCTACCATTTCATCCTTCTCTACTCATGCAACATGTGTCATCACATGAGTACATGTTAGCGACTTTTGTCACATCATGTCGTTTTACTACACTCGATACCCTGCATTTAAAAACGTGTGTGTGTACTCCGATTGTCTCGAAATTTAATAAATTGACGCTGTAGCTAGATTTCATGAGAAGATTCAACAGAAGTCCGCTTTCATCCGAGATCTAGAAAATTTCCTTTATTTTTACCAAATTACCGCTTTGCCATTTTTCCGAAATGGAATTTTTCTTTTGTTCTTAAAGAGACAAAGTCTCAATATTCATATTGGCAAATTGGATAAATTATTTAAAACAAAATGTCCGTGAGACTTTCTCACGTTGATTCTCATGGGTCGCTTTCGCACGGGGTCGTGCTTGATATATCCATTCGGCCCATTCTACTACTAATTGGGCCGAAAAATTATTTAAATACCATTTAATGAAAGATTTATTTGTAAACACTTTGTGACAGTAATATGGGCCAGGGGCCATGTTTGAATGTATTAAAGCTTATTATATGTCAAAAGGCTTCTTTTCTTGTTCTCCTATTTCATCGTGAGTGCCTAAAGTGAAAGTCAGCTCTTTGGATGCGATTATCACGTAAAGAATGAGCCAAAACTCGAGCCTGGTTCGAGGAATCGAACAAGCCTGCAGTAATACTCGGAAAAGCCTCACGCCCAATTTTTCTTTCAAACATGTGGTTGCTGGATCTCCTTCCATTGAGTCAGAAGTCATCAATCATCTCTTCGAGTCGAGTCGTGACTATTGAATAATGGTCGGATCACATTGTACCTCGACAGTAAAATCATGGTCGCACATGACGTCGCGACATGGAGAAGAAATTCGCTTTTTACGACGAGGGTGTATTTTTCGCAATTAGCACCTTCGTCGCAACGAGCTCTACCTCTTCGAACATACCTGAGGGTTTGACATTTTCCATTCTCCTTCGTCAGGGAGAGCACTTTCTTTGTCTCCATGAGTGCCTTCATTGCAACGTATCCGAATTCAGGACTCAATAACTTCTGTTTTCTTTCAATTCTTCCATCAATTGGCTTGATTTTCATTCTAAAAATAACAAATTCATGCTCTCTGTCATGTCGCGAAGTGGAGAAGCAACCTCACGAGGTGAAGAACCAACGTCGTGATGTTGATTGCTACTACAATTTGTATACTTTGTTAAAGTCAGCACGGAGAAATGTTGCGAAGGTCGACCGTTGCTCACTAATTCTTCATGCTCTTCTTGCCTTGATTTATTCCATTTTCTCCCAAGGGATAACCTATCACTTGGTGCAATGATGTAACAAATCCAATTCTTTAGAGCAATATTGTATTTTAATGTATAGTGGCTACAAAGCCCACTTTCCTTTGCATCTACTCCTTCATGAGGGCTGGCTTCAATCTGAAAGTGATTATGATATTTCTGCCATGAACTTGTTCATGCTCGCTTGAGAAATATATGTACCTAGTGGCCTGGGGAGAGGTCACCTTATTCACTCGTATACTCGCTCCTATTTCCCCAATCTTGAGATGGTCAAGAAGTCTTCTCGGGAATCAATAGGAAATCTGAAGAAGTCAGGTTTTCAGGTGAAGGCCAAAGGCTAACTTTACTACCTCAAATCCTATCTTGGAACTGGTCTCATACCTATTCCTCCAATGACCTTAATAATCCCAAGACCTATATGGAGAGGGAACAAGAACACCCTTGGAGAAATCAATGTGCTGACAAATGAAATGGCCAACAAGCCACTTTATCACTTGGTCATCCCATATTTCTCCAATCTTAAAGTGGTCATAGAACCTACTTTTGGAGAATTGATGACACAACAAGCCCATTCTTGGGGAAAAACCTTTATTTAGGATGAATAGGGATTCCAAAGCATACTTTAACCTTCCCATCAAAGATTAGTATTTACTTCACCAGATTTAAAGTAGTCATGGGACCTACTTGATTTATTCATAAAACAATTGAGGGTATAACAAATATGACATTGAGGAATACAAAAAAAGTTTGAGCAATGAGTGGCTAAAATAGCCTACTTTATCACTCAAATTAACTACTATGAATAGTTTCCCCAATTCCAAAATGATCAATGAGACCTATTTTGCTTGTTATTTCCTCATTCCCTACCATGGTTCTTCTTGGCAGTGTCTAGCATTTCCCACATTGTGGGAAAGTATTTCTTGAAGTACTTCCCATTGATGAACCTTGATAGCCTTAGACATTCCCTGGGAATACTTAGTGAACCTTGAATGGTCCCTCCCAATTAGGAGATCATTTCCTCAATTCTCCGTCTTTAGAATCGATGGGCTACTCCACCTTCCAAACGAGCTCCCCTTCTTTAAAACTCTTCTTCTGACCCGCTTGTTATAGGCTCGAGCCACCTTATTTTTCTGGATCATGATGTGGTCGAGAGCTTGTAATCTCTTCCTATCCGATTCCTCAAGTTCCATCATCATGGCCTCATTGTATTCTTGAGGATTAAGGTCATTATGCCTAGATACCCTTAGAGAATGAACCACCACCTTCATTGGAAGCACTGCATCTTGTCTATAAGTTAGAGAGTAAGGACTTACCCCTATAGAATCTCTTTTAGAGGTTCTATAAGCCTATAAGGTCTCAGATAAAATTATGTGCCAATCTCTAGGATTATCCTCCAACATCTTCTCCATGATGTTTATCAACACATTGTTAGAAGCTTCTGCTTGCCCATTTGCTTGGGCATAAAAATGAGTGGATCTGATGAGTTGAATGTCATAGTCCTTGGCAAAATAAGTCATCTCATCCCTAGTGAACATGGTGCCTTGGTCGGTTGTAATAGTAGCATCCACCCATTTAGTGAAGTAATCTGTAGCAACTAAGATGAAGTTGTGTCCCTTTGATGAAGCTAGGTAGATTTTTCCAATTAAGTCCATGGCCCATCCTCTAAAAGGTCATAGTTTCACAATTGAGTGGAGTACCACAACAGGTATCTTCTATATGCTGCCATATTTTTTACACTGCTTGTAGCCCTTGGAGTAATTAATGCAGTCACTTAGGATGGTTGGCTAAAAATAGCCATGTATCCTAATCAACCATCGCATTTTTATCCCGATTTGATAGGCTCCACAGATCCCTTCATGAACTTACTTCATCCCTTCCATGTTGTCTGGGAAGGATAGGCATTTGAGCAGTAACTCATCAGGTCCCTTTCTATACAATTCCCTTTGCTTTTAGCATTATTTTTGCCTTAGGCTTGTTGAGCCTTTATAAGCTGTAGGATTTGCCTAATCCTTTAAGTGATGCCTAACCTCTCCCACTTGGTAGAGAAATACTGTTTAAGGTATTTCCCATTGATGAACCTTTGGTGCAACTCCCCTTGTAGATTTGACATTGAATGTGTTTTTTTCATTTCCATAGTAGGTTTTTCAAGTATCACCTTTTAAGGCCTACTTTCTTTAGAAGGTTTAATAGCATTCCCCTTGTATATTCAGCCTTTGTCTGTTGTAGGTTGTTTCTATTTCACTTCTACTAGGCTTTCCTCTATTTCCTTTAATTTGAAGAAAGCTGGCAAAGTTAGAGAACTAGTAGAATAATTCAAGGAAAAAGGATTTTTACTTATCAGAATAGTTCCCAAATATGTTTCTTCGTTTGAACTGCAAATAGACTCAACATTCTCTGTAGCTTTTCCTTCAAATTTGGTTTTCTCTATACTAGGCATCACCTTTTCCTTAAGATTCTTTGCCTCCTTTGGCTTTTCCTACAACATCTCTCTAGGAAGTTGTCTTTTCTCCATGGTTCTTTGTCTCTGCATTCTCCTTTTTTGAGTTCTGGTGAGCTTTTAAGGAAATTTCTTATGTTGCACTGCACGCCATTCTTATACAAGTGAGGTAGTAGGAGGAACTATAAACCTTTAGGGGATTTTCCTTCTTGAAGGGTCATTCATGCCCTTTTCCCTTGGAGAAACATGTCTCTCTTTTGGAGAAGCATTCTTTTCCATAGAAAACTTCTTGTTCTTTGCCTCCTGTTTTGAGTTTTCAAATTAATGGTATGGATACCTTCCATTATTTTTCCATTCTCTGGCTGCAGGCACTCTTCCTTTTGCTATCAAGTCATTTTTATAAGTCAAGTATTGCTTAGGAATTCATACCTTTCTTACCCTAGCACTTAGTGAAATTCTCCCAGCCTTCTTTTCATTTAGCATGGCCTTTGAATTAGTAGCAGCTATTTTGATTGAAGCTGCTAGTGAAAATGGATCTTCATCAATTATCATGGCTTTTTTTTTCCTCTAGGAGGCTTTTCACCATGACTTTCTTTTCTTCAGGGAGCTTCATTGTGACTTCCTTTTCTCTAGAGAATTTTATTGTGACTTCTTTTTCTCTAGGGAAATTTACCGTTACTTCATTTTCTCTAGAAAACTTCATTGTGATTTCCTTTTCTTCAAAGAACTTCACCGCGACTTTCTTTTCTCCAAGGAAATTCACCGTTATTTCCTTGTTGACCCTGTCTTGGATAACATTCCTGAAACTCCAACAAGAATTAGTATTATGATTCAAAGAGTTGTGATACTTATAGTTTACTTTTCCTTTAAGTTCATCTTTGCTAGGGAGTTGGTGATCTTGGGGAAAAGTGATGAACTTCTCATTCACAATGAATTCCTCAGTCTCTGCCATGTTGGATGTATACTGAGCTCATGCATTAGAGGCTTATGACCTCTTTCCTAGGTCAGGTAGTAGAGGTGGCTACATAAAAAGTTGAAGAATTTGTTGTCCCCTATTGTCATTCTCTATTGCAAGCAGTTGCATGATGCCCCCTGGGCCTCCATTGAAAGAAAAAACCCCTTCATGTGCTTCAGGATGTATAAGTGGATTAGTTTGAGCAAAAATCCTCTGAGGGGCTGTGGCCATGATTGCATTAGTTATTTCCTCTGCTACGTTCTCCAAAGTACCACCCTCTCTCCTATGGGGAGAAAGGTATCTAACCTCTACTTGCATAGGTGAGCGATGAAATTCACCAGCTTCTTGTACGTTCTCAGAATGTTGCCCCCCGAGTTTGTTAGAAAATTTCCTTTTAGGCTTAGAAGCAACTTCCTCCCTTGGTTGCCCCTTTTCTCTAAGGTTCTCCAAGATGGATTGAAATTGGTGCTTCATTTATTCCATAAGAGCAGTCATGATCAGTCCTCAGCTCTTTATTTCTTGCATAAGAGCCTAAAATTCATTAAAATTATGAGATAAAAGAATAGGCACATTCACGTTACCTGCACCCCTTCCTCCCACTTGTCCAATAGGGTTGTTTGATGGATTCCCCTTCCGTCATACTAGAGAATTCATCAGGTTTTCTATATGTTCCACCAGGGCTGGAACTCTTCCTTACAATTAGAAATTTAGATAAAACCCTCTTACAATGAAAATTTTTAAAGTCATTGAGGTGTATAATTATAACAACAGTAACATCTATTCTAATAATTGATATAAAAGCCAATAGCTTCTATATCACATGAAGCTAATGAAATCTACTTCACGCATGATTGTAGGCCTCATGTACATTTAATGTGTCATGAAAATACAATAAAAAAGATCATACCTTTTCATATTTTAGATTTATAATATACAATAAAAGTGCCCTTTTACAAATATATTCATTTTCATTTAAATAGGAGCAAATGCTAGAATAATAGTTTCATAAATTAAAAAAAAAAAGCGTACATCTTTGAAGGTAAATATAAAAGTAAAATTTAAAAGACACGATTGACCATCCAAATATACTAAGAAACTATGGTTCTTTATTAATAATACATTAATAATTATGATATTATAGCCATCTTTTGTCTACAGACAATATTAATAAAATGATTTTCTAATATTTATATCTTACGGTGAAAATATTAAATAAAGTTAAAATCTAGTCAAAAACTTGTAAGTGTTTCAATTTATTTAATCTTTATATCACCAAGTTAAAATAAATACAATCAATTTGAAATAACAAATAAAAGTAATTTATTGATTTTAATAGTTTTATTTTTCTTCATTTGTTCTTTCTTTTACTTCTCCACTTTATATCACGGTGATTTGTCGAAATAGTTTCGGAGGAAAAGCTGAGATTTTTCTAGATCTCGGATGATAAAACGAATTGCATCATTGGAATCATCTCACGAAATCTAGCTACTCAGTCGAATTTCATTAGATTTCGAGACAGTTATAATTTCACGTATTTCGAGGCATTGGGTGTCGAGTGACACATGGCAAGCCATGTGAGTGACACATGGAAGGCTATGGGTGTGACACATGGCAGGCCATGTGTCCACTTGCATGTCCTTGCAAGACACATGGCAAGCCATTTGTCCCCTTGCATGGAAGGTTCAAAATGTATAAATGGGATGTAGGAGGGGTGGGGAGGAAAGGAAAAGAGAAGGAAAAGGGAAAGGGAGGAAAGGAAAAGAGAAAGGGAGGAAAGAAGAGAAAAGGAAAGAATAAAAGAGAAGAAAAATGAGGAAGAAATAAAAGGAAGAGAGGAAAAGGAAGGAGTGTCGTGTAGTAAGCAGACCCGGACGGCAAAGGACTTGGAACTGCGCTACGAGTGGTAGGTTTCCTCCTACTCCGGTTATTTTACGCCTAAGGGACACGTAATGGTCTAACAGTTTCACCCCATTTCAGGGCAAATTTAAGATGTGTGTGGTTTGGTCGTTGTTGTGTGACGATCAAAGACCAGTTTCACGGGGTTTTGGGACTGTCCGAGACTAAACACTATGTTTCAGAATGGAAAAATCCCGAATATAATGGCAAACGGGGGTGTGCCCAAATTTCCGCACACCCTTGTGAATCGGTCGCATTAACTTCAAACGACCATAACTTTCTCGTTCAAACTCTGATTCACGCATTCTTGGACTCTACGAAAAGCTTGTTGAGTCTAGAATTTAATAAGATAAAGTGCTCAGCTAAAACATGGGCTGAACATTAGGCTGGGTCACGGACAGTTGAAGAATGGTCCGATTTGGTTTCCAGAACTTCTATTTTCGGAACCGATTTGTTTCTGAAATGCTTGGGGCTACAGATGGCCTGAGAAGATAATTGCATGTTGGATGTTTTGTGTGGTATTGACAAAAGCTAGACTTCTGGACTAAGTCCAAATTATTTCTGAGGCCAAGCATGGCTGGATTTATGGCCTGGAATGGCTAATGTGTGTTATTGCTATAAATTGAATAACATGATGAATGTGTGAGATTACGTGATATATGTGTGATAAAAATGGAAATAATTATATGTATTAAATATAATTTATCCATGAAACTTGACATGTAGTGTAATAGATATGTTGCATGTAACACATAGCTTACATGTAGGCATGAAATGACATGCAATGACATATGCATTGCATTTATGCACAGGACATCAAGTCGAGTCGGGTGTAAGTGCATGGTCGAGGTAGACACTGTGTTTGGTGTTCGATGGTGGGCTCAATATTTTGGACTACATCCAAGATTGTCCACTGTTTTTTAATAAAACAGTTTATCAGAGATTGTCCAATGCTTTAGAAATAAAGCGGGTTATCGGAAACTGTCCACTATTTTTTAATAAAATAGTTTATCGGAGATTGTCTAATGTTTTTTAATAAAATGTTTATCAGAGACCGTCCACTGTTTTTGAATAAAATAGTTTATCGGAGATTGTCTAATTTTTTTTAATAAAATGTTTATCGGAGATTATCCACTGTTTTTGAATAAAACAGTTTATCGGTGTGACGCCCTAAACCCAGGGGTCCGTTGACAACCCGTCAACCTGCGGAATACATGTAGCCATTGAGTGTCTCAATGCCACAAAACGAGTGTCTCCCCACCCGAGACTCAAACATAAGTAAAAATGGCCGCGTTGAGCCCATACATCCATACTCACCAAAATATAACCAACTATATTACAATAGTTTCAAGAGTTAATTACACTCCTATACAAACATGTATCAATCATAATGTTTCATACATGTTTTACAAAAATATATAATCAAAGCCACATGTCGACTTTCTGCTAAAAGCGGCCTCTAGTGAGTGTCGTCTTCCTTACTAATTCCCCGCATCTAAAGGATCCATAACCGGGTGAGCAACGCCCAAGAGGAAATCTTCCCTACTTAGGTTACTCCCATCTAAGTGCCTGTTACTGCACACCAAACATTCAAGTAAAACATACAAGTCCCTACTCAAATGTCTACATGTTATGGATGAGAATGTGATACACCCATCCCCACATCTCGAGCCCTCATTGACTCCCTCACGCATGCCTAAGCCAATTGTGAGAAAACACTATTTTCAAAACAAAAGGTTTTTTTTTCCTAAAAACATAATACCAATTTTCGATAAAATTCTATTGAACAACCCTCCAAGGTGAATTGCTGGATAACTCTCCGAAACAGTCATAGGTCATCCTTTGATATGAACTATTGGACAACTCTCCAAGGAAATTCTTCGGAAAATCTTCCCATAAAATTCGTTTGACAACCATGTTTTTCATGTCATGCACTCATACCTCCTGCTCTGTTACTTCCTGCATATGAAATGCAATATGCCATTTCACACAATTCATGTTAATATATCTCGCATTTATTATATTAACGAAAAATCATTTATGTTAGTATTAGTGCTCTTAGGCCTATCAGATGGACATGGTATTTTTGACTATTTATGAGAATTAATTATGATGATCAGATGTTTATTATATATAATGTCCTTGAATAATATTAATTATTCTAAATGTCCCTTAATCTGCTATTGTTATGGGAAATAATACTGAATTAAGATTAGCATAAGTTTGATTGATATTCATGGGATGAATATGTGTACGTAGATACAACTAAATTTATATCTATTTGTTGAGAACAAATATTGGACAGACCCGTCTTGAGATTAATACATGGATCAAAGTCATAAGTTAATCTCTAATAGTTGTGTCATTAAATCATTTGACCTGAGATCGCTATAGTTCTCAATATAAGGAATATTGTGTTTTGATATAATCAAACGTTGTCTTTAATCGGATGACTATAAAGGTTATACTTGAACATAATAAGAATTATGTAGTGAGATATGAGCGATTAAATGGAATTTGTCCTCTTATTATAAGAGAGATATCTCTCGTCCCCGACAATTGAGACTAAGAAATGCATGGTCGTGTTTCAAATGAATTGATGGAGATCAATGTCATTTGTTTAGTCGCCTAATCGGGCTTCGAAAATCAAAACATAGAACGATATATGTCGACTTTGTCCATGCCTTATATTCTATCAAGATATCATGAGACAAAGTAATAATGTCATTAGCTATATTAAGGTTGTCTCGGATCAGAGATTTTCATTTAACTCGGGGTAGTCATATTGTCTTGTTAGAGGCCGCTACGACTCAGAGATCAAATGCCGATTTGTGCCTACCGCCAATGTTAATCGAACCTATAGGCTGCATATTGGGTGAACGAATAATAAATCTGCTATGGTTTTTCATTCTCTCAGTAATTTAAAATGATGAGATCATTTTAAATTACAAATAACAATTAATTGTTATTTAAATTCGAATTCTAATTTGAGAAAGTTTAAATTTGTGAAACGGTTATGTCTTGAACTACTATGTTTCTGTGAATTTAAATGGTTATTATCAAAAGAAATAAATATATAATAATAAAAAATTTGTTTCTTGACTTAAACCCTAGCAGATTCTTATATATATATATATATATATATATATATATATATATATATATATATATATATATATATATATATATATATATATATATATATATATATATATATATATGTGTGTGTGTGTGTGTGTGTGTGTGTGTGTGTGTGTGTGTGTGTGTGTGTGTGTGTGTGAGACATATATATTTTGTTGTAGTCGTCTATTACTCTGAGAACAACCAAAACAGAGAGAAAGAAAATAAAAACCCTAATTTCATTTTGAGAAGACGAACCTGAACTAGCATTCAACAAGATCGTTTATTATTTGCTCAGGTGTGGATACTTGTGTAGGGTGGTCGCCGTAAAGGCAAAGACCTTTGAAGATCCGACATCAAGATTTAGACTCAAGGCTTGACAACTCCATCTACAAGAGGTATGTTTCGCTTAATTCCTTCCTTCAGTTTTTATGAAACACATGTGTTCCTCAAGGGTTAAGGATAAAATTTTTAAATTTCACGTATGATGCTCCAATCAGATTGGATATTCCGCCCGTAACCCAACAATTTATGATGGCTTAAGAGGAGAGGAGACTAATGATCAGAGTGATACCCGGAAATGATGGTAGGATATTAGTACTGACAACAAAGTCACATCCGTTGAGTCCATTCATCGGGTGAAGATGATTTCACATGCCACATAAGACGAAGACCACCAGTTCGAGACTCTCGTCTGTATCGTGAGCCATTAGAAAGCCTCATATAGAGGTTTATTAAACGAAGGATGACACAACACAATAAGGATTCATTTTCGGCTAATTTTGAGTCCATGAGCATTGGCACTCAATACAGTGATCTATCCAATGACGCCAACATTTTTCCTCCTCATACAATGAGTTATGGTCAGCCTTCTTCAAATCCTTCGGCTTCTATTGATGAAGAATATGGAATGATAAACTATTCTCATACTGAACAAATGTCATTCCATATTCCATATCAGGCAATAAGGATTTCAAACGAGCATGTGGGTAACCCGAATCTCCTATCCATGGAGAGGTGTTAGTGGGTTCAAGTCACATTTATGCATGACATGTTCGATCCTATACCACATATTGGAACACCGTGGTTCGTATGAGTATTGTCTTCACTCAAGATGGGATCCCTCCATTAAATGTTGCAATGAAGCCACATCAATCTTTATTTTGGGTTTAGCTCATTGCAATGTAACTTCACGTGTATATTGATTATTAATGTCATTTTTACACTTTTATAAAGTATTTCCTTGAATTTCAAATTATTTTTGTTAATTTTCGATATATCGATATTCATGTAAAAATATCCTTCGATATATCTACGATATATGCATAAAATCCAAATATCGATATATCCGTCAAAACCGATATTTCTAACCTTGAGTTTGAAGAAAAAAAGTTAAGGTTTAGTGTTAGGATTTATGGGGTCTTTGAGGATTGGTTGTGGATCAGAAGTAGGAGGATAAAGTGTAAAACCCGAGAAATTTCTAATTTTCTGAAAAAAGGTAAAATGGTAATTTCGGTTAAAATCTGGAATTTTTCTAGATCTCGGATGATGAAACGAGCTTCACTGTTGGAATCGTCTCGCGAAATCTAGCTAACACATCACCCTCGTCGACCCGAGATAAATGAATTTTCACGCCGAGGCAACGAGTAAAAGTGACACTTGGCACATTTTGGAGGGTCGAGTGCCACGTGTCATGTGTAGAATTAGTCAAACATGAGCCTTGGCGCGGCCATGGTGGACACATGGCACATGCCATTGGAGGAAAATCCAAAGTAGGTGGATAAGAAGATAAGTGTGTGTAATCCTACGAGCCACTTATAATTGGACATACTGAGATGACAAGTCTCTCGGTCCCAATCTTCACCAAAATGAGTTGGGAGAGGAGAAGAGGAGAAGAGAACCGTGAGGGAGAGAATTTAGAGAGAGAGTGTCTACCTTCTCTCTAGAAATTCTATTATCAGACCATTGGTTTCCCGACGAGGCAAAAACAAAGTCAGTTTCCCATGGAAAGGCTACTACAGGCACCGATTTCGGGGGAGTTTCCAACAAACCTCGTGAAGGCAGGGCTTCCCACCTGGTTTATTTCTTTCGCTTAAGAGCCTTGTTAATGGTTTGATGGTATGAGGCCGTGAGTGGGTTGTTTGGCAAGTCCTAAAACTCAATCTAAATCCCGAAATTGGGGACTCGTTTGATGCACCATGGACCGTTTGTGTGGCTTGTGCTATATTTGTGCTTTTGCCGATAATCTGAATGGCGCAAATTGTGGTTTTGGGTGTTGTTGGGTCGAAATGGTTATGAATTTCGCCCAAATAAGCGGAACCGAGGCTGATGAGGTCGTCCCATGGATAGCCCATGCAATCAAGTTGACGAACGTCCGATTGAAAATGGACCAAAAACGTCCATGTGAATTTGCTTAAAATGAATGACTTGAATTGTGTGGAAAATAATATATTAATGCATGGAATTTAATGTGTTAACATGATGTTTGAATTATATGAAATATAATTGTGTGTGAGCCATTGGAAATTAAGTTATTTGTTAGCCCATGTGAGCTAATTTTGATGTTATTGCCATGAATAAATAACATGTGGCTAGTATGTGAATTTTGTTAATATATGCATGAATGATATATTGGCATGTGTTGTATGAAAATTGCATAATGCATTTCATATGCACCGAGGCAACCTAGATCAATAGGTGTGAGTGCATGACATGAAAGAAAAATGAAAATGGTTGTGAAAGGAATTTCAAGGAAGATTTTTTGAAGAATTGTTTTGAAGAGTTGTCCAACAATTCATCTCGGAGGCATACCCATGACTGTTTCGGAGAATTACCTAGCAATTCACCTCGGAGGGTTGTCCAATGGATTTACTCAAATCCTAAGATGATGTTTTCAAGAACAAAACCTTGTTTCAACGACGCTTTCACATCTCTTAAAAATGCGTGAGGAGTCATGAGGCTCGAGACATGGGAAAGGATGAGTCACACTCATCCATATCATGTAGACATTCAAGTAAGATCATGTATTTCTTGAATGTGTTTGTGCTGGAACCATTGCATGCGAACTTGGGGATGAAAGAACTCCATGTGATAATTCCAATTACTGGCATTGCCACCCCGTCGAGGGAAAATTATTTCAGTATAGGAGTGCTTGGGAAACGACGCCTAATAGAGGCCATGAGAAGAAAGCCGGATTGTGGCTTTGATATTTTTTTTTTTGTAAAACATGTATTAAAAATCTTAATGTTAATATATGTTTGTATTAAGAGTGACGTAACTGTGAAACCCCGAGAAAATATAATTTTCTGAAAAATGGCAAAATGGTAATTTCGGTCAAAATCCGTAATTTTTCTAGATCTCGATAATCTAAATTGACTTCACCGTTTAATTGCCTTCAAGAAAATCTAGCTACCACGTTTAATTTCGTGAAAATCCCATACCTGACCAGACGCTTTTCGAGGCAATGAAATGTATATAGGGGACACTTTACATTTTGAGAGCCTACGCAGCCAAGATGTTAGTACAATTAGTCAACTTGAGCTCAATGTGGGGCCTCCACATGGACACGTGGCATCTCCTAATCGTATAGAATTCAGCAGGATTAAGGATAAGAAATCCAAACGACAATGATGGTCAGATTACGTAGCACAAGGACAAAAAAGGAATAAATGAAAGAGTAAGACAACTTCATCTTCCATTTTTAAATAGAACGTAAATGGAGGAGGAGAATGGATTTTTAGAGAGAAAGTGCAACTTTCTAGATTTCCTGCCGGACCTTCTTGCTCGCTTCTGCCAAGAAGCAAAGTTGCTCTACGCGCATGGCTACGCGTGGCACCAATTTTAGGATTTTAAAACCCGGGAGGTAGGGTCTTCTCCACTGGTTATTTTCTATTTTAAGAGCCTTGTAAATGGCTCGTTGATTCGAGGCCGTGAGTGGTCAAGCCATCGGGTCTCGAAAATTCGACCGAAATGCCCGAAATTTAGAACTCTGCTTTTGGGATGTACTCCACGGATCGCTTGGGTGGTTTGTGTGATAATTTATGCAATAAATTATGGTTTAAAAGTTGTTACCGGAAATGGCTGAGTGGGATTTCGGTTCCACAAAGGGAACTAATGTTGCGAGAGGGTCATTCATGGACAACCCACGTTTGTTTCCTGGGGACTGTTGAAAATTGGGGCCTGGTTTGCATGATTGGACCAAAAATATCCATGTGTTATTTGCATGAAATTGCTTGAAATGAATGGCTTGAATTGTGTGGAAAGAAATTGTTAATGCATGAAAATTAAATGTGTTAACAAGAGTGGTTGAATTATAAAAAATATAATCGCGGTGAGAGCCATTGGAATTGTTGGATTGTTGATTAGCCTAAGTGAGCTAATTTTGGTAAGCATGATATGAATTGAATAACATGATACGGGAGTTAAATTTTGTTAATATATGCATAATTGATATATTGGCATGTGTCAGATGAAATGGTGATATCAGATTTACATGCACCTACAACCTGTATAAATAGTCATGAGCGCATGACATGAAAGAAAAAATGAAAATGGTTGTGAAAGGAATTTCAAGGAAGATTTTCGAAGAATTGCTTTGGAGAGTTGTCCAACAATTCATCTCGGAGGCGGACCCATGACTGTTTCGGAGGATTACCCAACAATTCACCTCGGAGGGTTGTCCAATAGATTTTACCAAAACTCGGTAGTATGTTTTCAAGAACAAAAACCTTTTGTTTTGAAAATAGTGTTTTCTCACATTTGGCTTAGGCATGCGTGAGGGAGTCAATGAGGGCTCGAGAAGTGGGAAAGGGTGAGTCGCATTCTCATCCATATCACGTAGACATTCAAGTAGGATAACGATTTTCTCGAATGTGTCTGTGGTTGAATCATTGCATGTACACTTAGGTGGGGAGTAAACCCATGTAGGATAATTCCACCATCGCCATTGTTCACCCCGTCGAGAGATCATTATTTCCGTAATGTGGAGTGTTCGGAAGACGACGCCACTAGAGGCCGTATTTTTAAGAAAGCCAGATTGCGGGTTTTGGTATATATTTTGTAAAACATAATATAATTTAAATTTTAATATATGTTTGTATTAAGAGTGATGTAATTAACTCTTGAACTATTGTAATATAGTTGGTTAGATTTTTGGTGAGTATTGATGTATGGGCCCAAGTGGTCATTTTTACTCATATATATATATAGGTCTCATAATATGAGACATGTATTCCGCTGCCGATCAAGTTGTCAACCCACTCTGAATCGAGGTGTCACAAATTTGGTATCAAAGCCAGCGTAAAACCATTACCTGGGAGCTTGGTGGGTGTGTTTATAAGTATTTAGGCAATGGTCATAAGGTGTAAGAGCATCACAGCTTGGTATAGCTCGATGTTGGATACTAGAGTTATAGCTTAGTATCTGTAAGTTAGGTATACGGTTTACCTAGGACTTGATGGGAAACGGGTTAGATCATGCATCCTTTGTGCATTTGATGAATTAAATGTGATGTGTGATTAAATTGTGTGCTTGTATACTTGGTGAATAGCATATAGGAAAATGTTGAGAAAATTTTTTTATGGAGTTTTACAGTGTGTAAAACAGGAAAAAAAAATTTAAATAAATTGTAATGAATTTATTTGGTTCTACTGAAGATATGAAAAAAAAAAAAAAATTGTGATCTTGTAGTGAGTAGAACATAGGAAAAAAAGTGAAAAAAAAAGAAAAAAAAAGGTGTTGATTGAATGGCCACGCCCATTTTCTAAGTTTGAGTCATGATACAGCAAGTTGTATTACGACATTGTGGCATGGCCCGCAGCGTACGCCAGGCATCGACACGATCGCGGCGGGCACGCAAGGGCGCACAGCAGCGCGCACGGCACGACTCCCCGCAATACCGCCAACAACGCCAAGACACGCCAACTTGGCGCGCTGGCGAGCGCGCGCACGCCGCCGCCCTTGCCGGGCTGCGAGCCGCGATACAATCGCTTGTATCGTGACAGAGGGCGCCCGGTGTCGCGGACATACGTGCTGTGGCTGCGAGATCTACGCCAATACCGCGACACGGTGAATGCCGTGACATGCACGGCAAATACACACCAAGACGCAGCGCGCCGCACGTGGAAAGAAAAAGGCGATACAAATTTTGCATCGCGGACCGGTGAGGCACACGGCATCGACACGGCCACAGCGCTGGGCGACAAGGCGCCTATGCGCGTATCGGGTTCTACGTCCCGATACAATTTTTGTATCGCGATAGGGGGGAGCTGCGACACGGCGCGCCAGCGCGCGCATGCACTTGGCTACACGGTAGGAGGGGGGCCATGATACGGCGCCCTGCGAGCCAAGACATGGCGCCCAGTGCACCACGACACAGCGTTGTGCTCGCGGCCTGGACGCAATGCGCACGCAACGTGCGAGCAGCCTGTGTTCCTTGGGTGTGCACCTTATGCACCCAACCCGCTTTGACCAAGGCAATCGCTTGATTGATCGCTCATGAACACTATTCATGGGTTTTTTTTTCAAAAAATAAAATTAAAATAAATTAAATTAAATTAAAAATAAAATAAAATTTTGTTGCGTATAATTTAATATATGAAATTATCAGGACAGACACTTTATGAATGCATTGACATTGCGTATGAGAATTTTTCGGAATGTGAATAGTGTCTCAGGGCTGTGTTTACACCTTAGAGATACTGCATAAAAAAAAATTAACTTGCCATTTGACATGTGTAGATGGCTAATCGCGGGAGAGGACGTAGAGGTCGTCCACGAGGTGCTAGCCAAGCACCACTAGTATTTGACCAGCAGGCCTTTGTTGAGGTCAGAGGGGATTATGGCTTACCGCACAGACAGGCTAGTGCAAAGAAAATTAAGGAGGTCCGAGTAACCTCCAGAAGTTCAGGGCACATCATTCTCCAATATTCAAAAGGGGAGGAGATCCGATGGTGGCAGACCATTGGTTCATGTAGGTTAAGAATATATTGGAGGCGATGGAGATTACCTCCGATACGACCAGGATCAGACTAGCTGCATTCCAGCTAGAGGGCGAGGCCCAAGTGTGGTGGAATCAGCTAAGACCCCAGTAATCTAGAGGCAATGACATATGCAGTTCTATGAGAGATGTCTATGGCAAGATTCGCAATATGAGACATGCAAAGGCCCAAGAGTTCCTGAAGAGGTGAACTATGACAAAGGGATGAAGTAGCTTAATCACCCAGCTTAGCATGTTTTAGTGGATATCATGGCCACGAACATGGCCAAGGTCGGAGGTTTGAGAATGGGCCGAGTTGTCCATTCGGGAAATATCGTAGGGCTCCTACTGCCGCATATGATTCAGTGTCTAACAGCTCCACCATGTGAGAAAGAGATAGAGGATGCACCCAGGTATCCGGAAGGTGGGATAATGGTGAGAAGAGGAGGATCAAACTTTCTGAAGTTTAAGTGTTATGTATGACTCTTCTTCACACGAGTTTCAGGACTGTAATGATGGGCATTTAGTCAGCAGGCAAATGATATGTTATTTCGCGATACCGCATGTGAGACCGGATTGCCCTTGAGATAAGGATCCCAAGATTTTTGGGACGATACCCGCGAATGAGTATGCAGAGATACAAACGGTTCTCCACATCTTAGGTAACGTGAGAACCGTTTTAATGAGGTGCCATGGCGTTACCTTGTTCCGCGCCAGAGGCCAGAGCGTGGGCCTGAGTCAGAACTAACACGCAGTCGGGACTCATTACGCGCGGCGGAGCGATATGTTATTTCGCCATATTTCGGGCAGGCGATATTTGAGATCGTCTTATAAAGCGTCCATGGTACACAGTTAAGGTCCGCGTTTGGCAGGCGCTTCGGGCCTCATTTGGTTGATCGAGAGAAGATTCACCGGATACCCGATCATCTGGTTTCGTTGTCTGGCGGATAGAATCCGCCTTCGGCATTCTGCGCCTCCTAGAAAGTTTCGCAGATGCCTCCCCAAACCTAGGGTGAGTCGACTTTGATAGGTCAGATCGTTAGTCGAGGTATCCAGATTCTCTCATGGTGGACCCCCAGGATCGTAGATCAAGTCGCAGTGTGGGTACCTGACATCGCGCCGAGCCCGTGGGTGCACGCATGGTCATTCACCACTCGGGCGTATGTAATAGTTTGTCTGGACTACGTCCAATGAAGACTCATAGTTCAAATCAAGAAATAAGAAGTAATTAATGTGTGTTGGACAAAGCAAGAAGGGGACCGTTAATCCCCTTAGGTGAAAAGCCTGGAATTAGGGTGAAGGAGACTCGTGGTAGTATCCGAAAGGTCATGTATGGGTGTAAGAGACCCGTGGAGATATCCAGAATCTTTGTGTGGGTGTAAGAGACCCGTGGAGATATCCAAAATTTATGTGTGGGCGTAAGAGACCCGTGGAGATATCCAAAATTTGTGTGGATGTAAGAGGACTCAAGCAGTTTAAAAGTTCGTTGTCAAGAGATAAAGGTCATGGTTATCAATGAGAGACTTGGGAAGGTGATAGGAGTCTGAATCGACTGGATTAGTTACCCAATGGTGAATTGTGTCGGGTGTTGGTGGACCGACAAGGACTCGGTATATGTGTGAAACCCCGAGAAAAATCTAATTTTTTAAAAAAGGGCAAAATGGTAATTTCGATCAAAATCCGGATGATGAAACAGATTTCACCGTTGGAATCAGCCTCACGGGGACTCTAGCTACCATGTCGACTCACAATTCCGAGATACCGGAATTTCACGCTTCAAGGCAACTCAGGCGCAGACTTTCAGCGCATTTGAGGGTTTGGTGATGGACACGGTCAAGCGTGAGAAAGTCAAACAATGAGCTCAATTGTTGGCTATAGGTGGTTACGTGGCATCATGTCATCGAGGGAAATCCATGATAGATGGATAAAAGGATAAGGAAAACTTAAGACAACAGAAATCGGACATGTGGCAAGTGATTAGCTCTTAGCCCATCTTGGACCAAGCAGTGGGATGGGGGAAAAGAAAAGAACAGAAAAGAAAGAGGAATAAAGAGAGAGAGACTCCACCTTCACTCGACGAAGGGGACCTACGGTTTTAGCGGCAGAGGAAGAGTTCAACCTCACGCAAGGGCTTTACGTAGATCTGAGTCAGAAGTTTTCGAAAACTCAAGAGGTAGGGGCTCCCCATATGGTTTAACTGCTTAAGGTCCATCCAAATGGCATGGGTCATAGCCGCGAGCGGCCGCAGAACCGCTCAAGACTTCTTGGGACAAAGAAGTTGGAAATCTTATTCACGAGTAATAAATTCAGTGGACTGATTTTTGGGACTAAGTGATTTTCCTTGTGTGCCATTTAGGTGTTAGAGTTAAAATGAATAATGGTGTTAGTTATCTTGCCCTAAGGGGAATGTTTGGTTGTGTTTGAACCATGGGAAGCTGCCATATTGTGGTAGTACACATTAACCGGACCTTAGAACTGGTTTTTGGGTAGGAAATAAAGAGATTTTGGTAGTAAATCCTTCAGGTAAATTGTAGCCACGTCAGTGAACTTGATGTTAGGCTTTTGAATTTCTTAAATCGGACCTCGGTAGCTCAAGTTATGGTCCGTTTACCTTGAATAGTCTAATGGAAGGGCTATCCGGCTGGGTCAGCCGGCCCCGGATGGGTTCACCCCGGATGGGGTCACCTCGAATGGGTTCGGCCAACCCCGGATGGGTTCACCCTGGATGGGTTCTGTTCGGCTAGGATCATGCATGACCTCCAACTTCATAAGGTCATAACTTCCTCGTCCGAACTCCGATTCGGGCTGTTCTCGACTCTAGCTGAAAAGCCCATTTAACAAATTTCCAGCCGGATGCCTCGAGGGCAAAAGCCAGGCCGGAGCCGCCTAAAGGGGCATTCGGCAGTAAGGTAGGCAGCCGTAAGGCCGCCTAGCCATGTGTGATTCCAACTTCTCGGCTCATAACTTCTTCGGGTCCGAACTCCGTTCGCGCTGCTTCGAACCGCATAAAGCCCATTGAGTCAAGATTTCATCCATGTCCCTGTGGAGGACATTGGGAAATAAGGCCGGTTAGTGCTGTATTCATGTGTGACCTCCAACTTCGGAATGTCATAACTTCTTCGTCTGAATTCCGATTCAGGTGTTCTTGGACTCTATGGAAAGCCCATTGAGTCAAGTTTCCATCCGAATGCCTTTGGAGGGTAGTGGGTTCTGGAGCTGGCCGGAAAGGGGCATTCGGGCAGGTAAGGTAGGCTAGCCGGGTAAGGCTGCTTAGTCATGTGTGACCTCCAACTTCAGAAGGTCATAACTTCTTCGTCCGAACTCCGTTTCGGGTTTTATTGGAATATATGGAAAGCCCATTGAGTCATGATTTCATCCATGTCCTTTTAGAGGACATTAGGCAATCGGGCCGGTTAGTGCCGACCGGTTAGTGCTGGTTGGGTAGGCTAGCCTGCAGAAATAGCTTATTCATGTGTGACCTCCAACTTCGGAAGGTCATAACTTCTTCGTCCGAACTCCGTTTCGGGTGTTCTTAGACTCTATGGAAATACCATTGAGTCAATATTTCATCCATGTCCCTGTAGAGGACATTGGGAAATTGGGTCGGTTAGTGCTGGTTGGGTAGGCTAGCCGGGTAGGGCTGCCTATTCATGTGTGACCTCCAACTTCGGAAGGTCATAACTTCTTCGTCTGAATTCCGATTCGGGTGTTCTTGGACTCTATGGAAATCCCATTGAGTCAAGTTTCCATCTGGATGCCTTTGGAGGGTAGTGAGTGCTGGATCTATCCAGAAAAGGGTATTCAGGCAGGTAAGGTAGGCTAGCAGGTTAAGGCTACCTAGTCATGTGTGACCTCCAACTTCAGAAGGTCATAACTTCTTTGTCCGAACTCCGTTTCAAGTGTTCTTGGACTCTATGGAAATCCCATTGAGTCAAGTTTCCATCCAAATTCCCTTGGAGGTCATTGGATGCTGGATCTTTCTGGAAAGGGGCATTCGGTCAGGTAAGGTAGGCTACCCGTAAGGCTGCCTAGTCATGTGTGGCCTCCAACTTCGAAGGTCATAACTTCTTCGTCCAAACTCCGTTTTGGGTGTTCTTGGACATGTCCCTGTGGAGGACATTGGGAAATCGAGCCGGTTAGTGCCAGCCGGTTAGTTCTGGTTGGGTAGGTTGCCTATTCATGTGTGACCTCCAACTTCGGAAAGTCATAACTTCTTCGTCCGAATTCCAATTTGGGTGTTCTTGGAATCTATGGAAATCCCATTGAGTCAAGTTTCCAACCGGATGCCTTGGAGGGCAGTGGGTGCTGGAGTTGGTCGGAAAGGGGCATTTGGGCAGGTAAGGTAGGCTAGCCGGGTAAGGCTGCCTAGTCATGTGTGACTTCCAACTTCGGAAGGTCATAACTTCTTCCTCCGAACTCCGTTTATAGTGTTCTTGGAATCTATGGAAAGCCCATTGAGTCATGATTTCATCCATATTCTTATGGAGGATATTGGGTAATTGGGCCAGTTAGTGCAGGCCAGTAAGTGCTGGTTAGGTACGCTAGCCGGGTAGGGCTGCCTATTCATGTGTGACCTCCAACTTCGGATGGTCATAACTTCTTCGTCCGAACTCCGTTTTGGGTTTTCTTGGACTCTATGGAAAGCCAATTGAGTCAAGATTGTAGCCATGTTCCTATGGAGGACATTGGGAAATCGGGTAGCTTAGTGCTGGCCAATTAGGTTGTGTGTTATGGCTTGTGTAAATAACATGCAGTGTGAGTATGACATGTTAATGTATGTTGTATGATGTATTAACATGGGTTGTGCATGGAGGAGAATTATATGTATCAATTATAATTATCCATGGTATGTTGAATCATTGCATGTGCACTTAGGTGGGGAGTAACCCATGTAGGATAATTCCACTACTGGGCATTGCTCACCCTATCGAGTGATCATTATTTCATGTACAGGGAGTGTTCGGGAAGATGGCGCTCACTAGAGGCCGCTTTTATGAAGAAAGCCGGATTGTGGCTTTGGTAGATATTTTTTGTAAAACAAGTATTAGAACCCTTAATTTTGATATATGTTTTGATTAAGAGTAATGTAATAACTCTTGAAACTATTGCAATATAGTTGGGATGTATTTTGACGAGTATGATGTAGGCCAATGTGGCCATTTTTATCATGTAATGGTCTCTCGATACAGACAAAGGTATTCCGCGCTGACGGGAAGACGGGTTGTCAACGAGACAATTCTCGTGATTTGCATACATAACAGCGGATGTCATTCATGCCATGGATTAGTTGACGACTCATCGGGTTGTCGCGATCGTGACCTTGAGAAAGTCAAGATTTGCACACCAAGCAGGATTTTGTAGGTTGGCGCACATGGTCGATGCGATGTGTGTAGAATTTCGGACGTAAATTCTTTTAAAGGGGGATATAAACCCCGAGAAAATCTAATTTTCTGAAAAATGGTAAAATGGTAATTTTGATCAAAATCCGTAATTTTTCTAGATCTCGGATTATGAAACAGACTTCACCATTGGACTCTTCTCGCGAAATCTAGCTATCACGTCGAATTTAGTCAAATTTCGAGACAATAGAAATTTGCATGTTTTTCGAGGACAACTAGCATAAGTATTTAAACTTCGCACATTTCCTCAGAAATTACAGCCGCACATGCAGTAGAATTAGTCAACTTTGAGCTCAGGACCATATGGCACGCAAGATCCTAATCGTAGAAAATTCAAAGTGGGTGGATTAAGTGGGATAAAAAATCCAAATGAGCCAATGATGGCTTGACATGTGGTAATAAGGACAAAAAGGAATAAATGAAAAGAGATGACAACTTAATCTTCTCCATTTTTTGGGTTGGAACGTGCAGTGGAGGAGGAGAATGGATTTTTAGAGAGAGAAAGTGAAACTTACCTGCAGATTTCTGAACTTTCGGATGGAGTCGAGTTCTCGTCGTGAGAAGCGAAGTTCTTTCTACGTTGAGATTCCTGTGTGAAACGTAAGTTTTGGGAGTTTCGACAACTCCAGGAAGTATGGGTCTTCTCCTACTCAGTTATTTTCAGTTTTAAGAGCCTTGTAAATGGTTTGGTTGATTTGAGGCCGTGAGTGGGTACATTTGATCAGTCTTGGTCGACCTTTGAAATGTCGGAAATTTGGAACAGTTTTGGACGGAGTCCATGGGTACATTTGGAGTGGTTCTGTGATAATTTATCACAATAAATTATGGTTTGGAGTGTTGTTGGTAGAAAATGGCCATGGATTCGATTACAAAGTTGAGCCGATGCTTAGTGAGATAGACATCCACGAAACTATTACTTTACTTTCGTTTGGGGGTATTAAACTTGATCCGGTTTGCTGTGATTGGACGAAAATATCCATGTGTTATTTGCATGAAATTGCTTGAAACGAATGGCTTGAATTGTCTGGAAAGAAATTGTTAATGCATGAAAATTAAATGTGTTAACATGAGTGGTTGAATTATAAAAATATAATTGTGTGAGAGCCATTGGAATTAAGTTGGATTGTTGATTAGCTCAAGTGAGCCAATTTTGGTGTTATTGATATGAATTGTTATTACATGATATGGGAGTTAAATTTTGTTAATATTTGCATAATTGATATATTGACATGTGTTGATGAAAATGACATAATGCATTTCATATGCACCGGAGCAACCTAGATAAATAGGTGTGAGTTCATGTCATGAAAGAAAAATGAAAATAGTTATGAAAGGAATTTCAAGGAAGATTTTCCGAACAATTGCCTTGGAGAGTTGTCCAACAGTTCATCTCGGAGGCGGACCCATGACTGTTTCGAAGGATTACCCAGCAATTCACCTCGGAGGGTTGTCCAATAGATTTTACCGAAACTCGGTAGTATGTTTTCAAGAACAAAAACTTTTTGTTTTGAAAACAATGTTTTCTCACATTTGGCTTAGGCATGAGTGAGGGAGTCAATGAGGGCTCGAGAAGTGGGAAAGGGTGAGTCGCGTGTCGTCAGTATCGCGTAGACATTCGGGCGGATCATCATTGCATGAATGTGTTTATGTTGAATCATTGCATGTTCACTTAGGTGGAGAGTAACCCATGTAGGATAATTCCACTACTAGGCATTGTTCACCTTAATCGACGTCGTTATTTCGGTCTGAGGGTATTCGACGAAACTCCTAGTGCGATTTTTTAAAAGAAAGCAATTGTGGCTTTGGTATATATTTTGTAAAGCACGTGTATTAAATTTTAAATTTTAATATATGTTTGTATTAGAGTGATATAATGAACTCTTGAACTATTGTAATATAGTTGGTTAGATTTTGGTAAGTATTGATATATGGGCCCAGTGGCCATTTTACTCATGTATAGATACCGTAATATCGCGGCGGTGTGAGTTGATGGGTTGTCAACGGACCCCTAGATCGAGGTGTCACAGTAACAAATCTTGAGACTATTATAATATAGTTGGACGTATTTTGGTGAGTATGATGTGTAGGCCAATGTGGCCATTTTACTCATGTATGTGAGTATGATGTCAACGGGACCCTCGGGATTTGGGGCGTCACATAAAGGGATGGGATAAGTGAATTCGAATGTGACTTTGGCATTGGCATCGACATCGGTATTGGTATTGGTATTGGCATTGACATTGGTATTGGTATTTGCATTGGCATAGGCATTGGTATTGGTATCGGCATCGGCATCAGTATTGGTATCGATATCGGCATCGACATTGGTATTGGTATTGATATTACCATCATCATTGTCATTGGTATTGGCATTGTCATTGGCATTGGTATTGGCATTAGTATTGACAATGGTTTTGGTATTCGCATTGGTATTGAGATTGGTATTAGCATTGGCATTGGTATTAGTTCCGATATTATTATTGGTACTAGCATTGGCATCAACATTGGTATTGGCATCAACATTCAAATTTCTTTATGCGTTTTTGGCTTTTGGATTCTTTTCCTTTGAAATTGTTTCCCTCTCTGCATTAGTATTGGCGTCGGCTTCGTATTGGCATCGGCATTGGTCGTTTTGAGGTGGCTTTGGGTTGGAATTTGAATGTGGTTTTGGCTTTGGCTTTAGCATCACCATCGCCATTAGTATTGATATTGACATCGACATCGGTATTAGTATTGCATTGGTATCGGCATCGACATTGATATTGGTATTAGCATCGACATTGGTATTGACATTGGCCTAAACATTCGAATCTGTTTATGTGTTTTACGTCTGAACCGAATCAACTTGTGAGAGACCCGAGTGATCGAATTAAGCTGGAAGAACCGCTCTAGTGTCGGCTTGGATGGATGACCTTGACCCGTTGCTTATATGGAAGCAAGAACCTTGGTATATGTGAGGACGCCACAATCGGTGATGGAGATCCGATTGATAAGTCTTAATGAACGCCACGGAATAACCTATAAGTTCAAAGAGTTCTTTAAAGAACCAAAGAGAAATTGAAACTCTCAATTTTATAAATGCTTCAAACTTGAAGAATATAGGGATAACAAGCCTTTAAATAGGCCATAAAAAATATGAAGAATAGAACTAAATATTCGAGCCCGCAAGGAAAGTAAATATTTGGCAAAAAACAAAAAAAAGGAAACTAGATAACTTTTAGGACAAGACTTGGTGATAAAATCAGTGCAAAATCGAGACAAATCATTTCTGAGAATAGCGACAAATCGGGAACAAATTAAGCTCAAATAGCAGCAAATCGAGGAGCAAATCATCTCTCGAAATAGCGACAAATCGAGGAACAAATCATCGCCCAAATCAATGAAATCAACACCAAATGCGAAGCACATCTTTTTCTAAAAGAAATAAAGCTCCCTATTTTCCTAGCAAAACACACTTTCTAAATTAATAAAGCAACTCTACTTTGACTTGGAGAATAAATCTTTCTAAAATAAAACAACTCCAATCAAAATAGTAATAAAACTCAAACATGGAAATAGAAATATATTCGGCGTCTCGAGGTTTCACTGGCCTCCCAGAATGCGAATTTTTTCCTTAGTGAATTGAATCCCTAATGAATCTTCTAGAAGCTCCTGCATCACGGATCCTTTGTGCTTTGATGTTTAGGTTCTTTTCTTTTGAAATTTTTCCCTCTCTGATGATCTTTTGATTTATGATGTTTTCTCTCTGCAATTGTTTCTCTTCCAAATTCTTTTGAATTTTTTTTCTCTCTTTGTCAATCTTTCGATTTCTACTGCTTTCTCTTTACAATTGTTTCTCTTCATACTTGTTTTGAAATTGTTTCTCTCTCTGCAATTTGGTATCAATTGAGATTCTGTTTCTTTATATATATATTTTTTTTTCTAGTTAGCAAACTCTCGATGCTTATAGCGGTCGCATTGTAAGTTTGATGGGGAGTGTTAAATTATATTATATTATAGAATATAATACATTCCTATTATTTTAAGGATTTGTTTTCTATTTTGATAAGTTTTTTATTCTTAGCACTTTATAGTTTGTTTCCTATTATGATTCTTTTAATAGGTCTATATAAAGATCATTGTGATATAATTTTTATAAGGATCATTCATTCCAATAAAAATTTGAATTTTCTCTTGTTATCAATTGGGTTTCCGAATTTTAACATTTCTAACAACTTTTTAATTCTTTCTCTATGCATTAATAGATTTTCCAAGATATACTAACATTCACAAACATGAATAATTTTTTTTATAAGATCATTGTTAATATCCTCCAATATTTTATTTATTATCCGAACCTATTAGAAATTCTAAATTAAATAATACGTTCTTAATGATAAAACTAGTCATCCAATAATCTATAAAAGGGATTTAAATTGCTTTTTTAGTGAAATTAATGTTATTAGTTCAGGCTTGCAATAGATCGAGATCTGAATATTAAAGATCATTACCAGGATGGATAATGTTAGGGTTGGTAGCATAATAAATGGGTATAAGTAGTATAGGTTGATATTATAATGGCTAGAGATATACTATTACTCTGAATTTTGTATGTGTGATCATAATTTGATATCTTTATTAATCGGATCCAGATTTTAATATGTAATCAGGAATCGTATGTATAGATAAAATGTCATTAACCAAGACAACGAATAACATACATATTAATAAGCCTTAAATAAATTAAGCGTAGTCGCGTAATGTGTAAAAACAAAATCAAAACCCTAAATTTTAGTAAGAAATAACTACTTTGTCAAACGAAAATGAAAGAAAAATATACGGATGGGTGACTTTAGACGAAGAATAACCAAAAAATCACTATAAAAGAAAAGTCGTGAGAAAAAAACTTGTTTGATATTCTTGATAGAAATGCTAAATTTGTATTTTGATATTAGTAATGTAATGCTTGAGATATGTTTATTACCTTATGTGTCCATGAGGCACATCATAAGAGTAACATCAAACACCGTGTCTTTCATATTTTGCAATAAAAAAATTTTTTAATGGATTCTATCATGTACGTACCGATAAAAAAAAAACTCTAAAAACAAATTCAAGATGGTATTTTTTTTTAAAATCTAAAACAGTTTGTTTTATTTTATTTTTTTTGTACTTCTTAGATTGTAAAATTGATTATTATTATTATTATTATTAAGCTGAAATTACCACTTATTTGTGTTTGTTTTTGAAAAGTAAAATCACATAAGTAAGAAAATATTAGTATGACTTATTTTTAAAGAAAAGAACATTTGAAATAATTGATTCCATACAATAGGCGGGAATATAACACAAAAATTGAAATCTTCTAAGTCCTAAAGGAACACTTTACTAAACAAGTAAAGAGAAGTGTAATTAATTAATTATAAATACCAAAATTGATATGAGAGGATATGATAAAGACCATATTACAAGATGCCTATGGGTTTGCCTAATTAGATTTTTTTTATGCTAGTAAACTATGTATTTTTTAATATATTTTTTTACATTTATTCATTTGGTAATATAACGATATAACATTATATCATTATGTTCTACTAGAATTTTCTGTGTTTTGTCCAACCCTTAACTATTGAGCCTAGTGGATTTTTTAATAAAATTTAAACATTTTTATTAAAATTTGAACATTTTTAATTGAACCTTTGTCAAAGTAATTTCTATTTAATTTATAAAAAAATTGTAGAAAATTAAATATAATATAATATATTTTTAAAAAAAATTGTTCAAACTTATTTAGAATAGCTTTAAATTTTGTATAATAATAAATTAAAATTTATTATTGAATTTTTTTAAATTTTATTAAAAATATGATTCTGATTCTATTTTAAAAATGAAAGGTGAAATTGTCATGATAATCATTAAAAAAAGGCTAAATGAAAATTCCTCCGATAAAAGTTCGATGAAACCAGAATACCAATTTACAAACACTTCTCAATTCTAAATTCTAAAATAATATTAAAAAACACCGATGTTACAAAATTGAAAAGTTTTTAAACTTTATAGATTAGAAGTGAAATAATTAAGTATATGATATTCGTATAAATATATTACAATATTAGTTAGTATGAATGGGATAATTTTAAAGAAAGTAAAATTTATTCTTTGTCATGCCACAAAAACCCACCCTAGGGGCATGACGGTCGATTCAGCGCCCTCGAAGCCTTCGGCTGAAGGTTTGAAGTATGAAGCGACACTAACCTTCCTTATAAGCTGGATTTTTGTCCAATTACTGACACATGTTAAAAGTAAATGCATGACTTTTCACAAATTAATAAATTCTCCAAATTCAAAATTTCATCTTAGACAAAAATTGCTTCTAAATATCAAATCTGATTATGCATGTCATATAAAAGATTTGTTCGAGAATATACTTGATATTTGGGATCTCTCAAATCGACTTTGTACTAATATAAAAACAAATGTTATCATCCAAGTGACTTTCTCGATTAACTTTCAAAGCGCAACATTTAAGTATAAGCGTGAACTTATTAGTTCCAACATGATCCGACATAAAGTTTTAATCAAATCCTAATGATGGCCAATCCCGACCCGGCCATCATCGCGAGAATAAAGTACACGAAATATGTCAACGAATGGGAGTGAGCTTAAAGCTCAATAAGAAATATTAATACATTTTCATGGATCAAAAAGTTTTCAATCATATAACAAATAGTGTGATGCCTAAAAACCCGGGTGTCCATTGACAACCCGTCAACTCACGGAAAATCTATACGTCTCGTATCGCGAGACCCATACCTGAGTGAAAATGGCCACTTGTGTAATACCCGTAAATTTGGCCATTTTAACTATTTCCATAATTGTTTTAATAATTATTTTGATTTGTTAAAATATTAAATTAAAAATTGATTTAAGGGTTAAATTGAAGGAGGAAAGGGAAAAACTACCCATGACCTTACTCTCTCCTCTCCTCTCCGCCTTGTATGACCCTGCTGCCGTGGCCGATCGTCATTCAGGCCCTTTGTTCACGGCCGTCGGCAAGGAAAAGGTAACCCATCACTAGGCCCACCCTTGTCTGTAAGCTCGCGCAAAGCCTGTAGTCTCGCCGGAGATCACGCCAACAGCTCTCTCTCTTCGCCACTTGCATGCGTAGGCCGTCGACCATTTCGGCCACCTCCTTGGCCAGGCCACTTAGGATCTGGGCTCCTACGCTAAAAACTCAAGGATCCATCCTTGATCGGCGTTCGAGCGTTTCGCCGTGAGCGAAGGAAACTCGCCGGAGTTTAGGAATTTATCGGGCCGGTCGGCCTCGGATGGTCCTGGCGAGAGCGGTCACATTTCGGGTCCTTGAGGCGCGTTGGGCTTCGCGTGGGTGTCCTTGGAATCAAATTCCGGCAACCCTCAATTTTTCCGACCACCGTCGGCGGCGGCGAACCTCGAGCGTGCCCGGGACGGGGAATGTTAGATCTCGGATTCGGGCAGTGATTCAGACGGTGCGATCGGTTTTACGCATTAGGCTTGGTAAAGAATCTATACCTAAAGCGGCGTCTTGACTCCTAGTGTATAATTGTTCGATATTCGTATTTTTAATTGTTCGTAAAGGTTATTTTAATATTGAAAATGCCTTATTTATCGTTTAATTATATGTTTGTGTTTTGAAGAGGTGTAACTTACAAAATATATCTGTGGAATACGATGTTGTGTTTAATCATATCTATGCGGTCGACTAGCGTTGATTTTGATTAAACGTATTTAATTATATCAGGAGTTATCCATGTATAAATAAATGAATTATCCCAGAAATATAAAATATCAATTGTATTTATCGCGAATTGTTGACCTTTGTGTTGGATTGAGTCGGTAGTGGATTTATGCGTAGTTGTGGCCGGCTCGGCATTGGATAAATTGGACAATAGAAATGTATTTTTATGTCGAGGTTACGGACCCATTTTACGGGAGTTAGAGTCCGAGTTTTTAGGGGGAGGTTCTGCTTAGAGATTTCGGTAGAACATAAGTCACCGGTTATGTCGGTTTAGTCTTGTGAGTTTTAAGTGAGTCTAGAGTATATTTAAATATTAATCTTATTTATCAATAACGTCTTTCCATTTTAGATTGTCAGGCGGCTCAGCGGGCGGCTGAGCGAGGAGCGGTCGAAGTCAGGCATACTCTGTGAGTTGATATTATATAGTTCACGACATCCATGCATGCATGGCATAGCATTTATGGCATTAGGCTACACCCATCGTCCGCGACATGATTATTATCATTGGGTGTATTTACTTTGATAACTAAATTATTTAGTTTGTTATGAAATATATCGCATATGAGAACATTATGATAATGGATGTAGTGTGTATTGTTAGGTCGCGATATTCTTTGTGCATTGTATGTGAAATGTTTGTAATGGGAACTATAATAGGACATACCATCTAATGAGTTACATCGGGATGGCGTGCTCTGCCGTGTCATCGGACTATGATGCGGTTATGTTTATGTATATGAGGTTCCACGGTTGAGCGTTTCTCTCGGGGATCTGCGGGTAAGGTCCACAGTTGGCGTTACTCTCGGTTGTGGTATGGATTATGGTAGGATAGTTCTTGGAGTTAAGGACCGCAGTTGAGCATTTCTCTCGGGCGCCTGACTATGGTTGGTTGGTTCAGTGTCAAGCGGGTTAGGACCACAGTCGAGCATTTCTCTCGGGGCGCCAGTCACATTGGATTTGAGAGAGCCGTATGGCTTGTAGTATTGGAGTATAGGGTCCGACTAGAGTTCTCGATTATTGTGATGATATGAAACTTGATGTGTGTGCATGCATACATATGTGAGTGTATCGTTATATAGTCTCAATGTGATATATATATATATATATATATAGTACATTATATTGAAATTCTATATGTATGTATATCCTGTTGGTTGTAGATGTGGTATAGATTATATGATATTAACTCACTCTCGGGGCGACCAGTCTCGAATTTGGCCCACCCCGAGTCTTGTCGGTCCTCCTTGGATCCTTGAGAACTGCTTGAATTCTTTCCTTCACAGCGGTTATGCCTCACCATGATAGTATTAATCTTTGTCTATTTAATGCAGGTGTCGCTGCGGTACTTTGGAATATTAGTATGTTTGTAATTCGAGATAATTCTGCATTCGTTTTGTGTATCTTGACCCGGTGTATATAGGATCGGGACTTCTTCTCCCTATTGATGTTTGACATCGAGCATATTATAAATATGCATGTGGATATATATGTATAGGCAATTGATCGTATGATAGTCGGCATGAATATTTCAATAAGGCTTGCCCTACGGGTTTCGGTGGCCTTATGCCTCACAGTTTCCACTGATCATAGGTCTCGATTTGGGTTGGAATTATTGACAAAGTTGGTATCGGAAGTAGTAGGTTCATTTCTATGGCACAAGTCTAAGTTTCGATCTTGGAATTAGGATTGAGTTCGTCCTTATGCATCACCATTGCATCTTAGTTTACGCCGTCGGGTAGGGACGTCACATTTGTTATCGATGGTCTTTTTGTTTACTTTTGGTGAGACGGAATCGAGGGTTAATGTGGTACCGATCTGCGCAATGGCAGTGTAGGAATTTGCACGGTTCTATGATGGGGCCCGGGAGGCCCCGAGATGAGGTATCCCTTCGGCCCGATCCACGGTTCTGGGAGAGCGAAGGAGAAGGGTAGGCCGTGCGCGGCTAGGCAGTGCCGGTGAGGAACCACGGTAGGAGCCCGCGAATTGTATGCCTCGGGCACGGTTCAAGCGTGGATGCGTGGCGTCCGGCGGCCATATGGAGGCATTTTTGGCGGGTATAGGCGGGTGTGGGCGGCTCTCCGGTGACTTATGGAGCATGTCGGTAGTGGTACTTCGCGGAGTTCTGGTAAGTGGACCGGGGTTTGACCGGACCACATTCGCGCTGTTAGGTACACGGGCTTAATGAGGTCGTGTTGATGGGAATTATCACGGTGACCCGATGGATTTCTAGGCGTGGAGGCATTTGATGCGAGGCATCGATAGACGGTTGTGTGAGATGGCGAGGTTTCTCCTCCAGGGGCTTAGCATTGCGTGGTGGATTACATCAATGGGTTCTTGAGGGTATGACGTGGGTTGATTCGGGGAGAGATTTGAAGATAACTACATTTCTTTTGCCATGAGACAAAGTCTGGGAGACAGTTTGACGGTGAAGAGAGATGATATGCGTAGTGGAGTACACATGAGGTTCATGTACCTTAGTAAATTTGCTCGGAGTTAGTTAGGAGAATTTGAAGGCAGTAAGTACATCAGGGCTTGGACCACATTTCATATCCTTGAGTACGGTCGATGTAGCTTCTTGGAGGTCGCAGTTTAGCGGGACGGATGGAGGCGATCCTACGCCTTCATAGGTATCTTAGTGGATGGTCTTTAAGAAGAAGACGCCTGAGAGGACGAGCTAGTCTGGCTGCTGCGTGCCGGTATTATGGTGGTCTGGGGTACTTGATTGATGCTGGTCGTGAGACATAGCGGTTTAGACCAAGGGTCCTGAAGGGTAGGCCTTGACCGGAAGGGTTATAGAGGCTTCCAGTTGGACGGGGTTTTAGGCCGGAGTGGGGTACATAGTTGAGGGCGAGTTCGGGCTCGGGGTGCGGCGGCGCTAGTTACGGCACGGTATGTGCGAATAGTGTGGGCGGATGCATCGGGGGCCCTTGTATGGCGGCTGGTGGGCTTGTTTTAGGTGTGTGGAGAGTTGGGCCATATGGCGAGATCATATCCTAGATTTCCCGGCCCGTGACCTTCCTCGGGGTTAGTGAGTGTTGCCAGTTCATTAGACGGCGCCTAGTCCTTCTCGGGGCCCGGGTGCGCCGGTATGGTGGCCAGCGGGCGAGTGGATATGGAGGTAGAGCTCAGGAGGCGGATTTAGTGGTAGGGACCGGGGTCGGGTTTCGAGGGCTCCTACCCGGTCACACGGACGTGGTCGGGCGAGTTTTACGCTCCTCCTCGGGGCGCGAGGCGTCAAATCTTGTCGTGTCGGAGTCTTATTAGGTCTGTTATACTAGGCTAGGGTGTTGTGGATCGTTGCCACACACTCCTTTGTGTCTCTAGTTTCTTAGTAGGCTTGGTGTTCGACCGACGGACTTGAG
Source organism: Tetrastigma voinierianum (assembly GCA_016808115.1). NCBI lineage: Eukaryota > Viridiplantae > Streptophyta > Magnoliopsida > Vitales > Vitaceae > Tetrastigma > Tetrastigma voinierianum. The sequence goes on from JAEQBH010000403.1 coordinate 963,515, forward strand.
ACTCGTTTATCAGTCACTACCCTACGAGTGATGCCTTAGGCGGATATTTACTTTCCATCGTGTCAGGTTCGTAGTGGCGAGACCTTCGGCATACCTTATTTCATTTGGATGTGATGGATTCGAGGTTGTGCAGGTATGGATTGGTTGTGGGCCTCGCCTCCACTGGATTCTTAGGGAGAAACAAGTGATTTTCACGGATTCGAGTTGAGTTTGGGTTCAGTGGTGAGCGGATGCAGCCTTCTAATTTAATTTCAGCCATTGGTAGTAGTGTTACGGGGTGCCGGGTTATCGGCTCTTGTAAGGGGACAGTGTAGATAAATTAAAGTTGATGATATACATCGCTTGTGAGATTTCTTGATGTTTTCCCGGAGGAGTTGCGGGGTTGCCACGACGAGGAGATAGAATTTTGCATTGATGTTGTGCAAGACACCGACTTCTATCTCCTTGCCACCTTACGGGATGGCTGCGAGTTGAAGGAGGCGAAGGAGCGATTACGGGATTTATTAGACAAGGTTTCGTCGGGCCTAGTACTTCTCCTGAGGATTGCTCTGTCTTGTTATAAGAAGAAGATGGTTCCTTCTTATTTGTCTTATAGACTACAGACAATTTGAGCAAAGGAGTGGCCAATCGTAATAAATATCAAGCTCCGAGATAGATGACATTTGATCGCTTAAGTTGCCACATCATCATTTTCAGGATGATCTCACGGTCGGATATCATCGGTGAGAATAAGACATGAGGATGTTAGAGCTGACGTGGAGATGAGGAATCACGGCCATTATGGGTTCTGAGTGATGTCTTTTGGACTCATAATCTGCCGGCTGACCTTTATGGATTTGATGAACCAGTATTGAGCCCTTCTGGATCGCTTTGTGTCGTGTTCATAGATGATATCTTAGTATATTCTCGGGTGAGGAGGGCATGTGGAAGCGTTTAAGGATAGTATTGCGAGACTTTGAGGAGGCTTGTGATTATATGCCAAAATTCTCGAGTGTGAATTTTGAATTTGGATAGTGTAATAGCCTTCTTGGGACATGTAGTATCGAGGGGAAGGTGAGTGGATCCCGAAGATAGAGGCGGTGATGGATTGGCGAGACTGACCACGGTGGCGAGATTCGAAGTTTCCTGGGTTTAAGTAGGTTATTATCGTTGGTTCGTGCGGGATTTTTCGGATCATTTTCCCTTGACACGGTTAACCCAGAAGAATGTGAGATTTCAGTGGACAGAGATTTGTGAGGCGAGTTTTCAAAAGTTGAAGGATTGTTTGACCTCTGCTCCAGTATTGGCATTACCTTCTGGTACAGGAGGTTATACAGTGTATTGTGACGCTTCCAGAGTCGGATTGGGGTGCGTATTGATGCAGCACGGAAAGGTGATTGCTTATGCTTAGGCGGTGAAGAAACACGGCGAATTACCCAGCTCATGACTTGGAGATGGCGGGCATGATTTTTTGCATTGAAGATCACGGGGCATTATCGCGCTGGTGAGATGTGGCGAGATCTTCTGAATCCTGAAGTTTAAAATATATTTTTATTGAGAGGGGCTAAATTTGAGACGGAAGATGGTGGAGTTGCTTAAGGACTATGATTATGCGATTCAATATCACGCGAGTGAGGCTAATGTAGTGGCGGAGATGCTTTGAGTAGGAAATCATCGGTGATCTCGCCACATCGGTCTGGAGAAGCGACGATTGGCTAAGGAGTTGTATGAATTGTATGATCGGGGTTCTGACTAGGGTGTTGGAGTCTGGAGCACTTTTAGCACATTTCAGAGTCAAATCAGTCCTGATGGACAGAATTAAAACAGCTCAGTGCAGAGACCCACAGTTGATGAAGATTAGGGATGAGGTTGAGAGGTCAGGCAAATGATTTTGTGATTGGGGATGATGGCACGTTGAGATTAGGTACTAGGTTGTCGTCCTAGATGTTGATGAACTGAGAAGCGAGATTATGAAGAGGCCCCGTCATACGACTACGGCATTCATGGGATCCACTAAGATGTATCATGATCTTAAAGGTAACTATTGGTGGAATGTGGGTATGAAGAAGGATGTAGCGGAGTTTGTATCCAAGTGTCTGACTTGCCAGCAGGTCAAACTTGAGCATCGGCCGGTTGGGTTGTTGCGACCACTCCCAGTTTCAGTGGAAATGGGAGGGAATATTACCATGGACTTTGTGAAATTTGGGTTACCTCGAACCGCGGGAGTATGATTCCATTTGGGTGATAGTCGATCGAATGACTAAGTCGGCACACTTCTTACCTGTGAAGACGACTTTTTCCGTAGCCAAGTATGCCAGGGTGTATATTGATAGGATTGTTAGTCTTCATGGGATTCCAGTTTCAATTATTACGACGAGGCCACAGGTTACTTCTAGGTTTTTGGAAGCTGCGAGGCTTGGTACTCGATTGGACTTCTTGACTTTTTCACCTCCAGACGGATGGAGCGGTCGAGGGCCCAGTGACGTTGGAGGGGCGTGCGAGGATGTGTCTTGATGGATTTTGGAGGCCAATGGGATTGGCATTTACCTTTGGTGGAGTTCGCGTACAATAACAGTTATCATGCTAGTATCGGTATGGCGCCTTACGAGGCCTTGTATGGCAGGAAGTGTAGATCGCCAGTTTGCTGGGAAGAAGTTGGTGAAAGGAAGTTGGCAGGTCCTGAATTGGTCCAAATCACTTCTGAAAAGATTCCTATCATTCGAGAGATGAGTTGAGGGCCGCTTTGATGGAAACGGAAGAGGTATCACGGACCCCCGAGAGGAAACATGTGGAGTTTGGTGTAGGTGAGTATGTATTTAGAAGGTTTCCGTCTGGCGTGATGAGATTTGGTAAAAAGGGGAAGTTGGCACCTACGCTGATGGGACCATTTGAGTTGTGGATAGAGTTGGGGATGTAGCCTCTGTTTGGGTTGCCCGACTAATTTAAGCCCGATATTCATCGGTCTTTCATATATCTATGTTGAGGAAGTACGTGCCAGATCCTTCACATGTGTTACAGGCCCAAGAAGTAGAGATCAGTGAGGATTTATCGTATGAGGAGCGACCTGTAGCTATTGTGGATACTCAGGTTCGTCAGCTCCGATCAAAAGTCATTCCAATGGTCGAGATCTATGGCGGGGAATCATTATTTGAAGAGTACACTTGGGAATCAGACGAGATCGACGCGTTCATGCCCATACTTGTTCCGATGTGAGGTATGTTTCTTATTCTTAAATTCGAGGACGAATTTTCTTAAGGGGGAAAGAATGTAATACGTAAATTTGGCCATTTTAACTATTTCCATAATTGTTTTAATAATTATTTTGATTTGTTAAAATATTAAATTAAAAATTGATTTAAGGGTTAAATTGAAAGGAGGAAAAGGGGAAAAACTACCCACAAGCCTTCTCCCTCTCCCTCTCCTCTCCTGTATGACCACAGCTGCCGTAGCCGTCCCATTACATTCCAGGCCCTTTGTGCAGGCGTCAGATCTCGGGAAAAAAGGTAACCAAATCCACCGCGCCTTGTCTGCTGGCCTCGCGTATAGATCTCGCTGAAGTCACGCCCTTAGCTCTCTCTCTTGCCACTGCGCGCCCAGGCCGATCAGCCATTTAGGCCACCTCGCCCAGCCGGAAACCGCGGATCTGACTCTGCCCAAAACTCAGGATCCATCCTTGATCGGCGTTCAAGAGCGTTTAGCCCGTTGAAACGAAGGGAAACTCGCCCGGATGGAATTTGTCGGGCGTCCGTGCTAGGTGGTCCTGGCGAGCGGTCCACACGGGTCCCTTGGCGTTGGGCCGGCGTGGGTGTCCTTGGAATCCGACAACCCTCGATTTTAGACCACCGTCGGCGGCGAACTCTCAGGCGTGCCCGAGGCGAGTGTTCGTCTCGGATTCAGAGTGATTAGACGGTCTGTCCGGTTTCGCATTCGAGCGTCGGTAAAGAATCTATACCCTAAAAACGCGTGCGAGCTCTAATTGTATAATTGTTCGATATTCGTATTTTAATTGTTCGTAAAGGTTATTTTAATATTGAAAATGCCTTATTTATCGTTTAATTGCTCATGTTTGTGTTTTGAAGAGGTGTAACTTAAAATATATACGCCGGTACGATGTTGTGTTTAATCATATCCTATGCAATTAGAACCGCGTTGATTTTTGATTAAACGTATTTAATTATATCCGGAGTTATCCATGTATAAATATAATGAATTATCCCAGAAGGTTATAAAATATATCGGTGTATTTATCGCGGGTGTTGACCTTTGTGTTGGATTGAGTCGGCCGTGGATTTATACGTAGTTGTGGCCGGCTCGGCGTAGATAAATTGTGGATATTAGAAATGTATTTTTATCGGGTTCTGGTTGTTTACGAGGAGTTAAGTCCAGGTTTTACCCCAGGGAGGTTACAGAGATTTTGAGTGAAACATAAGTCACCGGATTTCTATGTCGGTTTAATTTGCGTAGGTTTTAAATTCGAGTGCAGAATTATATTTAAATGTTAATGTGTTTATCAATAACGTCTTTTCCATTTTAGATTGTCCCAAACGACTCAGCGAGTTGACTGGCCAGCGAGGCGGTCGAGATCAGACATACTGTGAGTTGATATTATATAGTTTGACATCATGCATGCATGGCATAGCATTTATGGCATTAGGCTACACCCACATCATGCGACATGATTATTATCATTGGAATTGTATTTACTTTGGTATAAATTATTAGTTTGTTATGAAATATATCGCATATGAAATTTCATTATGATAATGGATGTGAGTGTGCATTGTTGGGTGTGATATTGCTGTGCATTGTATGTGAAATGTTTGTAATGGGAACTATAGTCGGACATACCATCTAATGAGTTACATCGAATGGCGTGCCGTGTAAATCAGACTATGATCTTGGTTATGTTTTATGTATAGGTTCCACAGTTCAGGCGTTTCTCGGGGATCTGGGAGGTAAGGTCCACTGGTTGAGCGTTGTTACTCTCGGGCGTAGGCTATGGATTATGGTAGGATAGTTCTTTGAGTTAAGGACCACTGGTTGAGCATTTCTCTCGGGCGCCCGGCTATGGTTGGATTGGTTTAAATTAATCGGCTGGGTTAAGGACCACTGGTCGAGCATTTCTCTCGGGCGCCGGTCATTAGTTTGGGGAGAGTCGTATGGCTTGTAGTATTGGGTATAGGGTCAGGCTAGAGTTCTCGATTATTGTGATGATAATGTGATGATATGAAACTTGATGTGTGCATGCATACATATGTGAGTGTATCGTTATATAGTCTCGATGTGATATATATATATATATATATAGTACATTATATTGAAATTATATGTATGTATATCACATTTGGTTGTAGATGTGGTATAGATTATATGATATTAACTCACTCGGGGCGACGGTCTCGATTTATTTTCGAATGCTTTGTCAGTCCTCCTTGCTTGAGATCCTTGAGGGCAGCGGGTGAATTCTTTCCTTCACGGCGGTTACATGTACTACTATGATAGTATTAATCTTTGTCTATTTAATCTAGGTGTCACTGCAGTACTTTGGAATATTAGTATGTTTTGTAATTCAGATAATTCTGTTCATTTTGTGTATGCTGACGGTGTATGTGGGATCGGGACTTTATTCTCCCTATTGATGTTTGACATCTGAGCATATTATAAATATGCATGTGGATATATATGTATAGACAGGTGATCGTATGATAGTCGGCATGAATATTTCAATAAGGCTTGCTACGGGTTTCGGTGGCCTTATGCCTCCCCATTCCCTAGTGCCGGTCTCGGCCCCCAGGTTGGGTCGTGACAACTTGGGCCCATACACCAATACTCATCAAAATAAGTAACTGCCTCCCGATAGTTCAGAGTTATACATTACTCTTAATCTGAAATACATTAAAATTTACAATTCTAATGCATATTATCCCCGAACATAAAGCCCGCATTAGAACTCTTAATCGACCTCTAAAATGATCGTCTCCTCGAACGCTCCCTGTACTTGAAATAATATTCTCTCGACAAGGTGAGCTATTGCCTAGTAGTGGAATTACCCTAAATGGGTTACTCCCCATCTAAGTGCATATGCAATGATTTAATGTAAACACACACTCAAGTAAATGTGTGATCCTACTTGAATGTCTACATGTCCATTCCATGTCCCGAGTCTGCAGGCTCCCTCCACACTTCAAGCCATGTATGAGAGGAAAATAATCGAGTTTCAAAAAAACTTTGTTGTTCTCGAAAACACACTTAGGAGTTTAGGTAAAAATATGAGACTACCCTCAGGCGAGGTGGTTGGGAACTTCAGGAAGCAGTCGTGGTCGCCATCCCGAGATGATCGTTTGGATTTATCTGACGATTCTACGGAAAATCATCCTATGTAAATTCCTTTTACGCTAACCATGTTCGTTTTTCTTTCAATTTCATGTCATGCACTCCTTACTTAATTTCTAAGTTACCCCGGTGCATATGAAATGCATTATATCTATTTCAACACATTCATGCTAATATACTCACATGCATATATATATATATATATATATATATATATATATATATATATATATATATATATATATATATATATATATATATTAACATATTTAAAATCACATACAACATGTTATAAATTCAATACAATTTACACCAATATATCAATTATACATATATTTTCAAATTTGCACTCACCGCATATTTATTCGATTTTGGTGACCATCACCCCAAATTAGCTCACTTGTGCGATCACGATTCATTTCGATGGCCTACACATAGTATGTTTTATATAATTATAAACTCTTATTAACACATTAAGTTTATGCATTAACTATTAATTTCCACACAACACAAGCCATTCAATTCAAACAATTTTCATGCACACCACACACATGGACGTTTTGCTCCGAATCATACAAGCAGGAATTTGTTTTAACGTCCCAAAAGCAACTTGATGTTTGCTCATCGACATTTGATAGTTCCACTTTTTTGAAACCAATATCAATGGCCATTTCTAACCTCATACACACCAAAACATAATTTATTGAATAAATTCCAACACGAAGCCGCAAGCGGTCAGGAATTGTCAAGCAACTCCACAATTTCCATGTAGTCGGTCCCGAGTTTGGACCGATCGGCTGTACGCTCGCGGCGCCGATCGTACTCGACCATCGATAAAACAACTTGCCATGAGGTAAAGCAGTAGGATAAAACCCTACCTCACGGGGTTTGTCAAAAACTCCTGGCGGAGTGCCCAGTGCTGTAGTCCTCGATCGTGAGATCCACTGTTTCTCTTGGCTGAAGAAATCGACGATTAGATGGTAGGAATCTGGAGAGAAGTTGCACACTCTCTCACTAAAAATCCATAATTTTTGAAATGGCGCTTTATCTCCTGCATACGCACGTCTTTGCCAAAGAATGGAGAAGAAGCTCTCCTTTTGTCCCTCACTTCGCCACTTGTCACCTTATGATTGGTTGAGAGGATTTCTTATCCAATCAACCACTCAACCCAACCACCTTGACTTTTCCATCCTATGGCATCATTCCATGTGTCAACGTGGGTCCCACCTTGAGCTCAAGTTGACTGAACTAGAGCTTGACATGTAGCTGCTTGTGTACTTGCTCAAAATGCGCCATGTGTCTACCACGATGCTCGTTTATGAACGTGCAAATTATTTGTCACCGAATTGACGAAGTGGCGATGATAGCTAAATTTCGCGTCTGATTCCAGCGGTGAAGTCTGTTTCGTCATCGAGATCTAGAAAATTCAGGATTTTACGAAGTACGATTTTACCGCTTTTGAGAAAATTGGAATTTCTCGGGTCGCCTGAAAATAGGAAATGTTTTTCATCAAAACTTTTTGATTCAAAAATAAGTTGGAACATTAACAAAATATACTTCTAAACATTCTCACATCCATTTCAAATCAATTTCATATCAAATGTGATCCAAACAATTTCATATCAAATTTCGATTAAGCAGCTCATATCGAATCCAAAATCAAATACATTTCAAATATATTTTTCTCTGGTCATCAAATATCAAATGGTGCCAGTCATGTGGGACTTTCAAATGGGTGGCTAGCAAATTGTTCCTTTTAAGGTGGACGGAACCAAACCTCTTAGTCTTAGTAATCTCTAGCAAAAACCCACAGAAGATAGGGCTCGAATCCAGTCTCTTCGCCGCAAGAGTGCAAAATTATTTATTATTCAGTTGACAAGGCGAATAGTGTCAAGTTATTATTCCGTTGACGAGGGCGAACTAACAAAGTCAAATATTTCATTCAAAAGTTCAAATTACAAAACATCATATCTCCACACATTTTCTTTTCGTAAACAAAACAAATCTCAAAAGTACAATCATCTAAACTACTTGCAGATCCACCTGGATAATCAAATAAATAAAAAAGTAAAATTTTCATAAACCAAGATTATATATAATTCAGTTAAACAATTTTCATCCCTCAAATAAAGTAAAAACAAACAATTTTTCTTTTAATATCTTGCATTAATATCCCTTTACCTCAAAGGAGTACTCAAGCTTTGAAAGAGCTAATCCGAATAATTTCACCTCAATGAAATATTTCTCCTAAAATAATAAGAAAGAAACTATCATCATTACTTATTTATTCTTAAAACTTCCCAATTTGATATTTTTAATAAAATATTTACTTGCCAAAATACATATATCTTTATATATATTTGCTCAATACATATATTTATAAAATTTAGCTTTTCAAATTTATCTTATTTGTTTATTATTATTTTCTTTTCAAAAAATTATACTCAAATATTTATTTTCTTTTCTAAAATAAATCTTGAATATCTAACATTATTCCTTTTTTTCAGAGCCTCGAGTCATGAATCGAGATTTCCTAGATTTCTTATATTTAAGTTTTGGAACATTTCATAACAATAACTTTTTGGTTTTTTTTACCACATTTCCCTTTTGTCTCTTCACTTATACCAATCAAAATCATGCAAATATATCATTTTGACTTTTCAACCTACTTGCCATATACTGCATTCAAGCCTCCCTTATGTTTTTTTTTTCATTCATCTTCAGAAAGCGATTCGATCACACGACACCACCAAATTCTTATTTTATTTATTTATTTATTTTTTAAGAATGAGAGTGAAATCTAAAGTAAAGCTTCTTCGGGGTTCATCTAAACTAAAGAAAATTAAAGAATCTACATCAAGAAATCTAGAAAAAATAAAATAGGAATATCTTACAGAAATTTGTTCTTGAGCCCACTAGATCCAAAAGCCAAATCGTCCTGCGGAATTACCGACGGAGAGAGATTCAAGAATAATAGAAGGATTTTCTTTTCTTACTCCAATTTATACCTGGGGTATCTATTAGGAAAATTACCTTATTACCTCTCTTTCATTAAATTAATTAATTAATTACTAATTGAATTATCATTATTATTTTCATAAAGTATAACTATAAAAATTTCTGTCATTATTATTTTTCCTAACTTAGTCCTATACAAATTCCTGGGTGTTACATTCTCCCCTCCTTTATAAAAGTTTAGTCATCTAAACTTGACATACCTGAGTCTTGAAATAGTGAGGATGCTTTCCTCTAAGTCTCTTGGCTACAACTCCCAGTGGCCTCTCGGATACTATGATTTGCTCCAGTGGACTTTTACCAACTTGACAATAGCATGTAGTAAGACCTTATCCATCATCCACAAGCAGGCAGGCACCCTTTTCATAGGTCAAGTCCTTAGAAATCTGAATAGGCTCCAACTCCACAACATGAGAAGCATCAAAACATATTTCCTTAAGGTCGAAACATGAAACACATTATGAATCATAGACAGGCATGAGGGCAAGACTACTTTATATGCCAAGGACCTACTATCTCTAATATTTAAAACATACTTACAAATCGAGGTGCAGGTTTTCCTTTTCTCCATGATTTTCAAACTTCCAAATATCTCAATTTAACTCCAATAAGCAAACTTTAGATAACATAATCACCAGATTCAAATCTAGGAATATTGCTTGGTTATCGACACTGGCACATTTATTGCCTTGATTTTCTTCCAAATTCTCTTCCAATCGGGATCATCCTTTCGGTAGTCAATTGCAAGTTCGTGTGTTAATTATTTTTTTTTTTTTCCAATATGATCATAACACATAGGGGATCATAAACTTCTCTGTAAACCTTTACGAAGATATAATCTCATTGCTACCTTAAAACTATTCTCTGAAAATTTAACCAAAAGGTAGAACTCATTGATTACTTTCAAGTCTAAAATAATATATGTCAGTAAATGTCACCAACTTATGAATTGCACCTCAATTAGTCATTAGTCTAAGTATAAAGCTCTTATCAAACTAACTTAGTACTTCGATTTTTTTTTTTTTTTTTTTTTGATGAGTCAAAAGTAAAAGTAAAAATTAAATTCTTATTACATACCATAGAATCAAATATTTCATACATTATCAAAATCTCCTTGATATCGAAGCTAGTCGATAAAAAAAGTTATTAGACTTTATCCATAAACAAACCATCATAATGAAACATTGTCATCAGCTAAGGTTCTTGGTAACCACATCCACAAAATCCATGGTAATAAGTTTTTCACACTCATTTAGAAATATAAAGTAGTTGCAAAAAGTACTATTAGGTCTTTGATGTAACCTCCATATACAATCACACTAAACCAAAGTCACAAATAATGTGACCACCTTACTTCATATATGACCATCAAAATTCGGTCTTAAATATTTATACTTTTGCATCCTTTTAGGTAGATGTCGTAGCTTAAAGTAAACCTCCTTCAAAGTTGTCTCTTTATGTCTCCATTATTTAAGACATTAAGTCTAATCGAAAACTTCAAGATCTTATTATCTTATTAAACACAATCAATTGTTCCAGTTAAACTAGTTTCAAATAATTCCTTATAAGATCTTAATTCTCCAAACAAATTTAGTTTGCCTTTATAATGCTCAACACCAAGAACTCTAAAATCCAAAGGTATAACATAGACTTGTAAACATCTCAAATCATACAATAATCGTTTGCGACAACCTTAAATAATTTCCAAGGAATCAATTGTTTTCTTATTTAAGGCATAAATCACAAGATTCTCATTGTTTTATTAGTACTGAATACGGTCATCATAATCCTTAAGTAATTGTGTCAATATCCTCTATTTCTTGCTTAAAAATCATTTTAAGAAGACAAAGACTTCAAACTCTCATAATCTATGAGTAGATCATAATAAGAAAAATGTCTTCATATCTTAAGTGCAAAAATCATTTTACCTAACTTCAAATCATAATAAGGTAGTTTTCTCTATCTTAAAATTTCAAATGTCTATAAGTATATATCAATTTTTCCATGTTGCATAAGAACACAATATAAATCCTAATGAAAGACGTCATTATGCAAAACAAATATTTTTGAACCTAATGAAATAATCAAAATAAGAGTTGCTACAAATTTGCTCTTCAACTCTGTGAAGCTATCATCATAGTTATAAGACCAATCAAACTTAACTTCTTTCTATGTCGGCCTGAAAATATAAGATAATCTTAGAGATCTCTTAATAATTTATTTGTAGTAATCAATAAATCCCAAGAAACTTCAAACTTTAATAACAATATTAGATCCTTTCAAATTTCAAATTGTTTTCATCGCTCATCACATTGACTTAAAAGACTTAACAACATTTCCAAGCAAATAACTACCTTACAAGGCTTAGCTTATGAGTAACAATTTATCAACATGTTTCCCTTCAACTAAACTCAAGATAACTAAGAATATGGAAAGACAATATTTTCCCAAAACAATCAACAAATAAAAGGTAGTAAGCTCCAGCAATTACGTCCCCTCGAAAATCAAGCAAAAACCTTAATGTTTAAGAAGTATTAAGTCAATTCAATATTCTTCTTATAATTGTCATAAATAACTTCAAACCACCATATTGTCCATAATGACATGTCCCAAAGAAGTGATAAATTCAAATCATAATTCATATTGATAAAAGTATATTCACTAAACCAACAAACAAAACAAAGAATGAAAGAGTGTAGTGAACTTTAACTAGTCACCCGAAATCAATTATCTAACATACATTTGTAAGGAATGCTAAGAATACACAAACGGATATGAACTATCAACTAACACGTCACTTAACTATCCCCATAGACAAACTTAAACAAGTTCCCATTAAGATCATAAACCTATAGCTCTGATTCTACTTGGAGCCGACTTTTTCTGTACTTGGTTACCATGAGCACCATCACTCCTAATCCTCTTCATTTGTTGTTCCCTATACTGGTTAAGGCCTTCATTATCCTTCTTTGCAATAAGGGCTCTGTCTACCACCTCTGAATAAACACCTAACTTCAGAATTGATATCTTATTCTTCAAATAAGGCTTTAGTCCATCCTGAAACTTTAATGCTTTTTTCCTCCATCTTGTAGATCAAGCTGTGGGGCAAAAGCGTGATAGTTCGATAAGCTTAGCCTCATTGGGCCTTTGTTTAAATCCCTCTGTTCCAAACGGACAAACTCTCCCGCCCCTTTTATTAAGTCGAACACAATCGGGAAAGTACTTCTTATAAAAAACGCCTCCTTAAAGCGTCTCTCAGACAATAGGCCTAATCTGCAAACCTCTTAGTGTGAGCCTGATAATTCAACCCTCTTTGTCTAACATAAATCTTTGCATAAGAAACTTTTGCTCTCAGAACAATCAATGACAATAAGAATTTTTCTATCTTCATAATCTAAGCCTCTGCCTTTGTTGGATCTAAGGTACCTGAAAAATAAAGGGGACTCAACTTCTTAAAGTCGTCGAAGAGACTCTTTTTACTAGATGAGTTGTCTTGACCATTACTTTCGATGGCTAACACCTCTCAGCAATCTGTGAGGTCTGAATATCTATAAAGCCCTTCGGTACTCATAGGGGGCCAAAGCCTCAGTGGAGGAGGTATATCATCGTGGCGACTATTTTGGGAAGATGCGGGTCTCATAGCGGCATGGTGTTTTATAAAGCAAAAAGGTATAGCCCAAATTAGTCATTAAGAATATTAAGTAAGCAAGTTAAATTGTGTGAGAATTAAAGGAATCATACTAGATGAAGTTGAAACTTAAGCTAATCGTCCTCATATATTCCCAAAAGGTAAGCTAAATGAGTTCCCATCAGTCACAACTGGGGCTGCGTCTACCTCTGTCACGCCCCCCTGAGAGCCGTACTAGGGGCGTAGTATCGATTCACACCCTCCCGAGTCTTTGCTTTGAAGGTTTGGGTGTGAAAGCGACACTAACCTTCCTTATAGCTAGTTTTTGTCCAATTACCGTAGTAGCGTATTTAAGTAAATCTGTGGCTTTAAATTAAATAAATTCTCCAAATTCAAAATTTCATGTAAGCCAAATTACTTCTAAATCGAATCTCAATTATGCATGTCATATAAAGGCATTGAATATAACAATATTTAGGATCTCTCAAATCCCGACTTTGTACTAATATAAAAGCAGATATTTATCATCCAAAGTGACTTTCTCAATTAACTGAAACCCGGCATTTAATATAAGCGTAGACTTATTAGTTGACATGATCCAAACATAAAGTTTTAATCAAATCCTAATGATGGCGAATCTGACCTAGCCATCACTCCTCGTGAAACTAAAAGTACTTGAAAATATATAGCGAATGGGGAGTGAGCTTAAAACGATAAGAAATATTAATACATTTTCATGGATCAAAAATTTTCAATCATATAACAAATAGGAGATGTTTTTCATCAAAACTTTTGATTCAAAAATAAGATGGAACGATATGAAATATACTTCAAACATTCTCACATCCATTTTGAAGATCAATTTCATATCAAATGTGATCAAACAATTTCATATCAAATTCCGATTCAAACACTTTCATACAAAATCGAAATCAAATACATTTGGAAATATATTTTACGGTAAGTCAAATATCAAATGGTGCCAGTCATGTGGTACTTTCAAATGGGTGGCTAGCGCAAATTGTTCCTTTTAAGGTGGACCGGAACCAAACGCTCTTAGTCTTAGAAACCTCTACTTGAAACCCCTGAGGCTAGGGTTCATATCGATTACATTCGCGCGAATGTAAAGGTCAACTATTATTCAGTTGACAAGAAGTAGAATAGTGTTCGGATTGATAGTAGAGTAACCAAGTCAAATATTTCATTCAAAAGTTCAAATTCTGGCAATGTGTTTCGCGTTTTTTAACTCGTAGCCAATGAATCTGGTACGTCATGCAAGAAACTATTTTTTGATCCATGGATAATCAAATAAATAAAAAAGTAAAACTTTTCATAAACCAAGATTATATATAATTCAATTAAAACAATTTTCATCCTCAGATGATAAAAACAAACAATTTTCTTTTTAGAATCTGCGTTAATATCACACACTGAAGATTACAAAAGCGCTGAAGAAACTAATCAGAAAATTGGCATCAATGAAATATTTTCTCTAAAATAATAAGAAGAAACTATCATCATTACTTGTTTATTCTTAAAACTTCCTAATTTGATATTCTTAATAAATATTTTCTTGCCAAAATACATATATCTTTAAATATTTATCAAATACATATATTTATAAAAATTTAGCCTTTTCAAATTTATCTTATTTTTTTATTATTATTTTCTTTCAAAAATTATACTCAAATATTTATTTTTCTTTTTCTAAAATAAATCTTGAATATCTAACATTATTCCTTTTTTTTTCAAGCCTCCGTCATGAATCGAATTTCCTAGATTTCTTATACCTAAGTTTTCAAGACTTATTTCATAACAATAACTTTTGTTTTTACCACATTCCTTTTGTCTTTTCATATACTGATCAAAATCATTGCAAATATATCATAAGACTGAGAGAAAATACAATTTTCTGAAAAAGGGCAAAATCGTAATTTCGGTAAAAAAATCTAAAATTTTTCTAGATCTCGGATGAAGAAACGGACTTCACTTGGGTTGGAATCGTCTGTAATCTATATTTCTGCGTCGATTTTCGGTCGGTGCAGGTGTCGAATTTCTGATTTTTCGAATAGAGTGTCGGGTCTTGAAGTAAAGCGGGTTTTGAGAGACATGTGATGTGAAAAAGTCACCGCTACATGTACTCTTGAGAGCACATGTTGCGAAGTAGAGAGATGATGGAAATGGATGGCGAGATAGTCTTTAAGTGTCAATCACAGAAAATAGGACATTATGGGAATTTTGGAGTTTGTTAATGAGGAAAAGACAAAAGAGCCCGATAGTGGTCATGCTTGCGAAAAAAGACGAAACATACGGGATGAGAAATGGGGATGCGGTGGCTAGGTTTTTGATGTTTTTAGAGAGTGTGCAACTTCTCTCTAAGATCCGTTTGTCGGTTGAGTCAGTTTCTTCGAGGCCCGAAGGAAAGTTGCTACATGTAGCGGGACTACATTTGGAGCCGCGGTTTGGGGCAATTTAGACAAACTCAGGTGAATTGGGGGTTTACCACCACTTGCTTTAAACCTTGTTTAAGTGTTTTGTTAATGGTTGAGTTGATTTGAGGGTGAGTAGCAGGTAGTTTGTTTCGTCGGTCTGAAACTTGGGGCCGGGTGATGGAAAATGTTGAACTCGTTTGAACTATTTTAGGGACTGTTTTGGGTGATTGCTTCATAATTAATGCAATAAATTATGTTTTGGTGTGTATGAGGTCGAAAATGGCCATTGATATTGGTTTCAAAAAGTGGAACCAATGTTGGATGAGTGGGCTACCCACGGACAGCCCACTGCTCTGTTTTGGGAATGTTAAAAACAATCCCGGTTTGTATGATTTGAACCAAAAACGTCCATGTGTGGTGTGCATGAAATTGTTTGAATTGAATGGCTTGTGTTGTGTGGAAATTAATATGTTAATGTGTAAGACCCGAGAAATTCCAATTTACGGAATAAGGGCAAATCGTAATTTTGATTCTGAGAAATTTTAATTATGGTTAAAAATCCGTAATTAATTCCCCAGATCTCGGATAACAAAGCGGATGCATGCCAGTTGGAATAGATCTCATGAAATCTAGTTAAGCGCGTAAAATTTCGCGATTTCTTTGAAGACGGTCGGATTCGACACGTTTTGAGCATCAGCCGGTTAGTCTTAGTAAAGCAGGTTTTGATGTGACGAAAGCCACATATAACATGTACTCACTTATGCCATAAGTGGGTATGAGTAGATAAATAATGAAAATGGACAGGGGTAGAAGTAGAGATAAAGCGGGAAAGAAGGGACGTAGATGTCATTTTGAAATTTGATTAAAATGAGAATAATGCCAAAAGAGCTACAGTGTCGTCTCTTCAAAAAGCACAAAACGTGCAGTGTGCTACGGGAGGAGAAGCGGCTGGATTTTGGAGATTTTTAGAGGAGAGCACTTCTCTGCAAAAATACGGGGCGAATCCGGCCAGTTGCGGCGGTCTTCCGAGGGCGAAGGAGAAATGTTACGCGGGACAGGCTACGCGTGGACTCCGGGATCGGGAGTTTCTTCAAACTCCTTGAGGTAGGATTTTCTCCCTACTTAGGTTTTACTCTCATTTTAAATGTTTTACTAAATATTGGTTGGGAGGCGTGGTAGGTTGATCCCGATCAAAACTTGGGGCCAGAGATTAATGTAAAATTTTGAAACGGAAATGGAGGCGGCCAGGTAAGGCACACTCCACAACCCAAATGGTGTAAGGTTTGTTTGGGTGTAAATCATGCTTTGATTGAATTTGGTAGGGAATGGCCGTGAATTTCGGGTTCCTAAGTGGCAGTTGATTTGTGATCTTTTCGGGAATAGTAGCAGGGGTTTCCTTATTCCGAGCAATATTGAATATATTTTCGTAAAATTATGTGTTTGGTTAAGTAATTCGACTCGAGATTGCTTGTGTTTGAACATTAGCCAGAGAGAGCTAATTTTTGATGCGTGAGGAAATGATAATTACATAACTTGTGTTTGTGTGATTTAATTTTTATCACGAATATATTCATGTTTATATATTTGCATATGATTAGGCCCGAGATTGGAGCGAAGCATCGTCGTTATAATACCTTTGGAACATCACAGGAATATAGGAGTTAGTGCATGAGATGAGTCCCCAGAGGGGAAACAAGTTCGGAGGAACAGTCTAAAATGTAAATTATCGGAGGGTAGTCCAAATCCAAATAATATATATCAATAGTCGGGTGCCCGAGTTGATATTTATTCATGTCGGAGAGTAATCCCACAAACAAATAATATATATCAATCGTCGAATATTGATTGATATATATTCATCGAAGAGGTTGTCCACTAATAACTATAATGAATTCTCATACCAGAAACGGCCAGGAGTGTAGAGAAGTCGGTGAGGACTTCGGGATACGAGTTGGTCATGTAGACATTGAGTAGGATAAATGCATTTCTTGAATGGGTGTTTACTTTGGAACATTACTTGCACGCTTAGGTGGTGAGTAGCCGTTTAGAATGATTCTCCTCTTGAGCTTTAGCTGCCAGTCGTGGGATCCCCGCTTTTCACGGTGCAGGGTGGGGAGACGGTTCGATCCTTGAGGTTTATTGTGAAGCTAGGGATGTGGCTTTGGTGGTTATGCATGTA
This sequence comes from Tetrastigma voinierianum, assembly GCA_016808115.1. NCBI lineage: Eukaryota > Viridiplantae > Streptophyta > Magnoliopsida > Vitales > Vitaceae > Tetrastigma > Tetrastigma voinierianum. The sequence goes on from JAEQBH010000403.1 coordinate 981,081, forward strand.
TTAGAGCGGCTGCGTTTAATATATGTATTGTTTAAGAGTAAAAATATTAACTCTTGTATTGGGGATATAGTTGGATTCATAGTTTGTATATGTTTTTATGGATATTGTTGCATGGGCCCCGAGTAGTTTTTATCCATATTTGTATATGTGCATATATTGAATTTGTTTGGGACAGGTTTCATGCAGTATTTTAGTGGGTAGAGCTCCGATCTGAAAGGAGACTCTACCGGGTTTTCTAAAGAATGAGCGTCGGGTAACGGAGCCTCCACTTGTATTCCGCGAGTTGGTGTCAGCGGACCGGGTTTTGGGCGTCGCGGCAGGTATCGGAGAGCTGGGTATCACGAATGCACAGGGAGCTCGGGTTGGGTATCCATCACCCGGTAGGTGTGGTTTGATGTTAAGTTTAGGTATGGCATTCAGGAAAATCACGGGTTGCGCTAGGACCCAGCTACGTGCACGTGTGTTGATGTGTTTTGTGTGATTTTGTGAATTATTTGATGATTGATGCGTATGCCATGTCTTGTTGTGTGTTTGGTGTGCTTGACCTGTTTTAGGTGTTGAGATTGTATGTGTGCTTGGTGATTAACACATGGAAGTGTAGAAAATATTTTAGAAAATATTTTGGGTGTTTACCGTGTGTAAACTTGAACCCGAGGAAATAAACAAAATAAATTCATAATTTATTTGGTTTTAGAGGTGAAGTTAATTTTAGGGTTTACGGTGTGAGCGAAGAAGTTAAATAAAATAAATTTTACTAAATTTATTTGGAGTGTTGGAAGATGAGAAAGAAATTTAAAGCCAAGAAAAATAAATTTTACTAAATTTGATGAGAATGAAGAAAATAATTTTCTAAGATTTTACAAGTGATGAAATGGAAGAAAATAAATTTTATAAATTTATTTAGTGGAGAAAAATTTTGATCACAATTGGAAAAGAAAATGAATTTTGTAAATTTATTTGGTTATGAGGTGAGAAATTAATTTTCTAAGGTTTTATATGGTGAAAAATTGAAGGAAATGGAAAAAAAAATAAATTTTTATAAGTTTATTTGATGTATTATGGAAAAAAAAAATTGATTTTTAGGGATTTTTAGAGATTTTCCAATCTTTGGAAATAAATGAAAAAAAAAAAATTCTAATGAAAAAACGGAAAAAAATTTTGTGCGTGAGAAAAATGCGGAATGGAGCTCTGCCCATTTGTATTGCAGAAAAAAAATTTGTATTGCAGGAAGTAAGGCCAAATTATATTGCAAGGAAGGCTTAAAGGGAAGGATTTTGTGTTGCAATACAGTATTTGTATTGCAGAGATTTAGGCTGAGAAGGCTTGGATGGCTGGCTGTGTCGCAATACAGTAGGTGTATTGTGACAGTGGGCTAGGAGGTGGAGTGTGCGTGTGAGGCGGGCCACGATACGACCATGCTGTTATGCCTACCACAGCCCGCAATCTGGCCCAGCTAAGCGCGAAGTCTTTGCGTCACGAGCCTTTAAGCAGCCTTGCGCGGCAGCAATGAAGCGAAAGCGGCGCGCTTCGTATGGCCTTGTATGCCAGCGAAGCGGCACGAAGCGCGGAAGTCTACGCTGAAACACAGTAGCCTTGGCCTTGCGGAAGCGCGAAGGCGAAGCGTCTTGGCGAGATCTTTAAGCGCGGCGAAGCGCTGCGAAGCGGCCTTATGACCTTGGCGGCCTTGGGGGCGGGCGGTGGGGCGCTCCTGTGCGCACACAGGCGTGCTCTTTGGGCTAGTGCTTGGGCATCAGGCTTGGCTTTTTGGTTGATTTTTCGAGCGTGATATTTTGAGTCCCTTGGATTTGGACTCGGTTCATGAACCTTTGTTCATCTCGAAATTTTCGAAAAAATATTTTTAAAAATATTTAAAAATCAAATAAAATCAAATAAATTTTGATAAAATTTTGAAAAATAAAATTTTCAAAAATGAAATTTTGTTGAAAACAATATTTTAAGCAGCGAAATGATTAACGTATACAGGTTATGTGTATGATTAGTGTCTCGTAGTTTGTGGTTGTATGCCTTAGAATCTTGTATTGGATTTAACTACCATTTGAAATGGTGATTGCGTGGTAGTTGCGTACGAAATTATATGCATGGTGTAATGCGTATAGGAAAAGGGTAAATACTAAGGTTATGGGTTATGACCTTCGGGATTTGGATCATGAAATGAACAAGAGCCTAGAACCTTCTTGAAATAGATAAATTGAGTGGTTGGAAATTTGGCACCACTTAGGAAATGAGCAGTCGATCCATGGTTGTGAGTCTCACATTAATGTCACTTATCTGCATTGCTAGTTAGTGAAATGAAAGTTAAATGATTACAGTTGCCATGAAAGTTGTGTAAATGGCTAGTAGGGACGAGGGCGTAAGGGCGTCCACGGGGGTGCGGGCATTACATACCCGGTATTCGATAAGCAAGCCCTTGAGGCTATGGAAGTATTCTGATGGCTGTATCGCCTGTTGTAGTATAGCGGGTAGACGGAGATCTGTAACTCCAGGAGGGTTTAGGACGTATCATCCTCCAGAGCATTCACGGGGGAAGAGATCAGGTGGTAGTAGACCATTGGTTCATCACGGATAGTGTTAGAGGCTATGGGAGATTACCTCTGTGAGCAGAGATGAATAAGCTAACGTTTTAGGTAGAGTGAGTAGAAATATGGTGGAAATGGGCAAGGACCTCTTGAGACCTTAGAGGAGCCTTTTGTGTGTGGTGCCCCTAAGTTAGAGGCGAGAATAGGGATGATATGTGTCGGAGTTCTTGAGTTAGAGATCTCGGGGACTCTACTCACAGTGGACTTGAGGGAATTTGGATATATTTAGAGTTCGATGTCATCCACGAGGATGGATTGGGCGATAACCTGGTCGTTATCGATTGTGACGTAGGAGGGGTTCACCGCGTACACACGGGACGTCTTAGTGTGGTATTTCGAGAGGGCGATCATGACATTTTGCCCCGAACATATCTGAGTCAGTGGCCGGGGGCGGTTAGCGGGTTGGCTCGCGAGCCTTACTAGGACGAGGAGGTCGGACTTGGATCTACCTCAGTAGTGTGCGAATATGTGGATGTTTTTTCCCGGATGAGCTGCACGGACTGCACCTCCACATAGAATGTAGACTTATTATTGAGTTACACCTGATGCTTACACCCGTCTCTATGACCGCATAGGATGGCGCGGATTGCGTTGCGGGAACTCGAGTCGACTCTGAGAGCTATTGGACAAGGGGTTTTATTAGGTAGAACTAGCACACTATGGGGCGCTCGGGTTTTGTTGCGAAAAGAAGGACAAGATCAGCCCATTGCATTGACTGGTGTTGAGCGAGTTACGATCGAATCGGTACCCATTCTGGGGATTGATGATTTATTTGACCGAGTTGAGAGAGTGCGAGTCTCCCGAGATAGACGCCGCCTTGGTTACCCATCAGCGAGGTTAGGAGATAGATATCCACTAAGACGGCGTTTAGGACGCGTTATGGGCACTATGAGTTTACGGTGATGCCCTTTAGATTGATGAATGCGCCAGCGGCATTCATGGATCTCATGCACAGGGTGTTCCAACCCTATCTAGATCAGTTTGTCGTAGTCTTCGTAGATGACATTTTGATCTTCCGTCGAGTGGGGCGTGAGTGTCGCTTGAGGATTGTTTCTGACTGTTAAGAGACCGTTAGTTGTACGCTAAGTTCGGTAAGTGCGAGTTTTGGCTTCTTGAGGTGAGATTTTTAGGACATTGCGTGGTGTGGCTTGTCCCAGTGTGTCGGTCGACTAGAGAGGTTGAGGCGATCTCGTTGTGAGAGACGAATGTCAATCTTCGAGGAATCGTGGTTTCTTGGGATTGGCTGGGTATTGCAGGAGATTCGAGGATGGATTGAAGTTGTCCATTCGGGATAGGATCGTAGGACTTCACCTACGGGACATGGACTCCATGGTTGGGGCGGCCCTGACCATAGAGAGAGATTAAGGATAATTGGAACACTCGGGATACGGGTGTTAGTAGAGAAGGAGGATTGACTTTCTCTAGTTCGGGAAGGCGAGAAGACCACCCGCTTCCACTAGTTTGAAATTTAGAGGCCGAAAGTTGGGCTGCAGTGGCGGGATTGCCCGAGACGGGGGGGATCCCGAGACTTTGGGACAATGCGATCGGGTTAGCCGTAGGACATGAGAGTATCGATTCATTTCCTCCACACCACAGTAAGGGTTAGAGGAACCGAGTTTGGTTACGAGGTCTTATCTGGCACTCCAGAGCGGTCTGACTAGGCGGAGGGCGGAGTGTGGGTCGAAGTCGGGGGCCGGATCGAGGAGTTGCGCCGCGAGACGTTGTGGACCTTAGGGGGTGAACATTGGTTGTTGATGTCGGGTTTGACATGGATGAGTTGTGACCATTGGGTTGTCGATGAGTGAGACTTAAGTAGATTGTCATACTCGATACTGACGTGGATTTGGGCTTAGAGGTTAAGGCCTTTAGAGAAGCGGAGTATAGATGTTTTCCCAGGATGCGGGGTGAGAGTTGACGATAGGTCGAGATTATGAGTGAGAGATCTCACGAGATTCTATCATAAGTGGACCGGGAGTGGGTGCGGTATGGTCATTCACCGCTCATGGTGAGTGTGGGTTGAGTTGTCTTTAAGAATTTACGTCCAATGAAGACTCATAGTTGAATCGGGAAATGTAAGAGACTAGGGGAGATATCCGAATTTACACGTGAGAATGTAATAGGCTTGAAGTGTAAGCTGAAAGTTATGTTGCCCAAGATGAAAACACACGGACACGGTTATCACGCAGACTCAGAGTTAAGTGATAGGAGTCGGGAGTGACTTGAGGTTTAGATACCCCTTTTGGAAATTGCATTGGGTGTTGTTGAGCTGGCAAGGGCTCGGTAAATGGATGTCATTCATGACATGGACTAGGTTGACAGTCCATTGGATTGTCAGTGATTGTGACCTTGGAGAGGTTAGCGTTTACACACCAAGCAAGGGTCGTGTAGGGTTACGTGTGTATGGATTACACATACAGATTGTTAGAGGACATGTTGCGGGCATGTGTCTGGATCATAAGAATTAGGATTAATTGCCCTTAGTGAGTCAGCCTACGACAATAGTTATCGAGGCGAGTGTGCGAGATGTCACCATATGAGGCGCGTGTATGGGAGGCCATGTAGATCAGATTATGTTGGGCCAGAGGTGGAAGAGAGCTCCATCGGCACAGTCCCGATCGATTCGAGACACCTTAGAGAAGGTGAGCTTGATGGGACGGTGTCTTCTCATGGCCACTGAGGCGCGAAGAGGCATTATGCGGATGTGCGGCGTCGACCCTTAGAGTTCGAGGTTGGGGATCACGTCTTCTTGAAGGTGATGCTGGGAGGTGGTCGGGTTCGACGGCGTGGGAAGCTATCGCCCAGAGGTTCATTGGACCTTCGAGATACTCGAGAGGATGGCAGATGCGTCTTAGGTTGGCGTTATCGCCCAGCATGACAGGTGTCCACGAGGAGTTTCACGTCTCCATGCTCCGGAATTATGCACTCCAGATCCAGCTCATGTGGTGGATTGGGGGCAGATTGAGGTTGACACGGATGGGACCTTGAGGAGGGACCAATGTACATTGTTGATAGCCGTTATCGGGTCTTGCGGCCTTGAGGCCAGGTGAGGTAGTGAGAGATGCTATGGGCGACGCGTAGGTGGAGGGGAGTCACGTGGGAGCGAGGACACGATGCGGGCCGTTTATCCCTTCTTGTTTAGGGATGAAGGTACGTAGTTTGGTTGTTTAGCATTAAATGACTAGTTTGCATGCATAGTACAGTGCACGTTGCATATGCATGTGAGTGTGAGAGATTGTCTTGAATTTCGGGACGAAATTCCTTTTAAGGAGGGGAGAATGTAAGACCCGAGAAATTCCAATTTCTGGAATAAGGGCAAAATCGTAATTTTGATTACAAAATTTTAATTACGGTTAAAAATCCGTAATTAATTCCCTAGATCTCGGATGACAAAACGGATCGCCTTGGGTTGGAATCGTCTCCACGAGGAAATCTAGTTAGCACGTAAAATTCGCCAATTTGTTGGGACGGTCGGATTCGGCACGTTTTCGAGAGCATCGCGGTTCGGGTCTTAGATAAAGCAGGTTTTCGACGTGACGAAAGCCACATATAACATGTACTCATATGCCATAAGTGGTATGAGTAGATAAATAATGAAAATGGACGGCCGAGGTAGAGCCGAATGTCAAAACTGGGAAAAGAAGGGACGTAGATGTCATTTTGAAATTTGATTAAAATGAGAATAATGCCAAAAGAGCTACAGTGTCGTCTCTTCAAAAAGCACAAAACGTGCAGTGTGCTCGGGAGGAGGCGAGGCGGATTTTGGGAGATTTTAGAGAGAGAGAGCACTTCTCTGCAAATACGGGCGTCCAGGCCAGTTGGCGGTCTTCGGGCCCGAAGGAGCATGTTTTCTACGCGGGACGAGGCTCTGGCGTGGACTCAGGGATCGGGAGTTTCTTCAAACTCCTTGAGGTAGGATTTTTCTCCTACTTGAGTTTTACTCCCGTTTTAAATGTTTTATACTAATGTTTCGGTTGAATGAGGCGTGGTAGTTTGATCGATCCCAAAACTTGGGACGAATTAATGTAAATTTGAAACCAAATGGAGGCGGCTCGTGGGCTGCTCCATGACTGAAAATGGTGTAAAAGGTTTGTTTTGGGTGTAAATCATGCTTTAGGTTGAATTTGGGCTAGAATGGCGGTGAATTTTAGTTCGCTAAGTGAGCCGTTGATTTGTGATCTTTCGGGAATAATGTAGGGTTTTCACTATTCGAGAACAATATTCAAGAATATATTTTAGTAAAATTATGTGTTTAGTTAAGTAATTAGACTCGAATTGCTTGTGTTTGAACATTAGCCCCGAGACGGCTAATTTTGATCGCGTGAAATGATAATTACATAACATGTTTGTGTGATTTAATTTTTATGCGAATATATTTATGTTTATATATTTACATATGATTAAATGAATTGGGCCGACATACGTGCATTCCGTATGCCTTTGGAACATCACTGGAATATAGGAGTTAGTGCGTGAGATGATCTAGAAAGCTTGAGTTCGGAGGGTAGTCTAAAATGTAAATTATCGGAGGGTAGTCGAATCGAATAATATATATCAACCCGTCGAGACGGCCCAGTTGATATTTATTCATCGGAGGGTAGTCCATAAACTAAATAATATATCAATGGACGTGATTGATATATATTCATCGGAGGTTGTCAGTAATAATATAATGAATTCTCATACGAGGCTTAGGCGAGTGTGAGAGAGTCGGTGAGGACTAGGGATCTGAGTTGGTCATGTAGACATTCAAGTAGGATCATGCATTTGCTTGAATGGGTGTTTACTTTGGAACATTGCACTGCACTTAGGTGGTGAGTAGCCCGTTTAGAGGCGATTCTCCTGCGAGCTTTAGCTCACCCTAGTCGTGGGATCCCCACTTTGCGGTGCGGGGGCGTCAGGAGGCCGGGTTCCGTCCTTGAGGTTTATTGTGAAGAAAGCGGGATGTGGCTTTGGTGGTTATTACATGTATTAGAACCCTTCACGTTTAATATATGTATTGTTTAAGAGTAAAAATATTAACTCTTGTAACTGTGGGGATATAGTTGGATTCATAGTTTGTATATGTTTTATGGATATTGTTGCATGGGTGAGGCGTTTTTATCCATATTTGTATATATTGCATATATTGGACCCATTTGGGACCGGGTTTTCATGCGGAGTATTTTAATTGGGTAGAGCTCAGGTACAAGGAGACTGATTTTCTAAAGTGGCGTCGGGTAACTTGGAGCCTCCACTTGTATTCCCGCGGAGTTGTGGGTAGTCAAGCGGACCCCGGGTTTTGGGGCGTCACATAATGCATAAACTTAATGTGTTAACAAGAAGCCATAATTATATAAAACATAATTAGGTGTGTAGGCCATTGGAAATGGAATTGTGATTGGCTCAAGTGAGCTAATTTGGGTGATGATTGACCAAAATTGAATAACATGTGGTGTGAGTGCAAATTTGAGAATATATGCATAGTAGATATATTGGTGTAAATTGCATTGAATTTTCATAACATGTTGTATGTGATTTAAATATGTTAATATATATGCATGTGAATATATTAGCATGAATGTTTTGAAATGGCATAATGCATTTCATATGCACCAGGGTAACCTAGAAATTAGGTGTGAGTGCATGACATGAAATTGAAAGAAAAACGAACATGGTTGCGAAAGGAATTTCAATGGATGATTTTCCGGAGAATGGTGTTGGGAGATGGTCCAACAATATCACGTCGGAGGAAAGAGTGGTGTTTAGGAAGGTTCTCCAACACATTCGCCTCGGAGGTAGTCCTATACTTTTATCGAAATTCGGTAGTGTGTGTTTTCAAGAACAACAAGTTTATTTGAAAGCAGTTTTCATATGGCTTTAGGCAAGTGTGAGGGAGTCGAAAAGGACTCGAGACATGAGAATGGGCATGTAGACATTCAAATAGGATCACGTATTTACTTGAGTATGTGTTTACATTGAATCATTGCATATGCACTTAGGTGGGGAGTAACCCATTTAGGGTAATTCCACTATTGACAGTGCTCACCACAGTCGAGGAATATCATTTAATTACGAGGGGTGTTCGAAAGAAGACAACTCATTTAGGCGGAGTTTTGAAGAGCGGGGTTGTGGCTTTGATGTTTTTGGTATAACATGTATTAGAATTGTAAATTTTAATATATGTTGAATTAAGATAAATGTAAAAACTCTTGAACCATGTAATATATTTGGTTATGATATATATTTTGTGAGTTGAACTATTGGAATATAGTTGGGTGTATTTTGATGAGTGTTGGTGTATGGGCCCAAGGGGTCATTTTTACTCGAGCATGGGTCGCGATCACACGAGACATATAGATTTTCAGCGGGTTGTGGGTTGTCCGACGGACCCCTCAGTTTTGAGCGTCCTGATATCATTTTGACTTTTCCAACTACTTGCCGTATCTTCTTATTAGTCTACACAATTCTTGCACTTATGTTTTTTTTTTTTTCATTCTCATACTCAAAGCAATTCGATGCGACATCACAATTCTTTTTTTTTTTTTTTTTAAAACGAGTGAAATCTAATCGAAACTTCTTTGGGGTTAAATCAAGTGAAAGAAAATTAAAGAATCTACGTCGAAAGAAATCTAGAAAAACAAAATAAGGAAGATCTTACTAGAAAATTTGTTCTTCAAACCACAGATAAAAAGTCATACGTTCACGTAAGACCAGAAATTGATTTCTGGAATAAAGTAAAATCGTAATTTTGATTCTGAAATTGTAATTCACAGGTTAAAAATCAGTAATTAATTCTCTAGATCTCGGATGGCGAAGCGGATTGCCGTTGGAATTGTCTCATGAATCTAGTTATACGTAAAATTTCATAATTTTCTTAGGCCGGTCGGGTGTAGCGTTTTCGAGGCATCACGGTTCGGGTCATAAATAATCGGTTTTGATGCGACCAACCACATATAACATGTACTCATGTACCATAAATGGTATAGTAAAATGATGAAAATGGAAGAAGTAGAGATAGTCTTAGAAAATCAAATCGAAGAGGGACATAATGGGTATTATAGAAATTGATTTAAGTATTTAGAAGACAAAATAGCCGATAGTCTTACCATGCTTGAGAGCAAAACGTGAGGAACAAAAATGGAGTTCCAGTGGCTGATTTCTTGAGAGCTTTTTAGAGAGAGAGAGTGCTTCTCTCCCCAGATCCGAGGCGTCCGTAGGTCGCGGTCGAAGCGGAGCGAAGGAAGATGCAGCGGCGAGGACACGTGGACCAGTTTGGGAGTTTTGACAACTCGAAGGTAGGATTTTCTCCCTACTTGCGTTTTATTCCCATTTTAAGGGTTTTCCATGTTTGAGTTGGTTTGAGGCGTGAGGCCGTTTGGTCGGTCCGAAACTTGGGGCAGAGTTGTTAGAATTTTTGGGATTTTTGAGGGGCCGTGGTATCCGAAAATAAGTGGGCTGTTAGGGTCTTTGATGCAGAAATTTTGCGTTAAAATGCATGTATTTGTATGGAAAAGTAGGGAATGGGCGTAGGATCGGTCCCAAAACATGGGGCCGGAATTGTGGAAATTTTGGAGATTTTGGGCTGTCCCAGTGAATGCGAAGCTGATATGGCGTGTGTTAGGAATTTATGGAATAAATTCTATTTTGGTCGATTAGGAGGCCAGGAGCTTGGGGAGATAAAAATCGGTTCAAAGAGGCAGGTGTAACAAGTGTGAAACTGCCAGTGGAGCCGACCCACTTACTGCAGTATGGGATTTGTAAAGCAGTCCACAGTTTCATCAATGAAATGGATAAGAATTGTTGAAGTGTTGTGTGCTCGAAATTGTATGAAATGAATGGCTGCGTTGTGTGGAATTAGTTAGGTTAATACATTAAGTGTGTATTTAGTCTGATGACGATTACATGGAAATTAAATTGTGATATAAGCCATTGGAGATGATTATGATTTGCTCGAGTGAAATTTAATTTGGGTGATGGTTGATATCCATTGAATTACATTATTGTAATTGTGGTTGATTGAAAATATGCGTATTGTCATATTGTGTAAATGGTTTGAAATGGCATAATGCATTTTCATATGCCTTTGGAGTAACCTAGAGTTAGGTGTGAGTGCATGACAAGGTATTTTTATAAACGGATATGGTTGCGAAAGGAATTTGAAGGATGATAATAGGAGGTGGGTTGGGAGAGATGTTGACGGATCGGCGGATAGGGGTGTGGCTGTTTGAAGACTCAAACGATTCACGCCGGTCGTATTTTTCGAATGTTGATTGAGTATATTTTCAGAGCAAAGTTTTGTTTGAAAATGATTATTTTCTCATACATGGCTTAGGCAAGTGTGAGTGAGTCGGTGAGGACTCGTGACATGGGGTGATCGTGTAGACATTGAGTAGGATCATGTATTTGCACGAGTGTGTGTTTACTTTGGAGCGTTACTGCTTCTTGGCAGGTGGTGGTAGGCGAAACGGGCGGAGTTCTCTCTTGAGCTTTAGCTCACCCTGGGTCGTGGGACCCCATGCATTACCAGTGCAGTATTTGAGAGGCGGCTCATTTGGAGGTTGATTTTGAAGAAGCGGTTTTGTACGGCTTGATGGTTTTTTGGACATAACATGTATTAAATTGTAGATTTTAATATAAGTTTGTATAAAACAAAAGTGTTATCAACTATTGAATTATTGGGAGATAATTGAAGAATAGTTATGATAATTGATTTTATAGTATTAGTTTATGAAACAAAGATTTTTTACTTTCGTATTTGGGATTATATTGCATATATTAGGATTATTTGGGACGGGATATGCGGGTTATGTATTTGGGTAGAGCTCCTAGTACAAAGGGAGACTACGATTCCTCTAAAGTGGCGTCGGGTGGCAGGCCTCCACTTGTATTCCGCAGGTTGACGGGTAGTCAACGGACCCCCGGGTTTTGGGGCGTCACACGTTCTCTGGAATTCTACCAGCCAGAGAGAAATTCAAAGAATAATAGAAATGATTTTCTTTTCTTACTCCAATTTATACATGGGGTATCTATTAGAAAAATTACCTTTTTACCCCTCTTTCATTAAATTAATTAATTAATTACTAATTGAATTATCATTATTATTTTCTCTTGGTAATATACATAAAAATTCCTGTCATTATTATTTTTTCTAACTTAGTCCTATACAAATTCCTGGGTGTTACAATTACCTTCAAAAAAAAGTAAAATGTATAATACATAACAGATTTTCTTAACATTAAATATTAATTCCATTCATTATATCTCACTTATGTTGTGAAGCGCTAAATGTTTCAAAAGCGAGACATAGGAAAGAGTGGGATGCTTTATTATATTATAATTAAAGTGTTTAGATGTAAAAAATGTTAAATATTAATTATATTAAAAAAAATTAAATATTAATAAGTTATAACATATGAATTATTAAAGGATACATTTTAAATTAAAATATTAATGTATGGAATATTTTTTTGAATTTTATTATTGGTATAGGTGATAATCCTTATCCAATGAGCGATATTTATTTATTACGAGTACATTTGGGAGAGCTTATTTATAATTTATTTGAGTTTATCTTCTCACATAAGTACTTTTAATAAAAATTATAAGTGTTTGAAAGAGCCTATAAAAATAACTTATGACCCATTTATAAGCCTATTTTAACTTATTTCAATAAGTTTTATGGAGAAGATTATAAAAAAAAAAACTTATCTAAGTAAATCATTCTAACAGAATTATGTAAAATATAGGAAAAATATATAAAAGAATTCCGAAAAAAAAAACTAAAAAAATAGGAAACTTTAAAATTTCTGAAAAAAAAAATAGAAAACAAATTCCAAAAAATCTTGTAAAAATAAGTAAATTTTGTTTAAAATAATGTGAAAATAGGAAAAAAATCAGTAAAATAATGAAAAAATGAAAAGAAAAAAAGTCCAAAAAATTGTATGCTGAAATAGAGTAAATTTTTTTAAAATATGTAAAAAATAGGAAACAAAATTCTTAAACATAATTAAAAAATAGAAAGAGAATCTATTGATGATGGAAATAATGATATTGATGATGATTTTCTTGATTTAGAATTTGATGTAGATGCATAAGTGTTTAGTTTGTTTTGGAACTTAGAATTTTTGTGATAATGGAAAGCACTAATAATATTTTTTTAGTTCTTTAGTTTTTAGCTTTTTTTTTTAATTTTTAAAAAATTATGACATGGGCTTATTTATTCAAACACTTCAATTTTATAAGTGTTTATAATGGTCTTTTCAGTAATTTCAATTGTTATAAGTGTTTGTGTAGTAATGCATCCAAACACCTTAAAATAATGTATAAGTGCTTTTTAAAATATACATCCAAACACAAATATCTTATTAAATAAAATACTTATGACATAAACTTTTATCTAATAAGCTTTTATAAACTAAGTGTTTAATTAAGTTATTTACCCAAACATGTCCTATGTCTCAAAAAACTAAAATTCTTCAATTACGCCAAAACTCAACTTTTCTATTAATTAACTTATCATTTTTCGGCTTTCAAAAAAAGAAAAACTTACCCTTTTTCAAATGTTTTAGTAAGATAAAAAGTTTAGAAAATAAAGTAGAACAAATAGGAAAAAACCTCGATTATATCCATTCACTAGACTTGGTAAAAGAAAATAGAATACTAGTACATAAGATTAAACACTTAGAAGAATCTAATAATAAGATCATTAACCAGTTAGAAAAACTTACAAAAATAAACAAAGAACACACATATACATTGAAAGAATTAAAGAGACTAGCATATGAATAACTTGTCAAAAGATCAAACATATCTCCAAATATTAGAAGAAGTTAAAACTTTCCACAATATACCCGAAGGTCTAAGTTCAGAAAACCCTGTCAACAAAACAGATTTACCTCTAGTAAAACAAAAAAATATAATAATATTATTATTAATCAACATAAATCATAAACTTGGTAGAATCTACAACAAACCTACCTAGTAGTTCGAACACACAAGACATAGAAGATGTTATAAAAGGCATAAATAATTTAGAAATAGGAAAATCAAAGAAATCAATAGCTATACCTAGAACTTATACTTTTGGAACAAGTAAAAACAAACAAAAAAGTAATGAATAACATAAGATCATTTTCAAGAGCTTCTAGAACAATATCAGAAATAGGAGAAACAAGTAGTAACAATGATCGATTGCTTAGACAAGCTGATAAATATGGAATATAAAAAGATGAAATCGCATATCCAGAAATAGAATATGAAAACTTTAAAATTAATGGTTTAAAAATACTAGAACCAGAAGTAATATTCAAGAAGAAAATATTTGAAAAAATAAATAAATTTATAAAATGTATCAGAGAATAAGAAATCCAATGTTTAGGAAATGATACAATCACATTATAACTATTACGAAAAAGTATAGTAGACAAATTAAGAAAACATTATAGCTTTTGTCATTTAGGATTAATAACTATAGCCATTAAAGGATTAAGAAGGAAAGGTTTAGGAACAAAAACACTAGTACATATATATGATGATTTGGACATATTTGGGTAAAGCAATGATAGCAAGTACAGAAATAGATATGAATAATAACATAGGAATAGTTTATTGTATGTCAGATTTTACGATGAGTCTTAAAGACTTACAACAAGATATTAAAATAGGAATTAAAACAAAAGGATATGAACAAGTAAAATGTAGTAATTTAGTAATTAACATAGGATTTATCGGAAGATGTACAAATTATGCAGATAATAAAGTAAAAATAAAAGTAGAAGATGTGGTAAATCTCTTAACCACCAAATGAGTAGGAATGGTTAAACCAGAGGCATTAAGTACATAAAATTTAGCATGATTAAAATGGGATTTAGAAGATTTCGCTAAAGAACAGAAACAGTTATACCAAAATCCTCTTTAGTATACCAAAATACTTTAGGAAAAGTAGTATAAGATTTATAGTATAAAAGGATGACATAGAGAAGTGAAGAATGCGAAGAATTAACATGAAACAAAAATGAGACCTTCTGTAGCTCTGAAGGAAGAGAGATATGCTCTACCAGAAGCATGGATTAATAGCTAGGGAGGAGAGAGATTTATTAGGAAATGGGGGCATTGGCTTCACGAGAGGGAGGGAGAGAGGAGAGAGGAGGAGGAGGAGAGAGGGGAGAGGAGGAAAGAGAAGAAGAAGAAGGAAAGATGGAAAGAAGACAAAAGATTAATCTATGATATTTTAGGAAATATTGTAGTAATAGAACTAATAGAAGATGATAATGAAACCATAGAATCAGATAACGACTTGGAATTATGGAAGATGAAGTAGTGCAACTTCTCCTACACCATTTGCTAGAAGCCAACCTATGGAAGTAAGACACAATAGAGGAGGAAATTTACCCAAACCACAAGCACACTATGAAAATAGACCTAGACCAAGCAAATCATATGACGAATCTATAGATTTTAGACCTAAAGGAAGACCTTACCCAATAGAAAAACCCTATAAGTTTCAAGGACAAGCCTCAGGAAAAATGCTAAATATAGCAACTCACAATCCACAATTATGGAATAGTGTAATAGACGTATGAAAATATCCAATAGTAGTAGAAGTATGGAAAAATATACCCTAAGAAACAGACCCTGAAACTATGTATAAATATTTAGAAACCTTTCTAGGAGAAAGTACTAGGGCATTATGGGAATCATACAAGACAAATTTTAGGGAAAACTACAACAATTTGCTTCATCTAGGAGGTAATCCATATAATTTTGTAAACCAAATTAGTAGTCTAATTACAGGAGAAGATCCCAACTTAGGACACATTACCCTTCAACAAGAAGCATTATTACATTTAGAACAAATGCAGATAAAATACTAGAAATATATAAAAGAATTCCGCCAATCATTCTACCATTTTTGTGCTATTTCAGGAAATGGATTTAACCAAGAATTAGGAGAAAATTTGTTTAGAAAACTTCTAGGAACATTAGGAAGAGAAATAGAAACCTCATGGAAATAATTAAAAGGTGTCCAACAACATGATATGGTCGAAAACCAAGAAATTTGAGTATAGGACATAGAATAAACCATATAATGAAAATACTTAAAAGAAATTGTAGCGAAATACAAACCCAAAGACAACTTAAGAAGAGTCAGTATAGATTTTGTAAAAATATATTCTTACCACAAACATATGGAGCACAGGAAGATCAAAAATAAAATAAATATAAACCTTATAAATATATAATAAAAGATATTTCTTGAAAAGATCTATTAGAAGAAAACCTTACCTTGATCCTAACAGACATGTTAGAAAATACAATCAAAAAAGAATATATATAAAAATAAACTTAACTGCTATGCATGTGGAGAACCAGATCATTTAGGTACAAATTATCCTAGAAAGAAAAATCTATATAATACTAGGAGTATTGTAAGACCCGAGAAAATCCAATTTTCTCAAAAAGGGTAAAATCTTAATTTCGGTCAAAATCGAAATTTATTAGGATACCGGATGATAAAACGATTTCACCATTGGAATCATCTGCGTGAAATCCCCAGAAGCTGCGTCGAATTTTGTCGAATTCTGAGATCGTCAGAATTTCACGTTTTTCGAGGCTACGATGTCGGGTGCCATAAACGATATTTAGTGTAAACCATGCGCATCATAACATGTATTCATGACATAATTTGCGTAGTGAATGATGGAAATGGATATGAGATGGTGCGTGTCGAAAATCGAGGGATTTATGGATGGCATTTTGGGATTTCTTAATGAATAAGACAAAATTATGCATAGTGTTGTCTCCTTCAAATTGAGCCAAAACGTGAAGGAACCAGAAAAGGGGTGCAGTGGCTATGGAAGATCTGATTTTAGAGAGAGAAGGACCTCCTTCTCTCTAGATTTTCGGGAGATCCGACCATCGGAATTCGTCGGGACAGAAGGAAAGGCGTTACTGCAGCGACGAGGGCTGCGCGTGGAACCACGTTTTGGAGTTTTTCAACAAACTTCATGAGGTAGGGGTTTTATCCTACTTGTTTTAACCCTTATTTAAGTGCTTTGTTGATGCTTGTGTTGGGTTGAGGCCGTGAGTAGCCGTTTGATCAATCCAAAATCTTGGAGCAAAGTGTGAAATTATTTTTTAGACATTTTGGACGGTCGTGAACGTCCGAGAGCGGATTAGGTTGTTTATGTTTGATTTATGTATTAAATTACGTTTTTTGAGTAGTGGAGACCGAAAATGGGTATGGGGTCGGTTCCACGAGAGGAGCCGATGTAGGAAGAGTGGAAGTTTGCCGTCAGGACCGGCCCACTTGCTCTGTTGGGACGTAAAAGCGGTCGGGTTGTGAAATGGACCATAAATGTCCATGTGTTTTGGCATTGGAATTGTTTGATGTGAATGGCTTGAGTTGATTAATTAAAGGAAATTAATAGGTTAATGCTTGATGTGTTAACATGATGCCATAATTATATAAGTTATAATTATGGGTGTGGGCCAATGGAAACGGAATTGTGTTTAGCTCAAGTGAAAGCGGAATTTTGGTGATGGTTATTGTTAAATTACATGTGGTGAAATTGTGAATTGGATGATATATGCATAAATTGATATAATTGTATATATTGTGTGAAATGGCATAATGCATTTCATATGCCTTTGGGGTAACTAGAAATTAGGTGAGTCGTGGCGAAGAATTGAAAGAAGAAAAGCGAAAGCGTTTTGGAAAGGAATTTCACCGGGATGAATTCCGGAGAATGGGGTTGGGAGACGGTCCGTGGTCATTTGGATGAGGACCATGAAGCTATTTCGGAAGGTTCTCGACACATTCGCCTCGGAGGTAGTCCGTATTTCATCCGATCGCCGGTAGTATAGTTTGAAAACAGCGAATTGTTTTTAAAAAAGATGTTTTCTCATACGTGGCCCAGGCAGAGTGTGAGGGTCGGTGAGGACTCGAGGTGTGGAGTTGATCATGTAGACATTCTCAAGTAGGATCACGCATGTACTTGAATGTGTGTTTTCATTGGAGCATTGCATATGCACTTAGGTGGAGAGTAGCCCATTTAGGGTGATTCATTTGCGGGCGTCATTTCGGCTGTCAGAGGGTTGTATTATTTCAGGTACGAGGAGCGCACGAGAGACGGCTCATCCTAGAGGCCCGAGTTTGAGAAAGCCAGGGTTGTTCTTTGATGTTTTAGTTGGATACATGTATTAGAATGTTTTAACTTTTAATATATGTTGTATAAAATAATTTATTAACTCTTGAACTATTACATATAGTTGGTATATATAGATTAGATTGTTGTGTATGGGCCTAAGTGGCCTTTTTGTACTCATGATATTGATGTTTGGGACAGGTTTTGTATCTGGGTAGAGCTCGCCGTACAAAGGAGACTCTGCCCGATTTTACGTGAGAGATGTGGTCACCCAGGCATTCACTTTGAATCATTCCGTAGGTTGACGGGTAGTCAACGGACCTAGGTTTTGAGACATCATAGTATCTTTTAAATTACAAATGAAGACTTAGTAGAAATAGACGAAGAAATATCCGATACTGAAACAATATACAATATAGTTAGCATAAAAGAAGGAAAATAAAACTTAGATAGTGAAAATGAAGATCTAATAAATGATTTAGCAGAACTAGAATTTTTGGGAACATAAATCATGGACAAAATATGCGAACATAAATGGAAAAAGAATAGTGGACTTGATAGTACTAGATGTTTTAAATGTAAATGGTTTCCATATAGATTACATAGAGCAAAATGTCATAAATGTTATTTAGAATGATGTATAATATGTGTAGAAGAATATTTCAACACTAGCCTAAGTATTGAAACGAATGAACATCAGGAAAATGTAAATACTCTCTCTTTAGATGAAAGATTAATAGAATAGAACAAGAAATAATTGTGTTAAAGGAAGGATATAATGATTTAGTTATAAAATTTTGAAAAACATATAGGAAAGAAAAAATTAGAAGAAATCCCAGAAGAATTTATGAATGAAGAAAATAATAATGTAATAATCCATCCTATAGAAACATGTAATAAATTATGAGAAATAAAGGCACCTCAAATAGAATGTCTGATAAGGATAGAAGAATTTTAATAAAAACACATGCACTGTAGATACAGGTTGTACTCATGTAATTATAGATGAGAAAATAATATTGAAAAAATTTATAACCTTAGAGAAAGAGCACACTGTAACGGCCACGTAGTAGACGGATGTCTTAATGGGCTCTGACCATTCAAATACCATATCCAAAATATCTTTTATGAAAAATTTCTACTCTAGCCCAAAATGCTCTTTACCATTAAAAGAAACCTGGATAAAACCTTTAAATCTTAAACATCAAGTCATATTAGGACTATCATTTCTATTAAAAGACAATGGGCAAATAACTTTTAATAAAGATTTTTTTACCCTATCAACACATTGCATGATAAGTCCATTACAAAAGAAATTAGAAATTATAAGTCGGAGAATTAGATAAACAAAGAGAACATTCTAAATAAGCTATTAGTAGATTGTGATGTGAAAAATAAGAATGATACGGCTTAGGAAACATGATATGGGAAGAAGGATTCGAAGACGTAGAATATAAAGATATAAATCTAATAGACTTAGTCCATGTTAGTAATAGTATAAACTACTTTATGATAAATATAAAAGAAGAACAAATACAAACTTTAGTTGATAGGTTAGAAGAACTAGAAATTATAGGTGAAAATGTTTTAAAATATTGGGAAAAAGATAAAGTGCAATGTATATTAAAAATAAAAAACTCGGATTATAAAATAAAAATTGCTAAGATAGAAGCAACTGAAAAAGATAGAGAATATTATAAGACACAAATTAATGATTTATTAAAACTAGATGTAATACGAAGATCAGATTCACCTCATAGATTAGCAACCTTCTTAGTAAACAAACTGGTAGACAAGAGGAAAAGTAGGATGGTGATTAGCATTTCTGAAAGGTTAAACGATAATACGAGGAGAAGATGATGGATACGATATACCAGGCGATGGAGCGATGGTGAGTGTGTAGAAATTAATTGGGAAATCTGAGCTTGTGTCTTGTAGTCTGCCTTGTCGAAGTTAAAGTAGTGTAGTGGTTAGTCAAGTGTCTTCCCTCGAAGAGAAGTGTGCGACTGCGATTTAATGACTTCGACAATATTTGGATCTAATCCTAGAAATTGAATTATGACTAAATGTGGCAATAAGGCTTACAAATTAGTCATGTGATGAATTATATAGATGATGAGAAACCTAGGGTTTCTGGTTTCCTACCGCTCTTGATGGATGTCGATTCAATTAGGACTTATCGTATTTATAAGAGTTATGTTGGTGGGTTGATCTTTCCTACAAGATATTCTCTCGAAGATATATTTGTCTATCTTTCCGATGGGATGTATTGCATCTCTGCCTCAATCCTCGACTCCAACGCTAAATGTGCAAACCTAGTACACACTTACCGGTATGGAATATCTCATTCTTCGACTACCCGAGTGTTGCTTTAACCATGTCACAGAAGTTATCTTCTCTAGATCTCGAACTCCCGGCTTTAGCATGCCAGTTGGCCAGAATGATAACATGTAATTAAACCCCAAAATTAAATCAAACATATGAACTCATATTAATAATCAAATAAGCCAAAACCGAAAATCAATCCATCAAACTGTGGTTATGATTGGAAAAACCCTAGAGAAAATAATTAATTAATCATATTATTCACTACATATTGAAGAATTCGAATCATGAAGTAGGTTAAAGGAAAAACTACAGAAAACTTCGTCTTTGCGATCTTTCGAATCCGATACATCTTGATCTTTCCGGCTTAATTGATTTAGAAAGACAAATGCACGATCGGGAATCGATATATACGTGAGTTCATTTATGTCGGGATAGGATTAGAGCCAATCAATATATATATATAGAAAAGGGTGGTCATTTAGGTATGACAATCTGATTTTATTAATTGTAATCATTAAGTTTCGGATGTAATCTACCCGAGTTTGCATTTTTCAAGGAAAGTCATTCCTAACATTATGCTAATTATATCGTTTTCCTTCATCTTCTACCGTGTGGTAGTTTAATCTCTTGATTATTTAATCGAATTAGTGTGTTATGAAATTTTGTGACACAAAATTTTCACCATTAAAGTTGATGTAATGTCCGGTTCATCTAAATCGTTTAAGTCTAACATAAATGTTAAACTTTTTTTGATATATAAATTTGGAGGAAGCTCGATTATCAATTAAGATATCAATCTTTTGCCGGTCACTTGTATTAAAATATTCTCCCTTAATCTTATAATTTGTAATCTTTTTGTTAGTTCAGTGTTTTAAATGTTATTCTTGGATAGATTAAATCATTTGTAAGCGTTAAGCTAGAACAAGATGATGCAGAATCTAAATGTTGAAACATCACCTATATCAGTAAAATCATCTTGGCCCGTCTTTTAGAGCGTTTAAATTGGATAGGCTAGTCGATATCATGAAATAATAGTGGCAAATCTATATAATCTTTTGAGCAAAATACTCGATGTGATGTGTATTTGATAATGCATCTGTGATACTTATATGTTATAGAGTAAAGGTTTATTGCCTTCTCTCATGAAATCTTGTCTCTTAAAATCTGAATCGAACTTGAGTTCTATCAAAATCTTTATCTGAGATTATAGGATATTTTAGGTAAATATTAAAATCAATTTTGGTATTTAAGATTTCCTCTAATAATTCCTAAAATAGCTTCCTTTTTGTTTATAATCCTATTGTCTAGTAGTGCTAAATCTATAGGAGTATCAATACCTTCCCTAAATGTTGCACTTATAATCATTTGTATAGATCCTATATAAATCCATCCAATCTTACAACGATCTTTTTCATTAATCTTTGAAATCCTTTGAATTAACTCCCTTTTTTCTAACAAGGGAATTTCAATCTTATTGGAGGTTACCTCAATATTTAAAGCTTTTTCTTTTAGACTTAAGCCATAATACATTATATTTTTTCTTAATCAGAATTTTCCCATAGTTTCCTATTAAATCCACGAGTATTCGGTTATCGCATGTGTCGAGCTTTTTTAATCTTTTAAGCAGTTGGTATCGAATAGGAATATCTGAGAAAAATCTCTGATTTTCAATCTTGATTATCAATAATCTCACTCATCTTCTTCAGAATAATCTAAATCTTCAGTATCATAATCTGTTTCAGAATCTGTTTCATAAACTGAATCTCCTGATTGTAAATCATCTAAGTCTTCTAATTTTCTAACCTGAATAAAATCTTCTTGACTAATCATTTTTTCGATATCATCATCAATCTCAATTTTCTTTTTATTAAATTTGTTTGGACATTCATTTGCATAGTGTTCAATCTCATTACGAGCTGCTCTTGCATTCTTTTTTTGTTTAAGTTCTTCCTATAAATCGTTCTTCTTGTCGGATTGTTATTACGATTTCTCAGAAATATCACAGTCTTTGTAGCACAAAATCTTCTTCTTCCAAATACATTTGGGAATCTATTTGGTTTTCTATTGGGAAATCTATTTGTGGTTGTATGGGAATCTTTTCTTTGTTTTTGGAACATATGGTTTTTTCAAATCTCCTATTACAGTAATCAAATTATTCCCTCTGCAACAAAGAACATTTTCTTTTCTAATCATTTTTGCTTTCTTAATCAAATATGCTTGATGACACCATTCACTTAATCTTTCTTTTAGGAATGAAATTCTTCTTCCTAAAGTATCGGAATTGACAAATGGATAATCACGAATTAGTGCAAATCCCCATGGATCTGAATCTTCCCTGAATAAGTATGTTTTAGGTACATAGTAAGCTGTACCAATCTTTCCATATATATGGTAATAATAATCTGGAATACACAATGTATTTAATACAAAAACCGAGATATCATTGTAGTCTGGTATTTAACAAGCATGGAGCCTTATATTTTTCCATGTGCGAGGAATCTCTCTATCGATGCCATCCTTCTCAGGAATTCAATCCTTACTTGAGGTGTATGACTTTGGATTCTGATATCATTTATATTATAATGAGACAGAGAAAATCCAAGATTTTGGATAAAGGGTAAAATAGAAATTTCGGTTGGAAATCCGGAAATTTTCTAGATCTCGGATGTGAAACGGGCTTTAGTTGAAATCGTCTCGTGAAATTTAATTCTGCGTCGAATTTCGTTAGATTAGGGGTGGTCGGGATTTTAGCGTTTTTCAGTGTAGGGTGTGTTGACACCACATGGCAAGTTAAGGGGATGCCATGGCACCATAGAAGTGTGACATGGCATGATAGTAGTGGCTACCATGGTCGTAATGGGAGAAGGGATTCCATGGCGAAGTATATGATGTAGCGTGTGGTGCATGATGTAAATGCAAGGGGAAGAATTAAAGAATAAGAAGAAAAAATTATGGGAAAAAGGAGAGGCCACACATTGAGACATGAGGAAAGGGAGGCAATTTACTCCCTTGTGCAGTATGATGAATTCTCAAGGGTGAGAAAATGACTGATAAGGAGAAGAGAAAATGTGAAATGAGGAGAAAATGAAAGGAAAATGAGAAGAGAAAGAAAAAGAAAGAAAATAGTAAAAGAATAAACGGAAAGGCAAACGTGGGGAGGAAGAAAGGAAAAAGGGATGCAGAAGGTTTGTTCTCCCATTTTTAGTGAGAGAGAGAGTCTTCCTTCTCTCTAGGTTTGTAGGAGATCCGGCCGTCGGATTCTTTCGAGACAAAAAGGGAAGTGTTCTACACGGAGAGGACAACGTGTGGACTCCGGTTTTGGGGTTTCTTGACCTTCAGAAGTGGGATATTTTCCTACTTGATTTACTTTTAGCCTAAAGGCTTTATAATGGTAGGGGTTGTTGGTGGGAGGCCATGTAAATTAGTTCCATGCTTTGGAATTAAAGGGTATGGATTTCATGATCAGTTTTCGGACTATGTGAGTTAGGGTTTCACCCAGAGCTGAGAGTTTTACAGGTGTGTCAGTTTGTTGTTGTGATAAAGATATTAGTTGGGCCGATATGGTTCATGTTTGTGAAGAGTGAGTGAGATGCTGTTGAATGGTCCCACAGTTGAGACCTTGTTGTATGTGTTATGTAAACGCTTGAATAACATGCTAAGTGTGGAAATATGATGTTGATGCATGCTATTTAATGTATTAACATGATTTGCATGGAAGTAGATTACATTTATAAATTATAATTTTATGGATTGTAAATGTTTCATGTAGTGCTCATTCATGCATGTAGCGTAGGGGAAAATGCATGGGCATCGTGCATTTCATATGCACGGTCACATCGCGTCAGGTCGGGTGTGGGTGCAGGGTAAGGTTTATTCATCGGTGTTGGTGAGTGGGTCATGAGCTCGGGAAAAAAATGGAATGAAGTCAGTGAGATTCACGAGTGTGTAAATGATGAAATGATAAATTACATGTTTTGGGCGGAGCAAGTTGAGGTAGATCCCAAATTGAAAGTCCACTTGGGTTATTCACGGTTAGACATGAATTCTGGAAGACGATGCGAGTTCGTGAAAATGTTGAAAAAGGCGTGCGGCGTCCCTACGGTGTAAACTCGAATCAGATTTGCCTGAAAATAAAGGAAAGAATCAAAATCGAGTTTTGATAAATAAAATTGGAGGGTGTCGATGGTTTTAGTCATGGTGTGTGACGGGTTTAGTCACGCTTGGCATTCCAAGTGTGAAGTCGAGTTTGGGACTTGGGTCGTAAGCATGAGGGTCACGCTCATGCATGTTATAGACATTTCATATAGAGAATAATTGTATGGAGTGGGATTGATTGTTTATATATCATAGTGCATGCATTTAGGTGGGAGTAACGCTGTAGGAAAACTCTCTTGGGCTTTGCTCGCCCCAGGTCGTGGGACCACTCGGTACGGGGGACTATCAGGGAGACGGTACGCAGTAGAGGTATCTATTGAGAAGAAAGCCGAAATGTGGCTTTAAGTAAATATTTTGTAAATATGTATAAAGCTTTTTGTAGAACAAGCATGAAAACTATGAGAATATAGTTGAGATTTTTGTTTTATGAGTATGGATGTATGGGCCTCATGTGGCTATTTTACTCATGTGTGTGTCTCATGTCTGAGACATATAAGTCATGAGGGAGGCTTTTAAAGTTGTGGTGAATCATGGACACCCTGATTTGAAAATGCTATTATCTCAAATAAAGCTGCTTCTTTTGTCGATGCTCTTAAATTTTGCAATACTGTGAAGCAGATTTAATCATTGCCATTCATATATCTTTTCCATCGTAGTGACATCCTATTTACACTTAGTGCTAATCAGTGATGTTTCCCACTATCTAAGGTGAAGAGATATCACGGATTACAATCCAAAATCTAAGTATATTCGAATGGGTTTATACCTTCTGGTCTTAATCTATCATTGGTGAATCATTTCTTGTTTCTGATTTCATGAACATAGGTTGTTAGGCAGGTTGGTGTTGGGGGCATACCTGAGTCTAAATCTTCTTGCGTTGGAGGATTACGGAATATCCATTGCTGCGGTTTCTCACGAGGGTGTCGGAGTTGAAGCCTCAAATCATAGGATTTTCTTCCATTTTTAGATTACATTTTGGGATGTTTAATCTTTCAAAGGTTTTATTAAAAATCTCTAGGTCCTTGTCTGAGCATATGTTAAATCATTTAATCGTCACCTTGAGCCCATTCTGATGCGAATAGTAATTGTCTACATCCATTGGTTCATAATCATCTTCTTCAGAATAGTCTTCTAGATAATCTATTTCTTCAAGTATTTCAGTACAATATAAATAAAATATATTGGGTGTCCAATCTATATCTTCTATGATCACGTCTGTATAAATCAATAATCATAATATAAATGAATGCGAATTTACGTATAAATATTGTATCATTTTCTTAAAAATCTATCGTATTTCTTTGGAAAATCTTTCCTTGTTGAAGGTAGAATATAGGGTTCTTACAAATCCTATTATTTTTCGTTTCAAATCTTCTAAACTAATCATGTTCCGCAATCATAGATCCATAATATTTCTGATTATTTACGTATAATCTTTGAAACTTGTAATCTCTATTATTAATCAGATGAAATCTTCATAAGGTAGGGTATTTACAGTTCAATCTTCATCTTCATGATCATTGTTAAATGATTTCCATACTCGGTCTGTAATCTCGGCTAAAGTTTGATTAATATTCTCAAAGTGTTTGATTGTATTACATTAATCTTATTTGAGTGAAATCCATTCGGTTAATAAATTA
Organism: Tetrastigma voinierianum; assembly: GCA_016808115.1. Taxonomy (NCBI): domain Eukaryota; kingdom Viridiplantae; phylum Streptophyta; class Magnoliopsida; order Vitales; family Vitaceae; genus Tetrastigma; species Tetrastigma voinierianum. Next base: position 1,006,926 of record JAEQBH010000403.1, read on the forward strand.
CGATTGGCTGTTCTAAATTTCTTTGTTTCAATCTTATATTTTCTTCTAAAAGATTCATACTGTGTTTTAAAGAATCCCTTCTTAGTACTAATCTCCTACAAGTCAGACAACTATCAAATCCTGGGTCTTGCATTTTTAATCCTAGCTCTGATGTTTTAAATAAAATCATTATTTGTTCAGAATATAAGCACGATTATGGGTCCACTACGCTTCCATTATCATTCCTTTTCTTGTGCAATGGGAATAATGTCGGAGCATGTAAGTGTCTATTTAATCTATCGAGACCAGAAATGGCGAGGACTCTTTCTTCTTATTATAGTAGGGACACCTTCAAATGTACCATTTCATTACTAGTGGTTTCCTACCTTAGGGCGTAGGCGATAAATAAAGAATTTTACTTGAATTTAATGGACCAATAATCACAAATATTTTCCTAAATAAACACGATTTTATTTCTACATATCTTGATGCTTAGGTGAATCTAGCCTTTCATTACAAGCTTCAACATTTTTACAGATAAGAGAAAGTAAAAGTAAACTTACAATCTTAAGCAGAATAGCTTTTCCACTAGCACTCTTATTTTACATTAGAACACTCTCTTACATTTTTTCCGAATGTCCCCTGAATGTTCTCTTCACCTATATTTATGGACTTAAAATCGGATTTCAAAAAATCATAAGAATCTTCGACAGTTGATGGTTTTCAAAAAACCAGGGGCGATCGAAAACCATGGGCTGAATCTGTGGGCGATCAAATCATCTTTATCTTGTCTGGGAATCTCTTCTTTTTCAGTCATCACTTTCTTTTATCAAATCATGCTTTTTCTTTGTCGGGAATCTTTCACGTGCATCATATTTTGTCGGCCATCGAGTCTCTTTCTTCTTTAATTATTTTTGTAGTTTAGTTCCTGTAGAGACGGAATCTTTGCGAGTACTCTTCATCGGCTAATCTTTTAGACATAATCTAAGGCATATTATGGAAGAGGGACAGATTCTCTGCTTCAATCATGTTTATCTTTTTGACAAAAATCTTCTTGGCGAGTGGGTGTGTCTGCGATCTGAAATCATAAACGGAACCCGATCGGTGCCGGCTTGCCGCAGCTTACGAGATAGTAGCTTTAAAGCATTCTCCATCTGTCGTTTTACGACAATCAATCCAAGTCCCCTTCTATAATGAATGTTTTCTTCATTAAAGGGCTTGAAAATCTTTCTAGTGTTTGTAAATCATATTATTCCTTTCTGGGTCACTTTTCTCATACGAATGAAGTGCAGACAGAATCTTCAGATTATTTTCAAAAATCTTGGATTCTTGAAAATCGAGTGCTAATGTATCGATAATCGATATAAGGGAGTTATTTTCAAAATTGTCTTTTACTCCCTCTTTTATCTGACAGGTAAATTATAATTCCAGGAAAATGGAATTATTAATAGTAAGTGGAATGGTGGCCCAATCTTGCAAATCATACCAATCACGAATCTCTTCAGAATCTGCTCCTTGTAGAAAATAAATTCTAGGATAGATTCCTGATTTATCAATAATCATATTTTTTGTATCGGATAACCCGAATAATCTTTCCATCATATCAGAATGTAGTTTGATGAGTTCCTTTTCGAGTTCATCTCCTTGGTTTCAAAAATCGGTTTTGTCCTAGAAGTTTGAGGGCTATGATGAAATCGTTTGTGGGATTCTCCTTTTTCAAATTTCTTTACCGATACTGAATCCTCTGAAATATTTATTTTTGAAAAATCGATGCTTCCTTTCAAATAGGAAGAAAAATCGATGCTTCCTTTCAAATAGGAAGTTAAAATCTTTTCATTTTCAGTGAATGTTTTAACACGATTTTCAAAATCAGTAACAAATCTTTTTACGTCTTGTTTTACATTATTTAAAGTGGATTCTGATTCAACAAGACGATCAAGGCAATCAGTTAAACTTATAAGTTGATCAAAGATTTTTGACATTTCTGATAAGCTTTCTACAGCTTCATCAATCTTTGGGTTTTCCTCCATCTCTGGTTAGGAAATCTGCAACAACGTTTTTGTTAGATCGAATTATATCAATATCAAAAATATATTCAGAACAATAAGTTTGCCATCTAATCAATCGTTTGTATTCAGGTTTTGAAGGTAAATTATTTTATAAAAGCTTTAACACGAGTGTTATGCGTTCTAAATAAGAATCTTTTAGGTAATAAAAAATATGAGAATTTCCTTAATCCTTTAATAAGCGCGAAAATTCTTTTCCATTTATATGATATCTTTCTTAGTAGGGGTAAATGTTCAGTATACCTGCATAATTCTTGACATTGTTTGAATCCTTTTAGAGCTACTTTGACCCGTATTGCTTTCGGATGAATCGGTTTGAGTATTAAATCATCATTATCAAGTGGAAGTTTTAACTTTGGCAAATCAATACATTGGGATTTTATAAATCTAATCTGATCTTCATGTTCTTTAGTAAACACAAATCTATTCTTTTCACTTGTTAATTTTCTTAATGGTTTTCTCAAATCAGCAGGGTTTTTGATAAATCCTTGAAACATTTAAAATTCTAATCTCTTGGTATTTTCTATCAGTTAATCTCTCGGGGAAAATCTTTAATCTTTTCTAGAATATGATTACGTAATTTTTATTCCATCCGCAATCAATCATTAATCCTAAGAATTCAATCTTTTGTTCTCGATTATGGATTTCTTTTGGATAATCAATACCATGTGTTTTACATAACTCTATAAAAGTATCCAAATGCTTTAAATGTTGTTCCTTTGTTTTTGAAGAGATTAACATATCATCAACATAAACATGGATAAAATCATAATCTCTGAATATATTGTCCATCTTTCTTTGGAAAATCTGAGGGGCGTTTTTTAATCCAAAAGGTAACACATTCCATTCATAGTGTCCCTGAGGAGTACTAAATGCAGTTAAGAGTTTAGATTCCTCAATCATCTTAATCTGATAAAATCCTGACTTACAATCAAACTTTGAATGCGATTACAATTTAGTTTTATGAATCGGTGTTTCTTTGTTTGGTAGGAAATAGCCATCAAATCTGATATTATCATTCAATTGTTTATAATTGACAACCTCACGAACTGTTCCTATTAATCTCATTTCTATTCCCAACCATAAAAATTTGGACTACTATGTGGGCTTTTTGAAGGCCTAATCAGACTTAAATCGCACAGTTCTTTTAATTGAATCTGAAATTCTTTCACATCTAATTCATTATGTCTCATAGGTTTTACCCTAATAATCTTATCGGGATCTTTCAATTCAAGGGTTGCATAAATCTTATTATTTTCCCAAAATTGTAGGGGATTTTCAACATAAAGGGTTTCAAGTTTGGTTTTAATCTGAGAGCAAAAATCAAGGCTTTTTAATAGTCTAGATTCTAATCGGAGTAAAGGTGTTGAGAAATCAGTTTTTGGTACAGGAAGTGGAATAGGGTAATCACCACGCGGCTGCAGTGTGAAGAGAATTGGAAATTTCGAGAATAAGCATGTTTTTAATCGGGGTAGTAATCCGATGGTTGCGAGGTGTTTTTTAATCGAAGAGAATAGGAAATATTATTTTGAATAATAATCTTAAAAAGTTGAAGAAAATTATTCCCAAGTAAAATATCACAACCAGTGTTATGAAAATAGAGAAGTGGTAATTTAACAATGTATTTGCTAATCAAAATTCGAGGGTGTTTGATACCTTTTGTAAGAGTAATATTTTGATTTGAAATATCTTTCCTCAGACAGGTGTAAATCAAGATGATATTCTTCGTGAAAACAAAGCTGATTTGGAAAGACAAATGCCCGATCCGAATCGATATATGCAAAGAAAAGGTTCACTTTATAATCATGATAGTTAAACTAATCAAGATATATAGAGAAAGGACTAGTCATTTGGGTATGACAATCGATTTTATTAATTGTAATCATTAAGTTTCGTATGTAATCTCGGCTAAGGCTTGCATTTTTCAAGGAAAGTCATTCCTAGCATTATGCTAATCGTATCATTTTTCCCTTTCATCTTCAACCATTAAGGGTAATTTAATCTCTTGATTATTTAATCGGATTAATGTATTACAAAATTTTGTTACACAAAATTTCTCACCATTAAAATTAATGTAGGTAATCGGTTCATCTAAATCGTTTAAGTCTAACATAAATGTTAAACTTTTTGATATATAGCTGGAAGAGGCTCCAGTATCAATCAAGATATCAATCTTTTGCCAATCATGTCCATCAAACTATTCTCCCTTAATCTTATAATTTGTAATCTTTTTTGTTGGTTCAAGTGTTTTGAATGTTATTCTTGGATGAATTAAATCATTTGTAAGTGTTAAACTAGGAACGTGATGGTTCAGGAATCTAAACATTCAGCTTATCACCCATATCAAGTAAAAATCATCTCTAAAACCGATACGAGACGCTTCGTGGATAGACTCATTCCAATATCATGAACAATAATGGCAAATCTATATAATCTGAAAGCAAAAATACTCAATGTGATGTGTATTTGATAATGCATACGCAATCTTATACATGTTATATAAGGTTTATTACCTTCTTCATGAAATCTTGTCTCTTAAAATCCTCGAATCAAACTTGCAGTTCTATCAAAATCTTTATCTGCAGAAGATTATAGATATTCGGGGTAAATATTGCAAATTCAATCTTGATACTTAAGATTTCCTCCGATAATTCCTAAAATTGCTTTTTGTTTATAATCCTATTATCTAATAGCAATCTATAGGAGTATCAATACCTTCTCTAAAGGTTGCACTAATAATCATTTGTATAGATCCAATATAAATCCATCCAATCTTACACGATCTTTTTCATTAATCTTTGAAATCCTTTTCAGACAACTCCCTTTTTCTAATAAGGGAATTTCAATCTTATTTGAGGTGACCTCAATATTTAAAGCCTTTTCTTTTAGGCTTAGGCCATAATACATTATATTTTTCCTCAATCCGAATTTTTCCCATAGTTTTCTATTAAATCCTGAGTATTCAGTTATACTGTAATCAGCTTTTTTAATCTTTTTAAACAGTTGACTGTCAAATAAAATATCTTGAGAAAAATCTCCTAAACTTTCAATCACCTGATTATCAATAATATCACTCATCTTTTTCGGAATAATCTAAATCTTCAGTATCATAATCTGTTTCATAAACTGAATCACCTGATTGTAAATCATCTAAGTCTTCTAGTTTTCTAACTTGAATAAAATCCTTTTGACTAATCATTTTTTCAATATCATCATCTATCTCGATTTTCTTCTGGTTGAATTTATTCGGACATTCATTTGCATAATGTCCAATCTCATTACAGGCATAACATCTACATTCTTTTGCCTGCTTGGGATTCTTCCTATAAATTGTTCTTCTTCTAATCGATTATTATTCCAATTTCTCCTAAAATATCTCGTGTCTTCTTCTTATAAAATCTTCTCTTCCAAATCTATTTGGGATTTGGTCTTCTATTAGGAAATCTGTTTGGTGGTCTATATGGGAATCTTTTCTTTGTTTTAGGAACATATGGTTTTTTCAAATCTCCTATAACAGTAATCAAATTATTTCCTCTGCAGCAGAGGACATTTTCCTTTCTAATCATTTTAGCTTTTAATCAAGCCGCTTGATGACGATTCATAATGGTTCTTTCAAAAATGAAATTCTTCTTCCTAATGTATCGGAGATTTACAAAGGATAATCTCGAGATGGTCACGAGATCCCCATGGATCTGGAATCTTTGAGTAAAACATGTTTAAGGTACATAGTATACGTACCAATCTTTCCATATATATGGTAATAATAATCTTGGAATACACAAATATCTTTGTCTAAGATGAATATCATTTAATTACGAGGTACAACAAAGCATGAACATATTTTCCGTATTGCGGGAATCTCTATCCAATGTATCCTATAGAAATTCAATCATACTTGAGTGTATGACTTTGGTTTGATATCGTATGTTATCTCGAATAAAGCATGCTTCTTTTTGTTTTTACGCTCGCGATTTTGCAATCATGAATGATTTAATCATTACCATTCCTATGTATCTTTTTTTCCATCAGCGACATCCCTATTTTCACTTGGTGCTGGCTCCGAGTGATGTTCCCACATCCCCAAGGTGAAAGAGATATCTCGGATTACAATCCAAATCTAAGAAAGTATATTCAAACGGGTTTATATCTATACGGTCTTAATCTATCCATTGGTGGTCGATTCTGCTTTATATTCATGGACATAAAGTTTTCATCCCTCTAGGTTGAGTTCAAAATCTGGGGCCTAAATCTTCTTGCGCGTTGGATGGATCTGGAATATCCATTCTTTGATTCTGGTCGTCGGAGTCGAAGAGCCTCGATCATTGGATTTTCTTCCATTTTTAAATTATATTTCGAGGATGTTTAATCAACAAAGTTTTTACTAAAAATCTCTGGGTGTATCGGAAAACAAATGTTATATTAAATCCATCTAATCATCTCCTTCAAACTGAAGTATTCTTGAAGTGAATATGTAATTGCATCTCTACATCCATTGGTTCACTTAATCATTTCTTGAACAATCTTACGGATATGTCTATTTCTTGTGATATTTGATTACAATATAAATAAATTATGTTGGGTGTCAATCTACATTTTCTCTATCAAATCTGAAGCTGTATAAATCAATAATCATAATATAGGCGAGATAAATTTCGACTATAAATATTGTGTCATTTTTCTTAAAAATCTATTTATGTCTTCATTTTGGAAAATCCTTTCCCTTGTTCAAGAGTGAAATTAAGGTTCTTCTAATTCCAACATTTAGTTTCAAAATCCTCTAAATTAATGTATTTCCCCTAATCATGGATCCGTAATATTTTACAGTGTTCTGTATAATCTTTAGCGCACCAATAATCTCTCATTATTCTTTGTCGAGTGTAATCTTCACAGTATTTACTGGTTCCAATCTTCATCTTCATGATCATTCATTGATAAATGATTTCCATGATAATGTAACAATATTCTGGAAAAGTTTGAGTTGGTATTCTCAAAGTGGTTCCCAGGTCATATATTCTATATAATCTTATTTGTTACAAATCCATTCGGTTAATAAATTCGATTCGAAACATTTCAGAACTATTTATTTTGAATTCCCATATATACTATCTCTGAAGTTGCATGCTATGTTTTAAGGAATCCCTTCTTAGTACTAATCTTCTACAGGATAAACCCAACTATCCAAATCTGGGTCATTCATTCTAATCTAGCTCGATACCCGATTTTATACGAGAATCACGGTAGAATCAAATCAAATCAAACATAATCATTAATAATCACAATTAATCTAAACACGACGTTGCTAATAATGCCGTAACAAACAAATCATGATGAATTATGTAATACAAGCGCTGTATTATGTTTTAAATAAAAAATCATTATTTGTGTTCGAGAAAATAGCACGATTATGGGTCCTTCTGCCTTCCCCATTGTCATTCTGCTAGTGCAGGAAGTGGAATAGGGTAATCTGCTCATATTGTTGCGATTATGAGAGTGTTTAAATAAGCATGTGTTTTAATGGGGGTAATGTCCAATGGTTTGCAAAGTGTTTTTAATCGAAGAGAATAGGAAATATTATTTTGAATAATAATCTTAAAAGTTAGAAGAAAATTATTCAGAAGTAAAATATCACTTGACCGGTGTTATGAAAATGAAGTAGTAATTTATGATAATTTGTAATCAAAATTCGATTTGATACCTTTGTAAGAGTAATATTTTACGATTTAAAATATCTTTTTCCACGTATTCTTGGTAAATCGGTATGATATTCTTGGGGAAAACGGTATTTGGAAAGATGACTACGATAGAGATGGAAGTGTCTCTGCGTGAGGTTGACTTTATAATCATGATAGGTTAAACCAATGGTATATATATAGAAGAAAGGACTAAATCATTTCAGATTGACAATCTGATTTTGATAATTGTAATCATTAAGTTTTCAGATGTCACACTTGAGCACTTTGCATTTTCAAGGGAAAGTCATTCCTAACATTATGCTAATCGCTCATCATTTTCCCTTTATCTTCAACCATTAAGGGTAATTTAATCTCTTGATTATTTGTACCAGTTAATATATTACAAAATTTTGTTACTACAAAATTTCTCACCGATAAAATTAATGTGAGTAATCGGTTCATCTAAATGGATTTAAGTCTAACATAAATGTTAAACTTTTGATATATATGGCGGAAGAAGCTTCAGAGTATGTCTTCAATTATCAATCTTTGCCAATCATCCCATCAATATGTCTCATTGTCTTACATAATAATTTGTGTCTTTTGCTTGGTTCAAGTGTTTTGAATGTTATTCTTGGATGAGTAAATCGTGTTTGCCAAGTGTTAAGCTGAAACGAGGATGAGTGCAGGAATCTTAAATATACAGAGGAGGCTTATGTCTGCCCTATATCAAATGCAAAAAATCATGAAAAGCTGATACTAGGCGTTTACGGTGGATATCATGAACTTCGTCAATATCATGAAAATAATATTGGCAAAAATCTATATAATCTTTTGAGTAAAATGTCTCAATGTGATGTCGTATTTGATAATGCATACGCAACAATCTTATATGTTCATAAGTGGTTTATTACCTTCTCTCCATGAAATCTTGTCTCTTAAAACAAATCACGAATCAACTTTAGAGTTCTATCCAAAATCTTTATCGCAAGATTATAGGATATTTTGGGTAAATGTTATCTGCAAAAATCAATTTTGATACTTAAGATTTCCTCGTGTTCAGTTGGCACTTTATTTTGTTTATAATCTAATATCTACAATAGACCTAAATCTATAGGAGTATCATCAATACCTTCTCTAAGGTTACTAATAATCATTGTATAGATCAATATAAATCCATCAATCTTACATCGATCTTTTCATTAATCTTCCGAAATCCTTTGTATCTAACTCCCCCTTTTTTTTTCTAATAGGGAATTTCATTATTTGAAGGTGACCTCGTATTTAAAACCTTTTCTTTTAAACAGGCACTTTATTATATATTTTTCTCAATCGAATTTTCCATAGTTTTCCTGTATTAAATCACGAGTATTGAGTTATCTGCTTAATCAACTTTTTAATCTTTTAAACGGTGTATCAAATAAAATATCTTGAGAAATCTCTAAACTTTCCAATCACGATTCAATAATATCGCACTCATCTTTTTAATAATCTAAATCTTGATTATCATAATACGTTTCATAAAAGCGAATCACGATTATGAAATATCTAGAATCTTCTAGTTTTCTAACTTGAATAAAATCCTTTGACTCAATCATTTTTCAATATCATCATCTATCTCGATTTTCTTCTGGTTGAATTTATTCGGACATTCATTTGCGCCATCTCGATCTCATTCTGAGCATAACATCTACATTCTTTTGCCTGCTTGGGATTCTTCCTATAAATTGTTCTTCTTCTAATCGATTATTATTCCAATTTCTCCTAAAATATCCAGGTCTTTTCTTACAAAAAATCTTCTTCTTCCAAATCTATTTGGGAATCTATTTGGTCTTCTATTAGGAAATCTGTTTGGTGGTCTATATGGGAATCTTTTCTTTGTTTAGGAACACATGGTTTTTCAAATCTCCTATAACATTAGTAAAATTATTTCCTGCAATGAAGGACATTTCCTTTCTAATCATTTTAGCTTTTTAATCAAATAAACGATGACACATTCATGTCGTTCTTTCAAAAATTCTTCTTCCTAATGTATCAGAATTTACAAAAGGATAATCTCGAATTAGTGCAGATCCCCATGGATCTGGAATCTTTGAGTAAAACATGTTTAAGTACATGGTATCTGTACCAATCTTTCCATATATATGGTAATAATAATCTTGGAATACACAAATGTATTTGTCTAAAAGACAGATATCATTTAATTCTAATTTTAACAAAGCATGAACATATTTTTCCGCGTATTGCGGGGAATCTCTATCAATGTATCCCTCTCCGAAGAATTCAATCATACTTAGTGTATGACTTTGGTTACAATGTCATTTATATTTATCTCAAATAAAAACTTGCTTCTTTTGTTTTTACGCTCATGATTTTACTTATCTTGTAGAGCGAGATTTAATCATGTGCCATTCTATGTATCTTTTTCCCATGCATCAAGTGACATGTTTACACTCGGTGCTATTCAGTGATGTTTCCCGCTTTATCTAAGGTAGAGAATATGCGGATTACAATCCAAATCTAAGTATATTCCAAACGGGTTTATACCTTCTGGTCTTAATCTATCCATTGGTGAATTAGATTCCTGCTTTACAGATTCATGGACATTGGATTTTCTTCCATTTTTAAATTATATTTCGGGATGTTTAATTTTTCAAAAGTTTTACTAAAAATCTCTAGGTCGAAGCAAATGTTAAATCCATCTAATCATCTCCTTCAAACCAGTATTCTTGGTCTGAATAGTAATTGTCTACATCCATTGGTTCATAATCATTTTCTTCAGAACAATCTTCTGGATAATCTATTTCTTCAAGTATTTCAGTACAATATAAATAGATTATATTGATTGTCGATCTGCATTTTCTCTATCAAATCTAAATGCATAGATCAATAATCATAATATAAATTTGAATACGAATTTACATTTATAAATATTATTGTCATTTTCTTAAAATCCTATTTATGTCTTCTTTGGAAAATCCTTTCCCTTGTTCAAGGTAGAATAAGGTTCTTCCTAATTCCAACATTTTCGTTTCAAATCCTCTAAGTGTCTGTATTTCCTAATCATGGATTCGTAATATTTCACAGTGTTACGTATAATCTTTAAGCTTTTAATAAATCACCATTATTCTTGTCGAGTAAATCTTCATAAGGTAGAATTATTTCTGGTTCAATCTTCATCTTCATGATCATTCATTAAATGATTTCCATATTCAGTGTAACAATCAGCTAAAGTTTGAGTTAGTATTCTCAAAGTGGTTTGATTGTATTCTATTAATCTTATTTGGGTACAAATCCATTCAGTTAATAAATTCTGATTCAGAAACATTTCTAAATTTCTTTGTTTTCGTTCTATACTATCCTCTAGAAGTTGCATGCTATGTTTTAAAGAATCCCTTCTTAGTACTAATCTTCTACAAGTCTGACAACTATCAAATCCTGGGTCATTCATTCTAATCCTAGCTCTGATACCAATTTTATACACGCAGAATCACAGTAGAATCAAATCAAATCAAACAATCTGATAATAATCACAATTAATCTAAACACAGCAATTGCTAATAGTAACCGTAGCAAACAAATCATGATGATTATGTCTAAGCCTTTTATATTATGTTTTAAATAAAATCATTATTTGTTCAGAAAATAAGCACGATTATGGGTCCACTACGCTTCCATTATCATTCCTTTTCTCTTTGTTTTTGGCGAGATAATATTCGGGAGAAAGACGAGCAGGCATCTCACAGTGAATCCGCCGGACAGTAATGGGGACTTCATTATCTTTGCTTACACCTTCACCGTGGGGACACCTTCAAATATTACCATTTCATTTTAATTCGTTTAACTGCACCAATAGGGCGTAGAGCGATAAATAAAGAATTTTATGAATTTAATGGACCAATAATCACACAAATATTTTCTAAATAAAACACGATTTTATTTCTACATATCTTTGAGGCTTAGATTGAATCTAGCCTTTTCATTCTAAGCTTCAACATTTTACGGATAAGAAAGTAAAGTAAACTTACGATCTTAAAGCGAATAAGCTTTTCCACTAGCACTCTTATTTTACATTAGAACACTCTCTTACATTTTTTCCGAATGTCCCCTGAATGTTCTCTTCACCTATATTTATAGAGGCATCCGGACTTAAAATCGGATTTCAAAAAATCATAAGAATCTTCGACAGTTGATGGTTTTCAAAAACCAGGGGCGATCGAAAACCATGGGCTGAATCTGTGGGCGATCAAATCATCTTTATCTTGTCTGGGAATCTCTTCTTTTCCAAAAGAAATCTGCTTTTTCTTTTTATCAAATCATCTTTTTCTTTGTCGGGAATCTTTACTGTTCTGCATCATATTTTGTCGGCCATCAGTCTCTTTCTTCTTTAACTATTTTTGTCCGTTCCTGCCGACGGAATCTTTGCGGGTACTCTTCATCAGCTAATCTTTTTTCGACATAATCTAAGGCATATTGGGAAGAGGACAATTCTCCTGCTTCAATCATGTTTATCTTTTTGACAAAATCTTCTTCTTTGAGTCGGGTGTGTGCAATCACCCCGAAATCATAACGGAACCCAATGGTGCGGCTTATATAGCACGAATAGCGCTTTAAAGCATTCTCCATCTGTCGTTTTACGACAATCAATCCAAGTCCCCTTCTATAATGAATGTTTTCTTCATTAAAGGGCTTGAAAATCTTTCTAGTGTTTGAAATCATATTCCTTTCCTGGGTCACTTTTCTCATACGAATGAAGTGCCAGACAGGGAATCTTTGGGTATTTTCAAAATCTGGACTAGCACTGAAAAAATCAAGTGCTAATGTATCGATGTCGATATAAGGGAGTTATTTTCAAAATTGTCTTTTACTCCCTCTTTTATCAACGGTAAATTGTAGTTTCGGAAAATGCGAAGTAATGGTAAGGTAGATGGTAATGCTACCAAAATCACATACCAATCACGAATCTCTTCAGAATCTGCTCCTTGTAGAAAATAAATTCTAGGATAGATTCCTGATTTATCAATAATCATATTTTTGTATCGGAGAACCGAATAATCTTTCCATCATATCAGAATGTAGTTTGATGAGTTCCTTTTCGGGATTCATCTCCTTTGGTTTTCAAAAATCGGTTTGTCCTAGAAGTTTGAGGGCCTTGATAAATCGTTGTGAGGATTCTCCTTTTTCAAATTTCTTTTGCTCAATGCTGAATCTAAAAATATTTATTTTGAAAAATCGTGCTTCTTTCAAATAGGAAGAAAAATGATGCTTCCTTTCAAATAGGAAGTTAAAATCTTTTTCATTTTGGTGAATATTTTAACACGATTTTCAAAATCGAGTAACAAATCTTTTACGTCTTGTTTTACACATTATTTAAAGTGATTCCACGATTCAACAAGGCGATCAAGGCAATCGGTTAAACTTATAAGTTGATCAAGATTTTGGAGCATTTACGATAAGCTTTCTACAGCTTCATCAATCTTTGGGTTTTCCTCCATCTCTGGTTAGGAAATCTGCAACAACATTTTTGTTAGAACGAATTATATCAACATCAAAAATATATTCAGAACAATAAGTTTGCCATCTGATCAATCGTTTGTATTCAGGTTTAGAAGGTAAATTATTTTTTATAAAAGCTTTAACCTGAGTGTTATCTGTTCTAAGTAAGAATCTTTTAGGTAATAAAAAATATGAGAATTTCCTTAATCCTTTAATAAGCGCGAAAATTCTTTCATTTATATGATATCTTTCTTAGTAGGGAGTAAATGTTCCAGAGGTATACCTGCATAATTCTTCAGCATTGTTTTGAATCCTTTTTAGAACTGCAGCCCATGTGCTTTCAGATGAATCGGTTTCAAGTATTAAATCATCATTATCAAGTGGAAGTTTTAACTTTGGCAAATCAATACATTGGGATTTTATAAAATGTCCCGATCTTCATGTTCTTTAGTAAACTTCGTCTATTCTTTTCAGCATTAATTTTCTTAATGGTTTCTCAAATCGGGGTTTGATAAATCCTTCGGCATAGTTTAAAATTCCTAGAAATCTACACACCCAATTGTTTTCTATCAGTTAATCTCTCGAGGAGAAAATCTTTAATCTTTTCTAGAATATGATTACATGTGTTTTATTCCATCACAATCAATCATTAATCCTAGAATTGATCTTTTGTTCTCGATTATGGATTTCTTTTTTGGATAATCAATACCATATGTTTTACATAACTCATAAATGTATCCAAATGCTTTAAATGTTGTTCCTTTGTTTTTTGAAGAGATTAACATATCATCAGCGTAAACGTGGATAAAATCGCTAATCTACGAATATATTGTCCATCTTTCTTTGGAAAATGCGGCGTTTTTAATCAAAGGTAGCACATTCCATTCATAGTGTCCTGAAAATTTTTAAATGCAGTTAAGAGTTTAGATTCCTCAGTCATCTTAATCTGATAAAATCCTGACTTACAATCAAACTTTGAATGCCAATTACAATTTCTGGTTTTATGAATCAGTGTTTCTTTGTTTGGTAGGAAATAGCCATCAAATACAGTATTATCATTCAATTGTTTATAATTGACAATAATCTGAGCTTGTTCCTATTAATCTCATTTCTATTCTAACCATAAAGTTTGGACTACTATGTGGGCTTTTGAAGGCCTAATCGGACTTAAATACGCACAGTTCTTTAATTGAATCCCAGGGTGCTGCATCTAATTCATTATGTCTCATAGGTTTACCTAATAGTACTTATCGGGATCTTTCCAATTCAAGGGTTGCATAAATCTTATTATTTCCCAAAATTGTAGAAGTTTTGACATAAAGGAGTTCAGTTTGGTTTTAATCGAGGAGCAAAAATCAAGGCTTTTTAATAGTCACAGATTCCTAATGTCGAATTAAAGGTGTTGAGAAATCGATTTTGGTACGAAGTGGATAATAATAATAATAATAATAATAATAATAATAATAATTATTATTATTATTATTATTATTATTATTATTATTATTATTATTATTATTATCATCATCATCATCATCACATCTATCATCATCATCCATCATCATCATTATCATCATCATTATCATTATTATTATCATTATTATTATTATTATTATTATTATTATTAGATAATAATAAAAAAAAAAAAGACAAACCTAATCATGTAAGAATAGCAAAAATAACCCAAAATTTAATCATGCAAGAATAGAAAAAATAACCCAAAATAAAACTAAGTCAAAATAACAGTCAAAATAAACTAGGTCATACATAGTCAGTCAAAATAAAACTAAGTCAAACCCCTTACACCCACTTTAGACATAAAATGAAGCAGTGTCCTCGATGGTAGAAAGAAAAGAAAGTGAAGGTAAAGAAATCGTCTAGAAAAAAACATATCCTTTTGTGGTGGTAGGCGGTGGTGGTCATGTGGAATATGCGAGGAGCTAAGCGAATTTCTTGGGGTGATCTGGTTAGGCTAAGCAGATAAGCGACCATCTCTCGGCCGGATAGAGTCATGTCTGTCTTAGGGCCACGATTGCTCCTGCGACTCGTCCCAATAACCATCGAAGCGAGCAGTGAGTGCATGGATCTGGTCAGCAAAGGACTAGGTCAAACTAAAGGGGACCTCGAGTCCGCAGATCCACTAGGTCACTCCTTATTTGGGTGTGTTCTTTGGGACGATCCTCGTCGGTCTGCTCATCGTTAGGGCTCCTGAACTTCACCTGGCGTGGAATGGGCAGACAGCTCTTGTACACGCTCTCGGAGTCAACATCACGAACTTCCACGGTGATGACATAGCTCAGTGATCGGGGAGGGGTGCAGATCGGGCGGATCTGTGTCAGTGGAGTCGTCTCGATCAACCCCCACTCAATGACGGTCCCGATGTCGAACTAGAGTCCCTTAGTCATGGTGTACAGGAGGATCGTCTTGTCCTTGGTCACTGTACTAAGATGTAGTGAAGGTTTAATCTTAGGATAAAGTGCCTGCAAACCGCCACGGGGCTTGAGTGATGTCATCGAAAATGTGGTGAACTCGCCTGTCGACGGGTGGCGCCCACACGCCTTAGCCCTGTGTGAGCTCCTGCATCAAGCCCTCGAAGTCAGTGGCCACAAATAACACCTGGTAATCCTCACTATTGTCTCACATGGCTAATAAAATGGGTTGATGGCTAGTTCCCGAAGTCCAGCCCACCTGCCGAAGAAACGAGCACTGCTGGTGCCGACGGAGATGGTAGGTTGGGTAGAACTATGAATGACCAGACCCTCCTAGGGTCGGGGGGAGCACCGCGAGGTCTGACCTGATACGGATGGTGAGAGTGTAAAGACGCGTGATGTCGAGAAAACCGCTCGGGACGAGCGTCTGGCGAGTCGTGGTAGAGCCGCTCTACCTCCCGAGAAATGAAACAACGAGGATCGTCCGAAGAGGGAGGTGTCGCTAGGGATGTGGAGCCGATCACGGTGTTGGCCCAGGCAGTCCTAACTGGCACCATAATGGTCTTCAAACGGCTTGAAATGCGAAAAAAAAAATGCACACAAGAAGAAACAAGAGACGAAGGGACACACCTAAAATCGTTTGGAGGGAAAAAGTGTTCGTCGCGGGTATTTGTAGAGGCCTGGAATACGAGCCGCTTCGCTACGGCGAAGACATACTTTGCAGCGGTGAAGCGTGGTTTCCTCACGGCGAGAGCGAGGCCGCCCTTTCACGGTTGAAGGCGTGGTCCCGGCCTGCGTAGCGGCGAAGCGTGGCTGCAGCGACAGGATTGAAGGCTCGCCTCAAGAGTATTTCCCTCCGCAGCAAGTATGACCCAGCGTGTTTTTTTCCCTCCCACCCCAAGATTCATGAGATATTAAAATAATTAAGGTTAGGATGCCCAGCGAAAATTTTTCTATAAAAGCAGTCAGAGGAATGGAAGTATCCTGAGTTTTAGGGAAAAGAAAATCTCACAATGCTTAGGTTGCCTCCCGAAGTGTTATGTTTGGCTGCTCGTTAGCTCGACATTCCTGCGTCTATGTTTGTATTACAAAGGAATGGAATGCTAATGCACCTTCGTGGTGCTCAAACTTGCTGCTCAAGGCGGTTGGATTATTTTGGCTACCATGCCTTTGATCTTCTGGGAAACTCATTGTGCAACACACGATTTACCTTGGGAGTTTACCACTTCACCTTGCAAGATCTCTTTGGGGTGGAGGACCGAGGTGTCTTTGTTAGGGTGATAATCTGGGGCTTCGCTGGTGGAGCCATGAAAGGTGATCTCGTCTTCTAGGGCTCTCAATTCCAATTCGCCCTTCTACACATCAATCAGTGCCCCACCAGTCACTAGAAATGGCCTACCCGAGTGATGGAATTTGTGCTTTATCTTCTTCCATATCGGAACAATGAAATCTACCAAAAATATAGACATCTGCTTTGATCAGAACGTCTTCTATCACTCCCCTAGGGTGTTTTAGTGACCTATATGCCAACCGAAGTGTGACTGTGGTTGGGCGAGCTTCACCTAATCCCAATTGTCTTAATATAGATAGAGGCATGACGTCATGACGTTAATACTTGCTCCCAGATCATACAAGGCCTTCTCAAAGATTGAATTTCCAATTTGTACCGCAGTATGGTGAAACTCTTTAAGGGTCTTTCTTTTTGTAGCGGTTTTCGTTGCGAGGATGGCACTACACTCCTCAGTGGGTTTATTGTCTCAAAATCAACGGTCTTCTTTTCTTTGGACAGTATTTCTTTCCTTAGATTTCACATAGGCTGGCATTTTCTCTGTACATCGACAAACGAAAGTTGTGTGGGAGTTCTTGAACCTCTAGAGAAATTTGGTGAAGTGCTTATCCAATTTTCTCTTTTTCAAGCATTGCGGGTATGGAATTGGGATAGTGGGTTCAGTCCTTCGTGTCCGATCCTTAGACTCTGTTTCTTTTTCACCCAACTTTTTCTGATGGGGATAGTCCCTCTTGCCTTGTCGATCCCGGCTAAAGGTGGCTTATAACCATTTCTACCTCCCCTAGCACTAGTGGCTGCCCTGGTGCTGCTAGATCTTTGCCACTCCTCAATGTGACCTCTTTTACCTGTTTGTCACCCTCTCACCTCGGGTTCACCTCAGAATTATTCGATAATGCTCCCCGCTGCCTCTCCGTCAACAAATTAGCCATTTTGCCCATTTGCACCTTTAAGTTTCTCAATTGTGCTGCCTGATTGTTCAATTAGGTAGTGCAGCTTGCATATTCGCCTTTGCCATTCATAAAGGTGGTGTCTTGGTGAGCATTTATTGCGGTAGCGCTCTGATGCTTTTCTTAGAGGTTGGTTCATTCACTCGGGGTGAGTGGCATGTTGTTTTGACTATTCCTCAATATAATTAAGTTGTTTTGATTACCTTGGTTACCTCTCCATCAACCATTTTTGCATTCTAACTCGATTCTAATTATGCGTTCTAATATGCATTACCCTCATACTGCCCTTGTTGTGGTTGATTCTACTGATTCACCTATTAGGCCTACTCTACTGTCATTTGCCTTGATTGACACTCCATAGTACTGTGCTATACACCTCAAGATTAAAAAATTTCCCACGGATTACTCTAAATAGCATTTACTATACCTTGTTGCTTTTGCAACTGTTTAGTTAACTGGGCAACATGGTTTACTAGGTTACTGAGAGTCTCTGTGTCTGCTTCTGCTGAGGGTTTCTTAGGTGTTGATCTGTCTCTAGGCCATTGATTAGTGTTGGTAGCTGTATCCTCCAAAATCTTATAGGCTTGATCTGTGGTTTTCTTCATCAAAGAACCTCCCGCTGAAGCATCAATGATTGTCCTAGATGAGTCGCTTAGACTATTGTAGAACGTATGCACCTGCATCCACTTAGTCAATCTGTGATGTGGACACCTCATCAATAGCTCATGAAATCTCTCCCAAGCCTCAGTTAGGTTCTTCCCCTCAAATTGCCTAAATGTATTAATTTTTGCACCAATTGGCTATATCTTCGAGGTGGAAAATTTTGGTGAAAATTTGCACCAAGTCATTCCATGAGGTGATGAAGTGCGGAGGTTGGGTTTGGTCAGCCGGTATTTAGCCCTGTCGCCAAGTGATGGTGGGAATAGCCAGCGATTAAAGAGCTTCTTCGATTACCCCATTATACTTGATTGTGTCTCAGACTTCAATAAAACTGGTCAAATGTGCATTCGAATTCTCGCAAGGTAGCCCATGGAATTGTATATTGTGGAGCATTTGCAAGGTCACTCCTTTTAGCTCAAAGTTGTTCACTTGTATGGGTGGTCGACATATAGCTGCATGAACAAGCGCAGGTGGCAAGCAAACTCCTCAAGTAGCGCACATGCGGATTGTCGAGTATCTGAAGGGTGTGGTGGCGGATTTCTATAGTTACATCCCATTAAATTTCACCGTAGTTCATCCCCATCATGAATATGTCCTGCGTCTACTTAATGCTACATGATTTCAAACTGAGTTACATGGGTCTCTTTATGTAATCGATGTAGTGTCCGTTTTGGTTCAGGATCGAATGGAAACAGTTCCCTATGCCCTTGTCTTTGCATGCACTCTAAATACTTTCCTGAAATCACGGGACCAGGCAAAACCAAATCCGGCACATAGCGATAAAAGAAGAACACGTAAACCGGGAATAAAAGTAAAAAGAAATGATCAAGAAGTGAGAATAACTAAAGAAAGTAAAATTGATCCAAAGTACTATCTATGGCACGGTTGTCAATATCAACACTAAACTTCCCCCCGGTAACGGCGCCAAAAACTTGACTGGCTAATGGTGAGTGTGTAGAAATTAATTGGGAAACGCAAACCTATGTACGCAAGTGCATGCGTCAAGTTAACGTAGTGTAGTGGTTAGTCAAGTGTCGTTCCCTGAAGTGTCTTTGACCTCTTGATTTAATGACTTAAACAATATTTGAATCTAATCCCTGGTGAATTGACTAAATGCAGGTAATGAAACTTTAAATTAAATGTAATGCTGCTCGACAGGAACTAAAGGTTCTGTCTCTCTCCTCTTGATGGATGTCGATTCAATTAAGGACTTATCGAAGTATTTATATGAGTTATGTTGGCGGGTTGATCTTTCCTGAATGTTTTCCTCTCGAAGATATATTTGTCTATCTACTTGAGTGGGATGTGTTGCATCTGCCTCAATCCCTTAATCAAACGCCTAAATGTGGCGCGACCCTAGTGCCACACTTGCAGTATGGAATATCTACATTCTTGACTACCCGGAGGTGTTGCTTTAACCATGTCCCAAGTTATCTTCTCTCGATCTCGAAAACTCGGCTTTAGCATGCCAGATTTGACGAGATAACATGTAATTAAACCCCAAAATTAAATCAAACATATGAACTCATATTAATAATCAAATAAGCCAAAACCGAAAATCAATCCATCAAACTGTGGTTAGGGTTGGCAAAACCCTAGAGAAAAGAATTAGTTCGTCATATTCACTACATCTTAAGTGAATCATGAAGTAGGTTAAAGGAAGAATACGAAAACTTAAGTCTTTGCAGTCTTTCGAATCCGTCTATCTTGATCTCTCCCTCTATATCTCCTTCTTCTTTACTCGATCCAATCTCACATTTGGCCAGAGTACTCCCCGTTTATACCTCGAGGCGGGCCATCGATGGCACAAGCTAGGGTTTTGAGTTCCCGTAATGGAAGGGACACCAACTGCACCCTTGGCGAAGGTGGCTTTACAGCGGACCCGGGCCTTTGATTTCAGGCTTTGGTTCGCTCTTGGGGCGAAGTCTTAGCGATGGTGAAGTGCTTCATGTCAGCGGCCCGAAGGGTCTTAACATCGGTGAACTTGTAACCCTTTATGATCTTTGCATTTTCGTCATTCTGCTTACGCTGTTTTTACATCTTGCATTTGCTGACGCAGTTCCAACACCATGCATATTCTATAGAATAATATATTAACTAGAAAGTTAATCAATGAAAAAGACTATAGATCATACATTTTAGCTATAAAAGACCTGAGAATTTAAGCGAAATGCTGCGCATGATTCATCCGTCCTGACAAAGAATATTTATTAGGAAAAATAAGATTGTACCTGTTGTAAAATTTGATTGTAAATCGGTTGCTTAAAGTTAAGATGCACCCAAACAATGTACCTAAGATAGCTTTTTCTTATCCAGAAAGGCATTTTGAATGGCTTGTAATGCCATTTGGTTTAAAAAATGCACCATCAATATTTCAAAGAAAGAGCAGTATACATAGATGATATACTTGTTTTTAGCAAAAATAAGAAAAAACATATAGGATATCTCCAAATAGTATTAAAAAAGTACGAAGAACATGGCATTATAATTAGTAAAAGTAAAATGCAACTATTTGACTATCTTAACAGAATTTTTAGGATAATACTAGAAATGGTAAAATGTGTACAACCACGTATTGAGAAAAATTCAAACATTTCCTGATAAAATAGAAGAAACAACATAATTACAAAAATTCTTAAGATTATTAAACTATGCGAGACCATTTATAAAAAATTTGGTAAGTTGCGGGTTCTGTTTGAAAATAAGTAGGCAGAGGACAAAAATATTTTAACCAAGAAGATATTAAGCTAGTAAAAACTCTCAAAGAACTAGTCACAAAATTACCACCACTAGAACTACCATTAATAAATTATTACTTAATAATTGAAACGGATGGATGTAGCCTAGGATGGGGAGCAATATTATTAGCAAAACCTCATAAATATTCAGCCAAAAATATAGAAAAAATTTATAGATATAGCAGTGGAAAATATAAAGAAAAGGGTAATATCAGCAGTATAGATGCGAAATATTAGCCATAACATATGCCATAGATAGTTTTAGAATATTTATAATCCCCAAAAAGGAAATCTTAATAAGAACAGACTGTGAAGCACTAGTAAAGTTTTACAAACTAAAAAATGAAAAAATATCTTCTCAAAGGAGATGGTTAAATTTCATATAAAGTGATGTGGTGTGATAAATATAACATGTCAGGAAAAGACAATAGCCTAGCCGATTCACTAAGCAGACTAATAAATTGTATTTTTATGTCACGAGATGAATTGGAATGAAACATTCTAGTAAAGACCCGAGAAAAGTATTTACCTAAAAAGAATTCTCTTAAGGTATATACTAAAAGTAACATAACCTTTAATTTGTTACCACATTTAGAACTAGACGAAGAACAAAAATGCATTATAGATAACCTTTGGATTAGTTTCAACCAGATTTTTAATAACCAAACTAATAAGAGTTTAGATAGAAAATATTTAATTACTTGTTTAAATTGTTTATCAGAATATCTTAACAAAAAGAATAATGGTTGTGACACCCCAATCCCGGGGGTCTTGTTGACAACCCGTCAACCAGCGAATTCACAGCTAGTTTGGGTAACCGATATCTTATTGTGTTACATTATCGGGATGCATATTTTTATGAAAATCGGCAGAGTCTCCTTTGTTTGAAGCTCTACTTGACATAAACTATATAACAATATAATATACTTGTCAGGGGTCTTAATAGAAGTAGTAATGACCAAACAGGGTCCATATGGCCATATCCCTAATATACAACTATATCACAATAGTTCATAAGAGTTTATTACAACACTCTTATATAGAACATATATTAAAACTAGTTTGTTCTAATATAGATTACAAAAATATTTATCAAAGCCATATCCTGGCTTCCTTCAAAATCACGGCCTTGAGTGAGTGTCGTCTCCCTGCATACTCCTATACAGAAAGGGTTCCCATGTGGTGAGCAATACCAGTAGAATAACACCTCTGTTTACTCCCCACAAGTGCACATCTTGATACCATAATCCACATCATCACATTCCACATAGAATATCTGATCCTATCATGGAATACTACACATGTAAATGTGAATGAGATGAGACTTATAACATAAAAATATACCCTAACGAGTTTTTCGGACATGTTTAGGGTATAATAGTAAAGGTATGATTGCCGGAATAAGGCAATGCTAAAAATAAAATAGAAAAAACCCGGAATTTCTACAAAAGACAAGGGTAAAGTGGTCATTTACCTTAAGGACCCAAGAGTCTTACTTTAGGAATTATAAGTCAAAATGAAATAATGGGAAATTGAAGTGCAAATACTAAGAGTGGGAGGACTTATGTGCGAGATAAAGGAAATGTTGCAAAAGGAGGGAGACCAAAAATATCTCATTTTTTGGTCTCCAAAGAGAGCTCATACGGTTGGGAGAGTAAGGAAGAAGGAAAAGAAGAAGAAGAAGAAGAAGAAGAAGAAGAAGAAGAAGAAGATGAGGCCAAGAAAAGGTATGGAACTAAGTAAGGATTTCTATGATTTTTTGGTAATGAAGTCTAGTTTTTGTAATGAATTAGTATGGTTTTGAGTGATATGGAAGCCTTAAGACACAGGAATATTCCAATTTAAGAAAAATGACAAAATGCGTAATTTGATTAAACCAGGGTGCACCTAGATCTCGGATGATGAAACGGATTTCACCGTTGGAATCGTCTCACGAAATCTATCTAACTAGTCGAATTTCGTCGAATTCCGAGACAATCGGAATTTACACATTTTTCAAGGCATCGCGTATCGGAACTCAGTCACCTATAACATGTACTCATGTGACACATGTTGCATGAGTAGAAATGATAAATGGAAGGCAGAGATAGTGCCAAATGTCGAAAATCAAGAGAAAGAACATGATTAGCATTGTGAATTTGATTAAATGATAATAAGGCGAAATAGAGAATAGTGTTATCTCCTACCTTTAAGTAAAAAGAACAAAGCGTGAAGGAAAAAAAGGAGATGCAGTGAGCTTTTAGGTTGTGTTTTTTAGAGAGAGAGTGCGACTTCTCTGCAGATTCACTTGATTCGACCGTTAGGAATTCTTCGGAGACGAAGGAAAGTCGCTCTCGTGAGTGAGGGCCTGCGCGTGGGCTCGGTTTTAAGGAGTTTCAGCAAACTCCCAGTGAGGTGAGGGATTTTATCCTACTTGTTTACTCTTGATTTAAGAGCTTTGTTGATGTTTCGGTTAGGTTGAGGCCTTGAGCAGCCCGTTTGATCAGTCCCAGGCAGAGCGAGTGTTGGAATTTATGAAATCCAACTGTGCAGTCCGTAACAGTTTTATGGGCTGTTTTGGGTGTTTGTGTTGTAATTTGGGAAACAAATTGTATTTTGATGTGTATGAGGTCGGAAATGGCTAAGAAAGTGAAATCGATGTTGGTGATTTGCCGTGAGCGATGGCAGGGTTTCCTTTGTTCCGCGAAATAAGTAATGAAAAATGTGTTTGGTTGAGTGATTCAATCCAGTGCTCGTGGTTGTTGTTAATTAGCCGTGAGCTAATTTTTAGTGTAATGGTGTGAAATTGCATAACATGTTTTGTCCCGATTAAATTATGTAAATGTATATCATGTTATATATATTTGCATGTGTTATATGAATTGTGTTGGAATTGGCATCATGCATTCCATATGTACTGGGGCACCCTAGAACAATAGAAGTGAGTGCATGAGGTGGTTTCTTGAGAGAATTGTTTCGGAGGGTTGACTAATAATAATAATTATCGGAGTGTGTCCATTACAATATCGAAGGGTAGTCCATATAAAATATCAATCGTCGGAGTCGGCCCAATTGATATACATCGGAGGGTTGTCCACTAATTAGATTATCGGAGTCAGTCCACTATTTATATCGGAGGGTTGTCCAAGGTTAAGAACAAATACCTTTGTTTGAAAATGGTCTTCTCAGCATGGCTTAGGCAAGTGTGAGGGAGTCAGTGAGGACTCGGGACATGGGTTGGTCATTTAGACATTCAAGTAGGATCACGTATTTACTTGAATGTGTGTTTTCATAGGATCATTGCATATGCATAGGTGGGGGAGTAACCCATTTAGGGTGATTCCACCTGCGGGCATTAGCTCACTACTGTCGAGGAATTATATATAATTTCGGTCTGAGGGGGCGCCACGAGAGACGGCTCATCTAGTAGGTTGAGGAAGCGGGGTTGTGGCTTTGGTCTTTTAGTTGGATACATGTATTAGAATGTTTTAAACTTTTAATATATGTTGTATAAGAGTAATTTATTAACTCTTGAAACTATTGTATATAGTTGGTTTATATTGATGTTGATTGGGACAGGTTAGGTACCTCGGGTAGAGCTCCCTGTACAAGGGAGACTCCGCCCGATTTTTATGAATAGTGTCGGGTTACCCGATATTCACAAGTATTCCGCGGGTTGACGGGTTGTCAACAAACTCCTGGGATTTGGGGTGTCACAGCTTGGTATCAGAGCTTAGGTAAACGATTACCTTGGGAGCTCGGGTTTGGGTATCCATCACCACTTGGTGTGGTTCGATGTTAAGTTTAGGTATGAGATTACCTAGGAAATCACGGGACAAAACTAGAACACTGCATGCATGTGTTTGGTGTGTGATTGTGTGATTTGATGAATTGTTGTGTGAAAAATATGCATAACATGAATGATGTGTGATCATGTGTTGTGTTTGGTTTGTGTGCTTAGTGAGTAGCACATAGAAGTGTTAGAAAAATGTTTGGAAGTTTTACAGTGTGTAACACTGGAAAAAGAAAATTAAATAAAATAAATTTTATAAATTTATTTGGTTTATTGAGAGAAAATTGTTTTCTAAGGTTTTACGAGTGTAAAAGTGAAGAAAATTGAATAAAATAAATTTTATAAATTTATTTTAGTGTTAAGGAAAATGAAAATATATATATATATATATATATATATATATATATATATATATATATATATATATATATATATATATATATATATATATTGGTATTTTCTAGTAGCTGGAAATAATTGAAAAAAATAAATAAATAAAGTAAATAAAGTGCAGGAACTGAATGGGCCACTACCCATTTGAACATGGGCACTGTGTCACAATACAAGCATTGTATTGTGACATGGTAGTTTTGGAGTGTAGTTTTAGCTAGGGGAAGTGTATTGTAATAAGAAAAATTATATTGCAACATGGGTGTGCAGTGGGCCGAAAATTTATTGCAATAGGGAGGTTTGTTGGTTGGGCCATTATATTGCAATACACCAAGGTGTATTGTGGTTGAGGAGGCAAGGGCTATGGGATAAGTGGGTCACAATACAGTTATTGTGTTGACGAGAAAGCTGGCTTGAGGCGAGTGTATTCGTCTGATGATCGTGTCGTGGTTGCAAAAAAAAAAAAAAAAAAAAAAAAAAATTTGCTTAAAATTTGAGCATTTATGTGCAACACCTAGGTGTTGTGATAGGAGGCAGGGCATAAGGCTTGGGGCGTGTCGCGACCACGACTAACTGACCTCTTGTTTCTGACAAGCGCGCTGCGACACAACGCCTGCGCCCGTGACACGGCGGGGCCCGTGAGCCACGGTCACGGCCGGGCGGGCCGGGTGTTTGGGGCGCCACGACACGGTACCGGCCCAGCGCCTAGGCGCGCCCCAGGCTCACTCAGGTGTCTTTGGCTGGGCCATCAGGTTGTGCACTTGGTGCACACAACTTTGTTCTAGACTCGATGCTGTTTAAAGTCATTGTTTGGATATGTTCATGAACCTTGTTCGTACAAAAAAGTCGAAAAAAATTTAATTAAGCCAGATAAATCAAATCAAATGAGACAAAATTTTGGAAAAATGAAATTTTTGAAAATAAAATTTTTGTGGATAAAAAAAATGATTTGACATGTGGAAATTGGTTGTCTCGCATTGCGTATAAATGCAGGGACATCGTATATGAACTGTATTATCTGTGTATGAATCTCATCTCGGGGGCATGTTTATGCCTTAGAATCTTTGCATTGTATTTAACTTGCCATTCATGATTGTAGATAGCTAGTCGAGGACAAGGACGTAGAGGGCGTCCACGAAGGGTCTGGTGGTGCCACCGAGTGTCGATCGGGCCTGTTGAGGTACATGGGGTATTGTGGCGACGGCTATAGCACGAGGGTGGTGTAGCGGGTAGTCGGGGAGGTCTGATAGCCTCCCGAGGTTTAGAGCATCATCCTCCAGCATTCCCACGGGAGGAGATCCGATGGTGGCGAGACCATTGGTTTATCTGCGAGATCGAGAAGGTGTTAGAGGCTATGGAGATTACCTGGCGCGACCGAGTTAAACTAGTTGTGTTCCGGCTAGAGAGTGAGGCCAAGTATGGTGGAAATGGGCAGGACCTCTAGAGACCTAGAGCTACGACATGGGCGAATTTAGGGGAGGCTGTTCATGGGTAAGTCTTTCGGATACTACGAGGCATACGAAGGCTCGGGGAGTTCTAGAGGTACAGACGGGGTGATATTGTGATGGATTATGTGGCTAGGTTCCGCGAGAGCTAACCCGATTTCTTTGATGATTACGTGGCCACATACATGGCGAGTTAGGAGATTTGAGAATGGGCTGGGATTGTCCGGTGGGCGGGATATGGGACTTCGCTACGGGATATGGACTCCGTGGTTGGAAGCGATACGACCATAGAGAGAGAGATAGAGGATGCTCGGAGCACTCGGGATGCGAGTGTTTGCAGCAAGAGGAAGGAGAGTCAGTCTTCTTCTAGTTCGGGGAAGAAACTAGGGCTTCTAGTTCGCTGGGGGTTAGAGTCGCGACCATCGGGCGAGGGCGAGATAAGAGTTTCGGTGGTGGGTAAATGGTGTCTTTACCATTGCAGCCCGGCCCGGAGCCGCGAGGAGGGATTGCCCCCAGAGATAGGGATCCTAGGGTTTCGGGACAGTCGGTCGGTGGTAAGACGGGGGGAGAGGATCTGATCACGTTCCTCGCGGCCAGTCTGAACCAAAGAGCGATTTGATTTAGTCTTACCGCGGGCACCTCGATTTCCGCAGGCGGGCGAGAGGCTAGAGTATGGGTAGAGCGAGGGCCAGGCCCACGGGCAAGGACATCGGGGGTTCAAGGCGTGTGCGCCATCACACCACCAGTGAGTCAACAGTCCAACCCGATTATCACAGAATGCGTTTTCTATCTACGCGCACATAAGCCCGAGAGTGTTATTTAATTACGATTGCTTCGCATTCATTCATTGCTGCATCAGTTGTGATAGAGTTGGGCTTAGAGGTTGAGACCTTAGAGGAGCCTTTGTATGTGAGTTCTCCCCTAGGGATTAGGGCGAGAATAGGGATGATATGTCGAGGTTGCGAGTTGGAGATCTCGGGGACTCTACTCACAGTGGACCTGAGGATCATGGACATATCAGAGTTAGATGTCATCCTAGGGATGGATTGGCTGACAGCTTACAGGGTTGTTATCGATTGTGAGCATAGGAGGTTACCGCCTACCGCGCGGACGGTACTGTGTGGTATTTCGGGGAGACCAGAATGATATTTTGCCCCGGCGATTATATACGAGTCAAGTGTCGGGGCGGTTAAGCGGGATGGTAGCGAGCCTTACCACAGAGGACGAGAAGCCGGACTTACATCTACCTCGAGTAGTGTGCGGTATGTGGATGTTTTCGGATGAGCTACGCGGACTACTATCCACATAGGGTTGTAGACCCGATTGTCGAGTTATACCACAGTACTTCGCCCGTCTCTATGACTCAGCGTAGGATGGCACCGGTTAATGAGGATTGCGGGGGCTTCCGAGGAGTCCATTCTGAGTTATTGAATGAGGGTTCATTAGATCGAGCACTTACGCCATGAGGCACTCGATTCTATTTGCGAAAGAAGAAGGGCCAGACCCTTCAGTGTGCATTGACTATAGGCGATTGAGCAGGAGTTCACGATCAAGAATCGATACCATTCACAGAGGATTGACGATTTGTTTGATCGGTTGGGAGGAGCGCGAGTACACTCGAGATGAACCTTCACCGCGAAGTTACCATCGGTAGGGGTTAGGGAGATAGATATCCATAAGGCGTACGTTTAGGGCGCGTTATGGGCACTGAGTTCTGTTGATGCCCTTTGGATTAACGAATGCGCCCGGCGTGTATTCATGGATCTCTCATGCATAGGGTATTCAATACTATCTGAATCGTTGTAGTGAGTGCAAATGGATGACTTTATCTTGATCTACTCCCGGTCAGTGGGAGCATGAGTATCGCCCGGGATCGTGTTACGATTGTTAGAGACCATCAGGTTGTATGCAGAGTTCAATAGAGTGCGAGGTTTGAAACTGCGAGGTGAGATTTTGGGACACGTGGTGTCGGCATCGAGGCGTCGTGGATTTAGAGAAGGTTGAGGCCATGATGTGTTGAGAGAGGCCGAAGTGAGTCTTCGAGATACGCAGTTTCTTAGGATTGGCTGGGTACTACAAGAGATTTATTGAGGATTTCTCCCGGATAGCAGCACCTATGACGAGATTGGCCCGAAAGGAGGTCAAGTTTGATTGGGATGACCGATGTGAGGAGGCATTCCAGGAGTTGAAGAGGGCTTGCTTGACTCCTATCACGATAGTTCAGACGGGGGACAAGGGTACACTGTGTATTGTGATGCCTCGAGTGGGAGGCCCCAGGATGTGTTTGATGCGGTCCGGAAGGGTGGTAACTTATTGTTCGTCGGTTGAAGAGATCATGACGAGAATTACCCCACACGACATGGAGTTAGCGACCGTGGTCTTCACCTTGAAGATTTGGAGCCCACTTCTTACTGGCTGTGAGGAGTTCGAGGTGTGCTCGGACCCGCAGTGCGAAATGTGCTTCACTTGTATTGGGACCTCAATATGAGGCAATGCGGATGGATGGAGTTCCTAGAGGATTATGACTTCACTTTGCATTACCATCACAGTAAGAGCAAATGTGGTGGTACGATACTCGGTCGGAAGTCACGAGTGTGCCATTTAGTATAGCTTCGAGAGTGTGAATGCTTTCGAGGTATGGGGCGGTTTGGATTCTGATGTGGCGAGGCACGAGGTGCGTTGGGGAGTTAGTGGAACACCGCCAGGTCTGCGGTGGCGAGTGATTGAGTCCGAGGCAAGGCGCGCCAGATGAGTGTCCCGTCGAGGGGCCAGAGTGGTGGGGTATGGGTGTGAGCCGGGCCAGATCCGCAATATGGTAGTCTTTGGTGTAGAGGACGGGTAGTGGTTCCCCATTTGACCGATTTGAGAGAGGAGATTCTCAAGGAGTTTTACTGCTCTCAATTTTCCGTGCATCCAGGTGGCTCGAAGATGTACCAGGATCTTCGTAGTCGATGTGCTGACGGGATGAAGAATACGTGGGGACTTTGTTCGACGATGTCTCGTGTCGGCGAGTAAAGTGAGCACCGGAAGCCCGAAATTTGCCTTCAGCCATTGGAGGGTAGCTGAGTGGAAGTGGGAGCCGTCAAGATGGATTTTGTGATGCTGCCCGCGGACACCCTTGAGAGACATGATGTGAGTATGGGTGATGGTGGACCGACTCACGAGTCGGCACATTTTCTAGCCGTGCGGATGACCCAGCCTATCATTGAAGAGATTCTGTCGGTTGTATATTCGAGAGATAGTCCGGCTACATGGAGTACCCGATTATCCGCGGTGCCGGATAGGGACCCCACGAATTTACGGTAGCACTTTGGAAGAGTTTCAAAGGCTATGGGCACCGGTGACCATGAGTATGGCTTTTTCTGATGGTGATCTGAGGAGGGGTATCACGGTGTTAAGAGGACATCTTGCGAGCATGCGTCACGGATCATGGGAATTGGATTGGGAAGACATTTGCCTTAGTGGAATTACGCCTACAACAACGATTAATGGCGAGTATACAAATGGCACCATATGAGTCATTGTATGGGGCCATGCAGTCGTGATTATGTTGGGCTGAGGTGGGAGAGGCTCCATCATTGGTCTGATGCGATTGGGACACCTCAGAAGGTGGGCTTGATACGGCGGCGTCTTCTCATGGCTCGGAAGCGGGCGGAGAGCTATCTTTGATGTCACGACGTCAACCTTAGGATTCGGGTTGGGGATCACGTCTTCTTGAAGGTGATGTAAAGGGAGTGGTGTCGAGGTTCGGCGGGGAAGCTATCGTCGGGGTTTATTTGACCTTTCGAGATTTTTCGAGAGGTAGGCATTGTAAGCGTCTTGGGTTGGCTTCTTTGCCTGGCATGTCGAACTGTCCCGAATTATTTAGCGTCTCGCGTCTTTCGGGAGCCTCTTAGGATCCCGGCTCATGTGGTGGATTGGGGACAGATTGAGGTTGACACGGTTGGGACCTTCGAGGAGGGACCAGTGTGCATTTTGGATGGCCAGTGATCAAGTTTTGCGACCTGGGCCGTGTGAAATTTAGTGAGGGTGCTATCGCTGACACTATGGAGTGGAGGAGTCGATGTGGGAGCGCGAGGGACACGTCTGGACCTATCCCTTCTTGTTTAGGGATGAAGGTACGTAGTTTAGTCGTTTAACATTTAAATGACTATTTACATGCATGATATAGTGCACATTGCATATGCATGTGAGTGATTGTGATTGTCCAGAATTTTGGGACGAAATTCCATTTTAGGAGGGGAGAATGTAAGACCCGAGAAAATTCCAATTTCTGGAAAAAAGGCAAAATCGTAATTTAGGTCAAAATCCAAAATTTTTCTAGATCTCGGATGATGAAACAGATTTCACCGTTGGAATCGTCTCGCGAAATCTAGCTAACTCGTCAAATTTCATCGAATTCTGAGATAGTCGGAATTGACACTTTTTTCGAGGCATCGAGTATCGGGTGTTGTAAAACGACATGTGATGTGACGAAAGTCACCTATAACATGTACTCATGTGACACATGTTGCATGAGTAGAGAAATGATGGAAATGGAAGGCGAGATAATAGTGTCGAATGTCGAAATCGAGAAAGGACATGATTGGCGTGTGATTTGATTAAATGATAATAAGGTGAAATAGAGAATAGTATTGTTTCCTACCTTTAAAGTAAAAGAACAAAAGCGTGAAGGAAAAAAAAAGAATCTGTGAACTTTTAGGTTGTGTTTTTAGAGAGTGCGACTTCTCTCTAAGATTCTGAGCGTCAGACCATGGAATTCTTCGAACAAGGAAAGTGGCTGCGTAGTGAGTCCTACGCGTGGGCTTCAGTTTTAAGGAGTTTTAACAAACTCCGTGAGGTAAGGGTTTTATCCTACTTGTTTTACTCTTGATTTAAGAGCTTCGTTGATGTTTCGGTTGGGTTGAGGCCCAGAGCGACCCGTTTGATCGGTCTGAATATAGGCAGAGTGTTGATGACAGACCCCTTCTGATGACCGGAATCTGCACAAAATCCACATTAACCTCAATGGCTTCGCTCGTGACAAATTTACCATAAAGCTAAGCCAGATTAAAAGCTAGGGCTATCTTTGGAAAGCGTGGGTTATAAAAATTTTCACTTTTACATCGAAATCCACACCTTGATTTAACGAGCTCCGGCGGCATAGCGACTCCACGGTGAAATTGACGAAATACAAAAATCCTGTATAAGCTGCTCCGATGTTTTCCAAATATCCAATTCTGACCATAAAAGGACAGCCTCTGGTCCTCATCAAAATCTAAGATAAGGATCAATCGACATAATTTCCTTCGCAACTGTTTTCTCAAAAACCATGCATGCATATTTTACAAAATATATTTACATATACAAAATGTCACATTTAACACTACTACTTTTACTTTACACCTTATCTTATATATAAATATAACAGTCTAGGAGGCGAGGATCCTGGAAAGGTCTTTGGCTTCGGCACACTTTGAAAAATTATTTAAAAGCAATGAGCTGTGAGCGAAGCGGGCTCGGTGAGTCTGCCTCAAGTTCCTAAATGTTGTTGACTACTTTGTATGTACCTCCCGATATGAAAATCTGTACAAAAATGGTTGTGGCTTGTTTGTAAGAGAAAGGCGAGTTTTGCTATGAAAACCATTTAAAGCGTGCTGAAAACTATTTCTCTTCTTGAAAAGCTGTTTCGAGTGGTGGTTAATATCTGAAAGTGCTATAAAATCAAGTACCAACCACTGTGGCCCATTTATGAAATACCCTAGACGTGATGCCACGGAACCTAGCATCGGTAGTGAACCTCGGAACACTACCCGTCTAATATGGTCCAGTGAACACGGCGAGATCTCTATAAACATAATGGAACCTCGGAACCAAAATGCCTGTGATGGAACCTCGGAACCAACACCTCATCGCCATGTACTAAGTCAGCGCACTAATATATACCCAGATATGCGGAGGGGCGACTAAGCTATATAAATATATCATATCTAACCCCCGATTGCCGACCCGGACAATATAGTTGAGTCATAATATCCCATAGCCTTGCCATGCACAATCAAAATACATCGGCCAGGAAGCGAAATTTGTATGCCATGCAGGGGTTTGCTAAACCGGGCCAAAGCTTGTTTCTTAAATACCGTCGAACTTTTAACGAGTATAACAAATGGGAGATAAAAAAATGTTTTACTCATTACATTGTATTTTCAAATGACTTTCTGGCTGCAATTTAAACGCCGTTTTTAAAAGCGTTTTGAGTACTCACCTTTTTCGACTAATTTCTTTCAAATCTTATCAAAGCACTCTATATTCGTCGGATGCATCAAATAGCCTACGATCCATACAAAGAAATCTGAAAATGCCCTCGTTCAACGTTTTAACCATAAAACATACACCAGGAAACTCCAGGCCTGTCGAGCAGACCGTTCTAACCAAACTTTATACGTGCTAGTCCCATTCGATAAGGACATCGATAATATGATATGAAATTGACCAAAATGTCCTACACATTAAATGCCCCATAAAACTATATATTTTGTAAAACTTACGGCTCAAGGGACTTTCTATAGAGTCTAAAAACACTCGAAAACATTTCTAAAAATTATATCGAGCTTGTCAGGCTACACTCCTGAAATTTCTTGGCCCCATTCCTAAAGCGATCCAGAAATTCATCAGGACTATCAGAACACGATCCCAAAACCTAAAAATTCATAAACTCGGTCCCAAAATTTTGGGAATTTGAAGTTTACGACACTCATAGCCTCTGAAAATTTCAAGTCATTACACTTAGCATTTAGGCTCGAAATAACACAAATAGAAATTTTCCCTGCCTCTTGAAGTATGACGAAATGCTAAGGCTTTGGTACTACGCATGGCTCGTCGCATTAGTCAGCTTGCAGCATACCTTTGAGTGAAAATCTACGGTCCGATTTCCATAAATCTGATAAAGAAACGAAGAAAAGAAAAAAAAAATTATAACACTCTCTCTCTCTCTTCACACCTTCTACACATCGGGTCAAGAGGGCACGATTTTATCTTTTTTTTTATTATTCTTATTATTATTATTATTTGGATAAGCGATTTCTATTGCCCATTCGAGTCCAGTTCTGCCCCGAAAATTTTTATTTCTTTTGAAATTTATTTTAAATGAACTTAAAATCAAGCCATACGACTTACGATATTTTTGTAAAAGATCATCACGAAGTCCACTGGCGACTTATCACGCAAATCGTAAAATATTATGGCGTATTAGAATTGACGAAATTTTTACGGAGTCCCTTTAGATTTGTGAGGCAATTTAGCAGCGCAGTCCGTTTAAATCATCGAGATCTGAAATTTTCTAAACTTCCACGAACCATTATAGTAATTTATTATTATTATTATCCTTTTAAAATTCCATAGTGGAATTCCACCCCTCCACTTTCCTTAATTGCAAAAGTGCCACCAGGTATTTGGCTTTATAATTTCACCCTTAAAACAACTTTGAAAATTCTGTTATGGCACTAAAAATAATTAAGGAAGCCCTTGAATACACATATGGTTATACATACGTACCTCTCGGACGGGATGAGTACAAATCCTCCTCGCTAGAACATTTGTCCTCGAAATAGATAAAACTAACATAAGAGGATACCTTAATGCGAGAAACAGCGAGGATATTATTTGCGCATAAGACCTCACGACTCCCCATAGCCTCTTTAATCCCATGATTCCCTATAAAAACTTTGACTAACGGAATATTCCACTTAAAATCTGCTCTACGTGATCTATGCATTAGTTTTTGCTCATATAGAGTCAAATTATCCTTTAGTTCTACGGCTGATCTACGAGTACATGTGAGGGATCTGGAATGTACTTTAGACATGGATACATGAAACACGTATAGACCTTAGACAGCTGCGGAAGATCTAATCATATGCCATTGGTCCCGCTCTGTGATAATCTCATATATTACTATGTATCTGGGCCTCAGCTTTTCGTGTCTTCCAAATTTGAGGATACCTTTCCAAGGGGAAACTTTGAGGAAGACCACATCATACAACAAATTGTAGATCCCTACGGTGTTGTCCGCATAACTTTTAATGCAGTACAAGGTATCTTGATGCAATCTCGAATGATCTGGATCTTATCTAAGGTAATGCAGTACCCCAACTCTGGGCTGTCGGTCTCCTCTCTCCTGCGCCGTTTCCGGTATGCGGGATCGACACTTAGGCCATACAATGCTTCAAATGGGCCATGCCTATCTTTGGATTGATAAATGTTGTTGTAGGCGAACTCCATCAGAGATAAATGCGTATCCCAGCTTCCCTTCAACTCTATCACGCATGCTCTAAGCATATCCTCTAGCGTCTGAATAGTTCTCTCTAACTGACCATCAGTCTGAGGATGGAAGATTTGTCTTTAAAGTGCAATCCAGTCCCCATGGCATCTGTAAAGTGGACGCCAAAATCGCGGATGTGAGTCACGGGGTCTCGATCAAAGACTATCGACATAAGACACCATGTAATCTAACTATCTCCTCCACATATAATTGGGCTAACTTGTCCAACGGGTCATCATTGCTAACTAGGAGAAAATGCGCGGATTTCGTTAGTCTATCCACTATCACCCATATGGCATCGTGTTGTCTCCGAGTTCTCGGAAGCTCGATAACAAAATCCATAGTAATCTTATCCCAGCTCCGTACGGGGAATCGGAAGGGTTGTATCTTTCTGCGGATACAGTGCTCTGCGCTAAGCTGTGTGAGTTAGGCATCTTAAATCTGCAATTTCCTTTTCATGCCCTTCCACCAATAATGCTCCCTCGGAGTATGATGCATCTTAGTGCTACCAGGGTCCGCATGGCATATCTTGAGAAGGTGAGCCTCTTCCATGATTTCCCTTTTTAGTTCCTTTATTTCGGTACACATTCGACTCCCTCTAACTATTATGCCATCGTCTCTGATCTGGGCTACGGTTTCCTACCACCCTCAATCTACTTTTCAACGTCATCTCTGAAATTTTCTTAGACCTTCCTTGATCGATCCATGAGAGAGGACAAACATAAAATGATGCGACAATGTCCACTGGATCGGCTACCCTTGAACTCCAGATCTCAAACACATCAACAATGGGAGATATCACGCAGTGCAGGATAAGCATAGGAACCTCCGGTTTAGGCTTAAGGCATCGGCCCACTACATTGGCACTTCGGAGGTACTTTATCATTCAATCATGATCCTTAATCAACTCGACCCACCGTATTTGCCTTAAGTTAAGCTCTTTACAGTGAAGATATCTTTGTAGGTTCTTATGATCAGTGAATATCGACCGAGGAACAAGTATGAATGTATCTCCGAGATCTTTAGAGCGAAAACCACTGCTGCTAGTTCTAAATCATGGGTCGGGTAGTTACGCTCGTGTTTTTAAGCGGCGGGAAGCATAAGCTATCGCTCTGCCGATACGCCAAACACACCTAACCGCGTGCGGAAGCATCCTTTGTATACCCACGTAACCGTCCTTTCACGTGGTAGTGCTAACTTCATTTATCGTTAATCTCTGCCTTAGCTCCTCAAAACTATGCTGGCAAGTATCTGACCACTCGAATTTCTGATCCTTTTTCAATAGATTGAGTGATAGAGAGTTTGCTATCTTGAAAATCCTCAAGCCAGGCTTCTTGTAATAACACTGCCCGATCCAAGAAGCTACTTGAGCAAAAAACATTCGTGGTGCTTCGGATCACTATAACCGATCTTCTAAGGATCCACACTATACCTTCTTCTTATTGACATGACCAGCTACTTTTCCAACCAAAACTGGCACTTACTAAACTTAGCATATAATGACGCTCTTGAAGAGATCTACAATACTATACGAAAGATGCTGCATGTTCCTCTGGGTGCCCTAAGTACACAAGAATGTCATCGTGAATCTGATCACAAACTTATCTAAGCTCCACGGACTGAATACCTGTTCATCAAATCCATAGGCAGTTGGGGCATTAATGCATCAAGATAGCATCCGCCCCAAGGAACTTCGTAGTAGCCGTATCACGTCTAAAGCGATCTTGAAACAACATTCTCCGACCCTCAAGCGTGGTAGCGACCTTAGGTCAATCTTAGAATATACCGAGATCCATGCAATTGGTCAAATAGCTCATACATCAGAGGAAGCGGATCTTTGGTTGCGTATTGTCGCGGATTCAAGCGTATAGTCTATACACAGCGTAGCTTCCATCTTTCTTCTTTACGAAGAGAACTGGAGCTCCCCGCGGTGAGGTACTAGGTCGGATGAAGCCCTTGCTTAGCAATTCCTCGATTGTGCCTTGATTCTTTGACTCTCTTGGCACCGTTACATAGCCTTGGAGAATGGATATTGGCTCGGTCCACGGAATCGATTCAATAACGAACTCAATTGCTCTATCCGGGGTAAACCTAAAATATCATACGGAAAGACATGCGGAAACTCTTTGACTATAGGATGTCTTCCGATCGATGTCCTCTTGCTCTCTATGCACCCGCAATGCTAAATAACCTGGAAACCTTTGAAGCATTTTTCGAGGAGGTCATGGCATTAATGAGACTGAGAGCGTCTGTTACGATTCCCGAAATATCACGCCTGGTTCCTTTGGTGAACCAATCTTACTTCTTTAACGCCAGCAATCTAAGGTGGCTCACATGCTTGGATAACCAATCCATACCGGTATATCGAAATCATGGATACTAACCTTTATCAAGTCTGTGGAAAATCAACGATACGGATCACCAATCTGCTACTAGAACTATCCTTCCCGGATATCATAGTATCCCCATTGGGTCACGAAACCACCATCGACCATCTATAGAATTTTGGGACTCTGTCTACGGTGCCTCGATTATCTTGAAATAAATGAATGGTATCACGGATTACGATATATACGCAATCATGATCGTAAGCGAAATCATGCCGAGTAATCACGTCGGTGATACGTTGCCTCCTATTTGTGTATTTGTATATGCAGGGCACGTCACAGTACGCTCTGAATCACGGCGATCGGAATCTTGCCTGCTGCCTCCTCTGCGCCCCTGCGACCTACACGGATGTTGCTCTTGCCACCTCTGCTGAACCACCCCTACCGGCTGACTAAGACCCATTTGGTGCACAGGAGTAGATGCTCTGTACCTACCTCAGAGGTCTCTGCAGCTACTAAGTGTGGATAGTCTCGGATAAAGTGACCTTCACGCCCCTGATGGGAAACATCTGTCATGTTCATCTGCACTCTCGAGGTCACCTCCTCGACATGTAGGGCCGCGATGGAAAGATGATCCACGAAGATCTACCACTCACAGGGCTGCGGTGATCGAAACGGATCCTGGCCGTCTTGCTCCTCGTCACGAGCCTCACCGTCGGTCCACTTTGACTCCTTTCTTTCTCTTAGGTAGTGAAGTGCAGTGACTAGTGATAGGAGCACCTCTCTTCTTGTACGGCCGCCCTAAGTTAGAGCTGGCTTGTCCTTTCTACCCTTAGTGCGGCCTCGACCAACTCTCAAAGTTATTTTGAGATGCCCGAATAGATGAACTTTAATTCTTTATTCGGCCCAGGCGTGAATCGCTTTACGCTTATGTTCTTCATTTTCCTGTATCATATGCACCAATTTCACGAGCTCTACAAACCTCTGCTCATATTCTATCCTTTATCAGGATGTTGCTCTACAACTTTGAAGAATTCTTTATTTTGCATCTACGATAACTGGGTAAAATGCATGCGTAAATGCCGTAAGCGGTCCCAAGTGACTCCTGTAGGGTGTCTCCTCTTAATGGCCTCCCACCAGTCCTTGGCCCTGGCTGCCATCAAGAACCCTGAAAAGAGGACTTTCTGCTCATCTGAACACCCCATCACTGCATAAATTTCACTAACCACAATCACAGCCATAAATGTGTATCCTGCGGGTCATCGGTACCATCATAAGTTTTAGCCACAATTTTAGATGGCGTTCTATCATGCCCTGCTAATAATACGGAGGCTCCGGTATACGTGATTAGGTACATTTATGTGATGCTGTATAGCTTTGATCCATCGTCAAGGTACGCCACAGTTTGCGGCCCTCGATAGTTACTGCTCGAGGCGATTCATTGAAGCATTTTCAATCTAGGGTGTGCTCGACATATCTCTGCAGTGGTGCCTCAGGTGCGGAAGTCCTAGATCGACCTCACGACCTCGTCGGACATAATCTTTGTGAATTTCAAGGTTAAAAGATTCAGCGACACTTTTCAATATTTGATGCATGCAAGGATGAGCAAAACAATGTAGGTTGCAATAGGAAAATCATTATTATAAAAAACAATTCTATAGGAAATACTGTGGAAAACGCTACAAACAGAGAACTATCGCCTAAACTCGCTCGATAACAACTTGATGCACTCTCTCAAGTGGACAAAGAAATTTGTCGGGTAACTCCACAAGAACCTCCCAAACAAGCTCGGCCGACCGACGTTACCATGAAGCTGCCGCTAAAACCGCCGGAACTCGTTTTCGGGAAAAACGGGGTTAGTAAAATTTTCACTTTTCTATCAAAATCACACCTTAGATTTAACGAAAATCCGCAAGATAACGACCGTATCAAGTGGTCAAGCCCGAAATACAAAATCACCAGATAAAAAAATACACTCCCAATGTTTTCCAAATATCCAACTACAACCATAAAGGACCTCTGGTCCTCATCAAAATATAAGATAAGGATCAATCCAACATAATTTCATCGCAACCTGTTTTTCTCAAAACCATGCATGCATATTTTGCAAAATATATTTACATATACAAAATGTCACATTTTAACTTTTACTACTTTTACTTTACACCTTATCTTATAAATAAATATAACACAAACGCTCAGGATCTCCAGGATCCTGAAAGGTCTTTCTAGCTTCAGCGACTTAATTCGAAAAATTATTTAAAACGTAAAATCGCGGAGCCAAACTGCCTGAGTACTATAAGTTCTAAATGTTGGCTGACACAGATGCATTCTCCCAATATGAAAATCAGACATAAATGGTCAGAAAACTGCTTATGAGAAAACCGAGTTTTTTGCTATGAAACCATTTCGAAAACTCGCAGGCTGGAAAACTGGCTTTCATCGCTGAAAACTCAAGCCGTTGGTGGTTAATATCTAAAAGTGCTATACTCGAAATCAAGTACCAACCACTGTGGCCCATTTCTGAAATACCCTAGACGTGATACGTAACCTCTAACTCGCATCGATAGTGAACTCTGAACACTACCCGTCTAATATGGTCCTCGCGGAACACAATGATTCTATAAACATAATGGAACCTCGGAACCAAAATGCCCGGTGATGGAACCTCGGAACCAACACCTCATCGCCATGTACTAAGTCAGCACACTAACTATATACCTTGAATGTGCAGAGGGCGACTCACTATATAAATATATACTATATCTAACCCCCAATTGCCGACTAGACAATATAGTTAGTCATAATATCCCATAACCTTGCCATGCATAATCCGAAATACATCTGACCGGAAACTGAGCTATGCCATCTAGGGGTTTTGCTAAACCAGGCCAAACTGTTTCTTAAATACTTAAATCGAACTTTTCTACTGAGTATAACAAATGGGAGGTAAAAAAAATGTTTTACTCATTACATTGTATTTTCAAAGCACTTTGCAAACTTGTAATTTAAACACTTTCGTTTTTGAAAACGATTTTGAGTACTCACCTTTTTCTCGACTAATTTCCTTCAAATCTTGTCAAGCACTCTAGATTCTCGTCGGATGCTCAAATCGCCTACACAATCCATACAAAGTACGAAAATGCCATCAATTCAACGTTTTAACCATAAAACATACACAGGGCTTTCAAAGTGACTATATCGAACAAACTTCGATTCTAACAAAACTTTACGTGCTAGTCCCATTCGATAAGGACATCGATAATATGATATGAAATTGACCAAAATGTCCCTACACATTAAATGCCCCATAAAAACTATATGTTTTAGTAAACTTTTGACTCAAGGGACTTTCCATAGAGTCTAAAAACACCCGAAAACATTTCTAAAAATTTTGTCCGACTTGTCCAACTACACTCCTGAAATTTCAACTCGAACTGTTCTAAAATAGTCCCGGGCACCAACTCCTGACCGTCTCGAAGGCTCTAAAATTCCTAAAAATTCATAAACTTAGTCTAAAAATTTTGGGACTGAAGTTTACGACCTTTCACGGCCTCTAAGAAAATTTCAAGTCATTACATAGCATTTAGGCTCGAAATAACACAAATAGGAAAATTTCCTACATTTTGAAGTATGACGAAATGCTAAGCTTTTGGTACCTACGCGTAGCTCTCGTCTCATAGTCCAACTTTACCTTCAACTCCAATGAAAATCTACGGTCCGATTTCCATAAATCTGAAAAAGAAACGAAGAAAGAAAAAAAAATTATAAAACTCTCTCTCTCTCTCTCTCTTCCACACCTTCTCTGTCGGGTCCAAGAGAACTTTTGATTTTATCTTTTTTTTTATTCTTATTATTATTATTATTTGGATAAACGATTTCTATTGCCCCATTCAAGTCCATTTCTACCCCGAAAATTTTTATTTCTTTTCAGTTCACTTTATTGTAAATGAACTTAAATCAAGCCACTTCTTAACTTCCGAGATTTTTGTAAAAATCTCATCCTTGAAGTCTTCGAAGATTTATCACCCGTAAAATTTAAAATATTCGACCGCCTCAGATTCAACGAATTTTTTCTGCGTCCCTAGATTTCACGAGACGAATTTAACGGCGCAGTCCGTTTCACATCCGAGATCTAGAGAATTTTCAGCTTCCCGAACCATTGGCTGCACTTATTATTATTATTATTATCCTTTTAAAATCTACAATTGAATTCCACCCCTCCACTTTCCTTAATTGAAAAAGTGCCACAATTCTTTGAAAACTTTATAATTTCACCCTTAAAACAACTTTCAAAAATTCTATTATGGCACTAAAATAATTAAGGAAGCCCTTGATGCACATATAACTGTGCACATACATACCGTACACCCTCTCGAGACGAGGCGTTACAGTTGGAATTTATGAAATCCAACTGTGCAATCCGTAACAGTTTTATGGGCTGTTTTGGGTGTTTGTGTTGTAATTTGGGAAACAAATTGTATTTTGATGTGTATGGGGCCGGAAATGGCTAAGAAATTCGGTTTCACAAAGTGGAACCGATGTTGGTGATTTGCCGCGAACAGTAACTCGAGGGTTTCACTGTTCATGTGAATAGTGTTCACGAAATAAATTTTGTGAGAAAAAAATGTGTTTGGTTGAGTAATTCAAATCGAATTGATCGTGGTTGTTAAATAGCCCACGTGAGCTAATTTTTGGTGTAATGGATTGTGAAATTGCATAATATGTTTGTGTGATTAAATTATGTAAATGTATATCATGTTATATATATTTGCATGTGTTATACGACCAAGGTTGGACCAGATTACGCATTCCATGCATTCGTGGCACCCTGTAACAATAGGAGTGAGTGAATGAGGTGGTTTCTCGAGAGAATTGTTTCGGAGGGTTGACTAATAATAATAATTATCGAAGTGTGTCCATTACAATATCGGAGGGTAGTCCATATAAAATATCAATCGTCGGAGTCGGCCCAATTGATATACATCGGAGGGTTGTCCACCACCAGATTATCTGAGTCGGTCCACTTTTATATCGGAGGGTTGTCCAAGGTTAAGAACAAATACCTTTGTTTGAAAACGGTCTTCTCATACATGGCTTAGGCAAGTGTGAGGGAGTCGATGAGGACTCGGGACATGGGTTGGTCATTTAGACATTCAAGTAGATCACGTATTGCCAACGGTGTTTACATGTGTGATCATCAAGATACGCACTTAAATATGAAAGAACTCCATTTAGCAGAATTCCACTATTGGGCATTAGCTCACCCTGTCGAGGGAATTATATTATTTCAGGTACAGGAGCACGAGGAGAAGGCTCGTCCTAGAGGCCGAGTTTGAGAAGAAAGCTCCAAGCCGTGGGCTTTGTTCTTTTAGTTGGATACATGACATTGGAATGTTTTAAACTTTTAATATATGTCAGATAAGAGTAATTTATTAACTCTGGAAACTATTAGTATATAGTTGGTTTGTATTGATGTTGATTGGGACAGTTAGTACTCTCAAGCAGAGCCCTTAATAAGGGAGACTCCACTCGATTTTTTAGAGTAGGCTCAAGCTACCCGATATTCACAAGTATTCCGTGTCAGACGTTGTCAAACTGACTCTCGAGAGATTCGGGGTGTCAAAGAAACTAAGAGTTTTGTATGGTTTGTATGGATTGTTATGGGTTAGTGAATTTTTTCTGGTGGACTTTTTATATGAAATTCCTCCTTGAGCTAGGGTTTGAGGTGTTAAAGAGTGTGATTACTTGTTAGAGTATGGAATCTTCCTCGAGAGGATGGATCAGAGAATTTGTAATGATTTGGAATTTTGGTTTATTCCTACTTTTGGGATGATTTGGGATTGATTGTAGGATGGTTTTGGTGCCGAGTTTGTGGCATGTTTTGTGGCCTCAATTGGGAGGATATTGTGGCCGATGGACAAGGGCTATTCCGGGATGGTTTCGGGTCGAAAATTGGCGTGTACCGGAGCTTCCAAGGAGCTCTCTGGCACGCCGGTGCATGGAAGCCACGCTATTGCGTGGCTGGGTGCATCCTCGGGTACGCTATTGCGTGGGTTTCCACACAATTACATAGCCCCTACACAATGTCAAACTTCCAACTTCGGACGACCATAACTTCTTTGTCCGAACTCTGTTTTGGGTTTTCTTGGACTCTATGGAAAGCCC
The DNA here is from genome assembly GCA_016808115.1 of Tetrastigma voinierianum. Taxonomy (NCBI): domain Eukaryota; kingdom Viridiplantae; phylum Streptophyta; class Magnoliopsida; order Vitales; family Vitaceae; genus Tetrastigma; species Tetrastigma voinierianum. The sequence goes on from JAEQBH010000403.1 coordinate 1,050,599, forward strand.
TTTGAGTATAGAATCCATCCATATATAGCTTGATACAATATTGAGCTTATAATAAGTCCGAAAATGACAAAAACCAGTGGCTGCCAAGCCGCAAGTGCTGCAAGTCGCTGGATTTTCATGGCTTGCAATTTGCATAACTCCTTCATTAGGACTCCGTTTTGGGTGTTCTTGGACTCTATGGAAAGCCCTTTGAGTCTAGAATCCATACATATATATCTTGATGCAATATTGAGCTTATAATAAGTCCAAAAATGACAAACACCAGTGGCTGCTGCTACTGCTGCAAGTGCTTCAAGTTGCTGATTTCTTCATGGCTTGCAATATGCCTAACTCCTTCGTTAGGACTCCGTTATGGGTATTCTTGGATTCTATGGAAAGCTCATCGAGTCTAGAATCTAACCATATGCTATTTAATGTAATTTGGTGCCCACATCTTGTCTTAAAATTGAATTGTTGTACCAAGTGTACTAATCGCTTGGTTAAAGTTAATTGGAATACATGGTAAGAAATGATATAGATATGAAAAAAGAAATAGCAATATATGTAGATTTGATATGTAAAGGAGTATAGATAAGAAAAGTACCTACATGTATCAAAGGAAGAGTCTGTTCTCAGACATCTCTACTGAGATAGGACAAATTGACAAAGAACAAGAAAACGTACAAGTATAGGAATGTATAGGTATAGGTCATAAGATACGATACCGACAAAGATACGAAGATATAAGTTAACAAGATATAAGATGTTTCAAGTAGATGATATGATATGAATATAAGAGTATAAGATATGAATATACGACAAAGAAATATGATAATAAATAACATGAAGCCAAGAAATATGTGAAGGCATTACGTGATGAAATAATAATACCAGATATCTCATCAGCATACATGATAACAATAGTTATTCATGTAGATGAGATATGTACAGAAAATGTAATAAAATACACATGGATTGTCTGCTTAGAACCTGGTAGAGGGATAGATGGACATGCCTATTAGGGAAAAACAAGTCTGCAACATACTGATCAGTTGGCCTCGTTTGGGTCATTACAAATGCTTCGGCCTTTATAGATGGTCATTGTCTCATAATGATAACAAGCAGTTCTCGCCTTTATACTTCGGCCATTGTCTCGTGACACGATAACAGCGCCTTTCAGTTCTTATAGATGGTCATTGTCTCGCATACGATAACACGCTTCTTCAGCTCTTTATAGTTTCCTTTATCCACTTCTAAGGTTTATGCAGGTATGAAACATAAAACAAATTATTTGAATATGACATGTGAAAAGATATGATATGATCTGAGAAGCATAGCACTACTATGTGATGATAAGCTCTGTAACATGAGATCATACGATCCGACATGATATATGAAAATGTATAAGAATGTAAAATGATCTGAAAAGTTAATATGATAATATAGTATATGAAAAGTACAAGATGACAGTATATGAAATATGACAATATATGAAAAGTACATAGTACATGAATACAGTATATGAAAAGTACACAGTACGTGAAAACAGTACACGATGACAGTACATGATAACAGTACATGAAAATAGAACATAACAAATGGTCTAGTATATAACCATGAAAGTAATATATGGCATTTAATATGACATGCAATGTAATAGGATATGTAATATGAACCATTAGAAAGATAATAGATCAAATGATAATTACTAGAATAAGAAATAAAAGATATGAAAGGCTATATGTCAAACTTCACATGATAGAAGTTTATGTTATATGAAAATGATAAGATAAGTATATTTGTTGAGACGATCATAGTTATCGGGTCGTCCTCAGATATGTTTCACTAAGCCGTGAAAGTTTACACGGGTTTTTAATCCAGGTACGTAAGGTAAGACAAGGATAGAGGATGTGACATCCTACATCGCAGAAGAGCACTCGTAGATAGGTGCTCACCTCACTCGCTTCCACACCCCGTATTTTTGGAATAGGTATATTTTTGTATATTGAGAAGTAATGGGACTCAAGCAGAGAACATGAATACCACTACAAAGGGTACTTATAATGTATATAAAAGAATTTTGTTATTACAAAATTCGCATGAAACGAGGAAAACAGTATTGTGTCGCCTGAAAGCAAAGGTTAAAGAGTCCCAGCTCAAGTGTGACACTGCCGACACCCATCGGGTGCCGGGTTAGGGGTGTCACAAGACTCATCTTACCCCATGTCCCGTGTCCTAACCGACTCTCTCACAACTAAGTGTGAAAAAACCGTCATTGATGTTTAGTCCAATGACCATTTTTCCAAAACAAAATCTTTCTTGTTTTATAAATCAAAACCCATTGGATAAACCTCCAATGTTCATTTATTTAGTAAAATCCCGTGTATTTATGCATTTGTGGGCCACGGATTTTCGGGTTTTCACCGCAAGACACCGCACGCCTTCCCAACATTTTTACGGACTTTCACCGCCAGTGATCATGTTTAACCTTAACTACATGGTTTTTCACCCGAGGGGGTATCTATCCCTTCTTGTTATGCCCAACACACGTATTTTTCATGCTATGCAACCATGAGACTCATTTCGACGTCATCTCCATTACCGAAGTTTCTCACCACCCATTCACCATAAATGATGAATGATCATAACCATGCACAAACACCCAACACAATGCGGTGTCACCATGCATATGCAATGCAAAAATGCCAATGCATGTACCTCATGTTACATGTATGAGGAACACTACATGATACATTTACATTACATATTTTATACTAAGTATCATGGATAATTATATTAAACGCACGTAATTTACATCCATTCATGCTAATATATTTTAAACACCCATATATCAACATATTTTCAACACATTCAGCATGTTATTCAATTTCCAGCAATAACACACCAATAATAGTCCACACAAACTAGTCACTCCTAGCCAATAATCTGGACTCAGTCCAAAAATTTCAACTTTTAGGAAATAACACACAAAATCCAGCACACATTTTCCAGTAGTCCCGGAACCAAAATCGGCCCGAAATGCATTTCCCAGTTATTCCGGAACCCATAATCGACCCGGATACCGACTTTCACAACCCAGTCCTGAACTATCCAGAAACAGTTCCAATGTCCAAAAACTCAGTCCCATGGTTGGAATTGTACTATACGGTCATTTACGGAAAAGGAACCAATGTAGGACAAAACCCCTACCTTTTGGAACGCGATGAAACCTGCAATTTCTGATACCCATGCGTAGCTCTCGTCGCGTGGACCAACTTTGTCTCTTGCCCCGACGCGTTTCGGTCGTCGATTAACTGGAGATCGTGAAGAGAAGTGTCATTCCCTTTTTTTTTTCTCCCTTTTTCCATTTCATGCACTACCCGATCCATTTTTTTTTTTCCTTTTCTTCCTTCTCTTTTGTTTTTCTTTCTTCCTTTTCTCTTCTTGTCTATCCACCGAATTGATCAAAGTGGGGAAGCTCCCCCCACTTTCCCACTTTCCTCACAACTTGACACACGTCCTTAACCCTTACTTGACACATGACTCTAAATTAGCCACTAACCGGAGTGCCATGTGGTCACATGGACACATGCCCCAGGGTATGTCACACCACATGGCTCTCATGCCGTGTGCCCCCCTCCTAAGGTTCTATGTGGCAGCCCCTGGTCATGCCATGTGGCACCACCCCATGTGTCATCCGACACCCAATGCCTTGAAAAACTTGAAATTCCGACCATCTCGGAATTCAACAAAATTCGACTAGGTAACTAGATTTCGCGAGATGATTCCAACAGTGAAATCCGTTTCGACATCCAAGATCTAGAAAAATTATAGGTTTTCAACCTATACTATATCAGTAAATTACCGTTTTACCCTTTTTCAGAAAAATTGAATTTTTCCCGGGTTTTACAATGGCAACGTCAATTTCAAATTTTATGTTATCTACCAAGGTCATAAAAAAACATTTTTAAAACATGGGAAGAAGTCCTTCCTTACATTTCAAATCATCCTAGACCATTTTTCAAAGGATTTTATAATCTAACCCAGGCCTTAGACCAATGTAAAACAAATTTAGGAAATAATTATCTTGTTAGCCCATTAGTTAAACAATTTTTAAATCACCATGGCAAACCTTATCTAAATCCTGTAGAACCATGTAGTAGCCAGACTAGCAAAACTTTAGATTTAATACATGATTTTCCTCCCCTATTTCCTCCACTCCAAAATCAAGACTATTTACTTAGAGAAGAGTTAGAAATTTTAAGGAAAAAATATGATAGATCTGAACAAGATTACTTAGTTATGAAGAAACTATATGAAGACAAGATAGATAATTAAATAGGAAATAAATTGAAAACGCAAATTTCCGAAAGAAGAAATTCAAACAAGAACATCCAAATAATTTTGATGCAGAGTCTGACTTGACGTGTCATAATGTCAAGATATGTACTTAGGTCATTAGAATTAAATGTGATAACCTAGTTCACCAAACAAAGAGCTGCTAGTAAAGACATATCAAATCCGTTTATGGGTGAGGCTTTCCTAAAAAGCCTTTTCCTTCAGCTAACACAACAAGTTGCTGAAATCCTTAAAAAGGATTCACGCAAAGAAGCAGAGTCAAAAAGCCCAAGATCTATTGAAAGCCCAAGAAAAGAAGATAAAGATATTTGAGTAACTTTTTCACCAAGGAAAGATGCTTCTCGATAAGATTTGACAAGGGCATTAGAAAAACAACAAAGCATGGGAAAAAGCAGAAGCCAGTTGTATGGGAAAAAGACTTAAGGCAAATCTTACAACAGACCTTTTTGACGAGTTTTGATAAGAAAACAGAAGCCAAATGTATAAGAGACGACTAAGATTAAATAAAGCAAAGGACAATTGTATTATTTTTCTTTTTAGATCATCTTTTGATAAGATTCCCTTAGCAGGGACAAATGCGACCGTCCAAGTGTCTTCATCTTATCAGAAAACCCACCATATCCAAATTTTCCCTTATCCATATCCCCTGTAAAAGGAAAAAGTTTGGAGTTTTGATTTGACGATGGGGCCCAATGTGACACCCCAGTTCTCAAGGGTCATCATTTTTTTTTTTTTTTCTATTCTAGGTCCCACTAAATCGAAAACCAAAATTGGAAACCCCATGTAAACAGTGTCCATGAATAGTGTCCATGAACAGTGTCAATGAATAGTAGCTCAAACAGTGCACAACACATCAAGTAGCCAGTTATTGATACTGGTCGCTGACAGAGCGTGCAACACTATTCCGCTAAGCACGGCGGCCGATGCCCGCTCACGGCGCCGTTGTCGCCGCGTCGCCCCATCGCGCCGCGACTAAGGCTTCCTGGCCGTGTGCACTACGCCTATGTGGAATTCCGTTGCACAGCAATTCTTGGTCGCGCTTAAGAGCGGTACGGCCTTCATTGCACGCGCAAAGACTCGTCGCTGCCTAAGGCCGCTGGCCGCGTCATGCGCGCTTAGGGACATTGTCGCCATATCGCCTCCGCCTTCACACGCCGCCCGCTGCGGTGCAATGAAGCCTCGTTGCCACTCAGCTCTATCGTGACATAATTTTCCTTTGTCGCAACATAGTTTACCCTGCCTTAGCTCACTTTGTAGCGACATCAAAACCTCACGCTGAGCAGAATCCAACCAAGTAGGTCGAACAACTTCGTCAGCGATTGGGGAAAACCCCATCGCGATTAATCGCAGCCTCAGTTGTAAGACCCATGTCGCGACATAGAGGACCATGTCGCGACATGGAACCAAAAATCTCTGTCGCAATAGAGAATTCTCTGTCGCGATAGAAACACTAAAATGGGCAGTAGCCCACTCTTTTTCATTCTTTGCACTTCCAACTCTCTTTCAATGTATTTCATCTAATACTACTGCCTTTGTACAACTTGCACAGACAATATAAAATCTGGGAAACTATTAACACTACACTGAAACAATCCAAAGATAAGTTTTTATTACAAAACTTCTCATTTACAAGTACAAAACTAGATATTCTATCCAGAATATTACAAATACATGAATAGGCCATAATCCAAATTTCTTTTCATAACTAAACTTTGACCTCGTTTTAGCCCCCTCAGTACCTTCCAATACCCGACAACATTTTCCCACGACAAAGCAGCACACCCAACATGAACTCTCCTACAAGGGCTACTCCCCACCTAAGTGCACATGCAATGGCAAACATACACACATTCAAGTAAAATGATGCACATTCAAGTAAAATGATGCACATTCCTACTCGAATGACTACATGCCATACCCCATGCCTCGAGTCCTCACTAACTCCCTCACACATGCACTTGCCATGTATGAAAAACTGTTTCCAAAACAAAAAATTTTTGTTTTTGAAAGCTCATTGGACATTCTCCGATTTCAAAATTGATTGGTCAACCCTCCGATATAATTTATTGGACATACTCTAAAAAATATATTTTTGTGGACAACCCTCCGATATAATTTAGTGGACATACTCCGACAAATATATTTTTGTGGACAACCCTCCAATATCATTTAGTGGACATGCTCCGACAAATAGTTTTGTTGGGCAACCCTCCAATACCTTTCATTCAAAAACCATGTCATGCACTCACACCTAATACTCTACGGTGTCTCGGTGCATATGAAATGCGAAATGTCATTTCATGCCAATTCAAACATGCAACATTTATGATTCATGGATAATTATATTTTTCTACAATATAATTCACATCACTCATAAATTTCATGCTAATATATCAAATAAGCATATATCAACATAAATTCACACTATCAACATATTATTCAATTTTTTAGTAGTAACACATAAACATGGTACGCATGGACCAATAACAGTCCGAAAATCAGTCTCGGGACTACCCAAAAACAATCCCAAATTCGCTCCGGACCGGGTCTTAAACAACTCGAAATTCACAAATTTCCAAACTCGTCTGAAATAAATTAAAATTTCAGCATTCAACCCCAAAATTTTGGGATCAAACCCGCACACTGCTCCTGCCCAACATCTCATGCCATTTGATTGGCTCTTAAACCAAGAATAAAACCAAGTAGGAAAAAAACCCCTACCTCTCGGAGTTTGACGAAAACTCCGGATTCTCGTACCCACACGAATCTCTCTTCGCGTAGAAGAACTTTCCCTCTTGCTCCGACGAAAGCCAACGGTCCAATCGCCTAAAATTCTATAGAGAATGTGGAGCTTCTCACTCCTCTTTTCTTCTTCTCTCTTTTCTTTTCTTTCTCTTTCTTTTTCCTCCTTTCCTCTCTCTCTCTCTCCATCGGATTTTTGGTCCAACTTGCTCAAGTGGGAGACCTCCTCCCACCTACCCTTGCCACATGTCCATTTCTTATTGGCTTCCTTTCTCTAACCTTATCCTCTTATCCAAATATTTGATTTTCCTCCCAAGGGCTCGAAGACATACTATCCCGACTTTCTCCTTTATTTTGACTTTTCCCCTCCATTTGACACATGGCTTAATGTGAGCCATTCAACCATATGCCATGTGTCAATTGCTACACTTAGTGCCTCGAAACAAGTGAATTTGACCGGTCTCCGACCTGGATGAGATCTCGACCAGTAATTAGGATTTCGCAGCAAGATTTCAACCAGCAAACTGGGCTTTCAGCCATCCGAGATCTAGAAAAATTCCAAGTTTTCAACCGAAATTACCGTTTTACATTTTTTTCAGAAAAATTGTATTTTTCCTAGGTTTTACACCCAATGAGCAACCAGAATCAGATTCTTTAATCTTATCCTTATCCTCTCACTCCGAGTTTCTTTCTTTCCTCTATATATTGAGAGGACTTTTCTATCTTAGGTACACTACTTCTACCTCCCAAGATCTGTCTCTACTCTCAACCCTCTCATTTTCTCTTGTATACTTTAGAAGCTTTCAGCCCAAGCTTTCTTCCTCCTATTGTATAAAGGTGTGTTTTATCAATGAAACTTGTTTAATATTTTATTCTCAATTCTTTATTTATACGCTTAACTTTTGGTAGTTTTAAAACTTTAGGAACATCCCGAGTGGGTTTCCGAAATCTTAGCGGCCCAAAAATATTTTAAATTTTGATTATGGTATATAGGCTGGAAAATCTAGATGCATCCCTTTGGGAGAAGCTGAGATTATGAATACTTCACCCAAATTCTAGACACTACAATGCCACATACCATTATTTTCTTCTTCTTATGATCATGGTCGCCCGTATCTCTGATATTTTTCTATCTTGTCCATTTGTCTAAATTGACTGTTTAGGACTTCTTTCTAGCATTAAGGGAATGCATGATTATACTCACAAGATGTTTAATTAGTCAAAAGATTTTGTAAATGGTTATTTGTTTTGTTTAAAAAAAAAGTCATAGGAGAGTAAGAATAACCGTGAGTAGGACTTATTCCACTTTTTATACCTTACTTTCTCACCCCCTAAAACTAAATTATAAACTGAAAATCTCAGTCCTCTTAAATCTCTTAAATTATTGGTATTAGAGCTTTAGATCTAGTTAAACATATATAAATTAATAATCAAGGAGTATATAAGAAAATTAGAAGAGTGTTTAGATCCTTTAACTCTATCAGAATACATAGATCAAGTATGAACAATTAAAAAAGAAATAATATTTGACGGAGGTTTTAAAAACAAGATCTTTAATATTACAACAAATTATATTAGAAAGAATTTAGCTGTTCTTAAGATAATAACTACTATTAAAAAATTAGATAAAGAAATATTAGTGTTTAATATACTCATAAACAACCTAGAAAGAAAACATTTAAGATTAACTCATCTAGATATAAACCAGCTTTATTTATCTTATTTATTTAAAAAATTAGTTTATGTCAAGATTTGATAACTTCACAAAAAGAATTAGTCACATGTGATTTTCAATTAAAATAGTACAAATCAACCATAGAAAGCCTTAGACATTTATTAATGTGATGAATAAGTAATAATTACATAGAAACATTAGATATAGTCCCTCTCCCTATAAGAAGACAAATCAGCACATAATATTATACCAGAAAACATTTTATAGAAAAATTAATTAACTTAATAGAACCTCTACCTGTTATAGATTACCCAGAAGAACAAATAGAAGATATAACGATCACTAAACATTAGTCATTCAATTGAGAAATTTAGATTACTTAGATCTCATAATAGAAAATTTAGAAAAACAAATCAGTTCCTCATACTCATTTAAACTCAAGTGCAACTATAAAAAGGAGTTTTATACACATAACATAAACTCTGAAATTTTAGAAAAAATTTACAAAACTATTAACACATTAGTAGATCTAATAATCAATTTCTCAAAAATAAAATTTAAGACTTTTAATCCAAAATTTAGTAAGATAAAATATTTAGAAAATAAAGTATAACAAATAGGAAAAAAACCTTGATTATATCGATTCACTAGACTTGGTAAAAGAAAATAGAATACTAGTACATAAGATTAAACACTTAGAAGAATCTAATAATAAGATCATTAACCAATTAGAAAAACTTGTAGAAATAAACAGAAAACACACATATATATTGAAAGTGTGACGCCCCAAAACCGGGGTGTCTCGTTGACAACCCGTCAACCTGTGGAATACTGTGGGATGCCTGCAACCCGACACCACTACGAAAATCGAGTTTCTTACTGGGAGGTCTACCCAAATACAAGTGTCCCAAACACATAATGACCACACCGGTCCACATGCGAGTAAAATAATTACCTACTGGGCCCCGCATCAATACTCACAATATGCATCAATTATATACAATAGTTCAAGAGTTAATAACGCCTTTTACCAAACATATATCAAAATTTAGAGTTTAATACATGTTATACAAACGACACCCAAAGCCAACCCTAGCTTTCTTCTAAACGAGGCCTCCTAGCTCGAAGACCGTCCTTCAGACACTCCCCTCGCACCGAAATAATGATCCGACAAAGATGAAAGAAAGCCCAAAAGAGTAATAATTTCCTACATGGGTTACTCCCCACCTAAGTGCACATGTCATGCAAACAATCACATCCAAGCAATTACATGAACCTACTCGAATGTCTACATGCCCAATCCCATGTCCCGAAAGCCTCACCGACTCTCACACATAAGCCACTGTGAGTAAAATCACGCTTTCAAAACAAGCCTTTTGTTCTCGAAACTTACTACCGAGATTCTAGAATATATTGACTACTCTCCAAGGCGAATTGTCGATAACGCTCCGAAATGGGCCATGGTCCTCATCCGAAGTGATCCGCTGGACTAATTTCCAAGGCAATTCTTCGGAAAATCGTCGAAATTCCTTTCACAAACATTTTTCCTTTTTATTTTCTTTCATGTCATGCACTCACTCCTAATATTCTAGGGTGCCCCAGTGCATATGGAATGCATTATGCCAATCCCAACAACTCATGCTAATATATATAACATGTATATATTAACATAATTAATCACACAATTCATGATATTAAATTCATATCAATACCAAAATTAGCCTCCACATTGGGCTAATTACAAATACAAAGCTTAATCTACTCAATCACTCAACATCATAAAAATTGCACTCAAAATCACGTCACACTATTCACATGAACAAAGGAAACCTCTGCCTGCATTGTTCATGGCCACAACAATGGGGATTTTCTCCACTCCTGGCTCAAAATGTTTTCGAGACCAAAACACCTGGCTAACTCGTGCCTCAAACATCCCCCAACCATTTACATCACTTTTCGCTCTAACAAAAGAATAACACAAGTAGAAAAGATCCCCTACCTCTCTGAGTTGCCTAACTCCACCAAATCAGTGTCCACGCATAGCCTTCGCCGCATAGAACGACTTTGCTTCTTGCTCCGTCGAGAACCGACGGTCCAAATGGTCGGAAATCTAGAGAGAAGGCACACTTTCTCTCTAAAACTGATCCAAACTTAACGCACGCATTTTTTGCTTCTTGGTAAGATGACACTATTTGCTTTGGTCTTATTCATTTAAACTTTCAAATAATCCCATCCATGTCCTTAAATCTCGGATTGACACTTAAGACAATCTCAACCATTCATCTCATCATCTCTATCCACAACATGTGTCACATAGGTACATGTACAGGGATGACTTCACACATCGCACGTCTTCTCACAAATTGCTTTATTTCAAGACTCGACACCCAAAGGCTCGAAAAATATGAAATTTCGACCGTCTCTAATTCGACTAAATTCGACGTGGTAGCCAGGATTTCACGAGACAATTCCAATGATAAGTCCGTCATTATCCGAGATCTAAAAATTCCTCGATTTTGACCGAATTACCATTTTTTTAAAATTCAATTTTCGTCTTACAAAAAGAATTAAATAGACTAAAGATATGAATAACTTATCAAAAGATCAAACATATATCTCCAAATAGTAGAATAAGCTAAAAATTTCCATAATATACCTGAAGGTCTAAGTTCAAAACCTCGTCAACAAAAAACAGATTAACTCTTAGTAAAACAAAATAATATAATAATATTATTATTAATCAACATAAATCATAAACTTGGTAGAATATACGACAAACCTAGTATTTCGAACACACAAGACATAGAAGATATTAAAAAAGGCAAAAATAATTTAGAAATAGGAAAATCGAAGAAATCAATAGCCATACCTAGAACTTATACTTTTGGAACAAGTAAAAACAAACAAAAAAGTAATGAATAGCGTACATCATTTTCTAGAGTTTTAGAACAATATCTCGAAATAGGGAGGGAAAAGTAGTAACAATGATCGATTACTTAGATAAATATGGAACATAAATAGCTGAAATCATAGATCCAGAAATAGAATATGAAAACTTTAAAATTAATGTTTAAAAATACTAGAACCAGAAGTAATATACAAGTAGAAAATATTTGAAAAAGAAATAAATTTATAAAATGTATCAAAGAAGAAGAAATCCAATGTTTAGGAAATGATACAATCACATTAGAACTATTAGGAAAAAGTATAGTAGACAAATTAAGAAAGATTATAGCTTTATTATTTAGATTAATAACTACAAATTTAATAAAGGATTAAGAAGGAAAAGTTTAGGAACAAAAACACTAGTAACATATATATGATGATAGTTGGACATATATGGGAAAAGCAATGATAGCAAGTAGAGAAATAAATATGAATAATAACATAGGAATAGTTTATTATATGCCAGATTTTATGATGAGTCTTAAAGACTTACAACAAGATATTAAAATAGGAATTAAAACAAAAGGATATGAACAACAAGTAAAAGGTAGTAATTTCGTAATTAATATAGGATTTATTAGAAGATGTACAAATTGTGTAGATAATAAAGTAAAAATAAAAGTAGAAGATGTGGTAAATTTCTTAACCACCAAAGCAGTAAGAATGGTTAAACCAGAGGCATTAATTACATAAAATTTAGCAGGATTAGAATGTGATTTAGAAGATTTCGCTAAAAGAACAGAAACAGTTATACAAAAATCCTCTTTAGTATACCAAAATACTTTAGGAAATACTAGTATAAGATTTATAGCCTATAAAAAGGATGACATACAAGAAAGTGAAGAATACCTAGAAGAATTAACATAAACAAAAATAGACTCTATAACTCTAGAAGGAAGAGACTATCCAATAAAAAGAACACTCTACGAAGCAGATGGATTAATAGCAGGAGAAGAAGATTTATTAAAAATAGAAACATTAGCCTTGCGAAAAGGAAAGATAAAAGAAGACAAAAGATTAATCTATGATATTTTAGGAAATATTGTAGTAATAGAACTAATAGAAGATGATAATGAAACCATAGATTAGATAACGAATTAGAAATTATGGAAGATGAAGTAAGTAGTGCAACTTCTCCTACACCATTTGCTAGAAGCCAACCTATGGAAGTAAGACACGATAAATGAGGAAATTTACCCAGACCACAAGCACACTATGAAAATAGACCTAGACCAAGCCAATCATATGATGAATCTATAGATTTTAGTCCTAAAGGAAGACCTTACCCAATAGAAAAACCCTATAAGTTTCAAGGACAAGCCTCAGGAAAAATACTAAATATAGCAGCTCATGATCCACAATTATGGAATAGTGTAATAGATGTATGGAAATATCTAGTAGTAAAGGTATATGGAAAATATACCCCAAGAAACAGACTCAAACTATGTACAAATATTTAGAAACCTTTATAGGAGAAAGTACTAGGGCATTATGGGAATCATACAAGACAAATTTTAGGGAAAACTACAATAGTATGCTTAATCTAGGAGCTAATCCATATAATTTTGTAAACCAAATCAGTAGTCTAATTATAGGAGAAGCCCAACTCATGACACATTACCCTTCTATGACGCCCCAAATCTCGATGGTCATTTTTGTACTCTTTTTTTTTTCTTTGAATAGTGCCTATGAACAATGTTCGTGAACAGTGACCCAAACAATACACTATCGCAGTGTCCGGTCGTGATGTGCAGCTGCTCGCACGCCGTCGCGCTACCGAAGCGCCCGGTCACAAGACACGCATGTCGCGACACCGCCCACAAGCCCGGTCTTGTCGCGGAGACTCAACGATTGTCACGCGACACCAAACCCAAACCCCTCGCCGCAAATGCACTTCCGCCTCATCCACCAAGCGCCCACCGCCTGACACCCAAGGTCATGTCGCGACACAAAATCAGCCCACGACGCAGCCCTCCTTGTCGCGACACCAAAACTGTGTTGTGACACCGAAAGCCCTTGCTGCCTAACACCTTGTCGTGACACTAAAACCTCTATCACGACGCAGGGTGAGCCATCTCTGTCGAGATAGAGAACTCAAGGAGGTTTGTCGCGACAGGCCTTCCATGACCCCCGCACGTAGGTCCTGGTCATGCTCACAAGCGTGCATGCCGTGCACACAACGCCCCTTCTGTCGCGACACCACTGCAATGTAGCGACTCAAAACTGGAAATGGGCAGTAGCCCACTCCATTTGATCCCTTGCACTTTTTTTTTTCAGCAAACTATATAATCAACATAAATTTGCCTTATTACTACAACGGCCACTGAAATATGGAAAACTCGCCAAAATTTATATATTATACAAAAATGAGTTTAATTACAATTTGCCCTTAATTACAAATTACAGAAAACTGGGTCTTCTACCCATAATTTACAGAATACAAAAACAAGACCATATTTGGTCTTTTCTTCGCTACTAGGTCCTCGGATGCGTCCCATCCCCAGGTTTACCTTCAGTACCTGAAATTATTTCCCACGACGGGGTGAGCAATGCCCAGTAGTTGAATTTTCCTACACAAGTACTCCCACCTGTTGTTCTCAAGAATGGCAACCACACAAACATTCAAGTAAAATCATGCATATCCCTACTTGAATGTCTACATGCTCCATCCCATGCCTCGAGTCCTCACCAACTCCCTCACACATGCATTTGCCATGTATGAGAAAAACAGTTTTCAAAACAAAAATGTTTGTTTTATTTGTGGACAACCCTCCGATATATAGATTAGCGACATACCCGATAAATAATTAAAAGGACAACCTCCGATATATATATATATATATATATATATATATATATATATATGACATATTCCAATAAATAATCGGCTGGGTCAACTCCAAAACCATGTCATGCACTTACACCTACCGTTTCTATGCCCCGCATACTTAAACAATTTTGCCATTTTCATGCCAATTCATGTTAATATATCATGCTTGCATATACTAACATACTTTACACACAATTAACATGTTATTCATCTTTAGCAATAACACAAAGTAGCACACATGGGCCAATCAACAGCCCAACAATCCATCTCGGAATTGCCCAAGGCAAACACATGAGCTCAGTTGCGGACCGCCCGAAGACAGTCCACAATCCAGTCCAGACTGTCCAAAAACAGTCCAAAATTTTCAACACTTCTCCTAATCTTTGGGAATGAAATACACCTAATTACTGACCCCAAACATCAGTCGATTTGGGAATGCCTACCCAAAAGATCTTCAAACCAAGAGGAGAAAACCCCTAATTACGGAGTGCTTGTCGAAACTCCCCGGTTTCGTCTCTACTTGTAGCCTTGGCCGCGATGGGGAAGCACTCCTTTCTTCGTCCGCCGGAACCGCAGGGCTCGACAAGAAGGAATGGCAGGCGCAGAGCCTTCCCTCTCTATAGCTCTCTCTTTTTCTTTTTCCTTCTTTTCTCTCCTCCTTTCTCCCATCCCACAAGGCTTACCTAAGATGTGAAGTGTTTTAGCTTGCACTTTTCACACGTGTCATCACCCTAAGGGCTCCTCGATTACCCTTATCTCCTATCCATCTACTTGATTTAATCTAATCACGTGTCGCCACACGCCTTCTATAATTTCACTCTGAGCTCATATTCGATTTGAGCCCTCTACTTGACACGTTGGCTCCTCGCGGTTCCACTCATCACGTGTCAAGGTTCCTGCATCATCATCACTGCCAAAACGCAAATTTCGACTATCTCGAATTCAACGTAAGAGCTGTGATCTCACGAGACAATTCCAACGACGGGGCTCGCTTTCGCATCCGGCATCTGTAGAATTTTACATTTTCCACTAAAATTACCGTTTTTTACTCCCTTTCTTTAAAATTTGAATTTTCGAAGCTTTTACACCTTCTTCAACAATAAGCATTATTACATTTTAGAACAAATGCGTATAAAAGACTAGGAAATATATATAAAGAATTACGCCAATTATTCTACCATTTTGCGCTATTTCGTGAAACGAATTTAACTACACTGTGAGTAAAAATTGTTTAGAAAAACTTCCGTGAAACATTAGGGAAGAGAAATAGAAACCTCATGGAATAATTAAGAGGTTTCCAACAACATGATACTGGCTTAACCTCGAACCCAGAAAGATAGACATAGAATAAACCATACAATGAAAATACTTGTTAAAATATAATAAATACAAACCCAAATACAACTTAAGAAGATTTAGTACAGATTTTGTAAAAATATATTCACACCACAAATATATGGAGCACAAGAAGATCAAAAAGAAAAGAAACATAAACCTTATAAAAGATATAATAAAAGATATTTCTTGAAAAGATCTATTAGAAGAAAACCTTACCTAGATCCTAGCAAACATATTAGAAAATACAATCCGAAAAGAATATATGTAATAAACTAAACGCTACGCATGCTGAGAACTGTGATCATTTGGGGCAATCATTCTAGAAAAAATCTATATAATACTAGGAGATGTTTTTAAAAATTTACATACTTAAGCACTGGGGCAGAACAAGCAAGTTAAATATCCTCGATAATCGAAACAATATACGATAGTTAGTATAAAAGAATGAAAAGAAAACTCAGATAGTGAAAATGAAAATCTAATAAATTATTTAGCAGAACTATAATTTTTGGGAACATAATTCATGGACATAATAACATAAAATTCAAAAAGAATAGCGGATTTGATAAGACATGCTTTAAATGTAAATGGTTTCTGGGGACATATTACATAGAAAGAAACGTCATAAACGTTATTTGGGAACACGATAATATGTGTAGAAGAATATTTCAACACTAGCCTAAGTATTGAAAGGAATGAACATCATGAAAATATAAATACTCTCTCTTTAGATGAAAAGATTAATATAATAGAACAAAAAATAATTGTGTTAAAGGAAGGATATAATGATTTAGTTATAAAATTTGAAAAACATATAGGAAAGAAAAAATTATGGAAAATCCGAGAAGAATTTATGAATGAAGAAAATAATAATGTAATAATCCATCTTTTAGAAACATGTAATAAATTAAGAGAAATAAAGCAAGGCATCAATGTATCGCATAATAAGGATAGAAGAAATTTTAATAAAAACACATGCACTATTAGATACAAGTTGTACTCACGAATTATGTATTTGGTAAAATACACTGGAAATATTTATAACCTTAGTTAAACCCATGACAAAGACGCAGCAGGGACGAAAAGTCTTAATGTATATACCTCAACAAAGAATATTTATTGTGAAAATAAAAAATTGCACTCATATATTCAGCAAATTTGATTGTAAATCAAGATTTTGACAAGTTAAAATGCATCCAGATTCTAGACACTATAATGTCACGTACCATTATTTTCTTTTTTTGACTAATAAACTTTCCTTACATATATGATCATGGTCACCCATATCTCTAATATTTTGTTATCTTATCCATTTGTCTAAATTGACTATTTATGACTTTTTTCTAATATTAAAGGAATGTATAATTATACTCACAAGATATTTAATTAGTCAAAAGATTTTGTAAATTTATTATTTATTTTGTTTAAAAATAAAATAAAAAAAGTCATAGGAGAGTATGAAATACCCTAAGTATGACTTATTCCACTTTTTATACCTGATTTCCTCATCCCCTAAATCTAAATTATAAACCGAAAATCCCAGTCCTCTTAAATCTCTTAAATTATTGTTTTATCTTATTAAAACAATTCATAAATGATTAAAAGATATTTTGGATATTTGGGGTCATCATTGGCATGGACGGATGGGGGAGAGAAAATTACAAATTACATGACGGAAGATCACATGAAAAAGGCAGATAGAGGAGGGTGAGAATCAGTCCAAGATTGCCACGTGTCCACCTCCAAGCATTCTACACCCTTCTTATCCTATCTTCTCCCACGTGTCCCCCCTCACTTTTCAGATATTTCCTTTCGTTTCTCCATAAATCTTCACTCCGCGGCTCTACTCATTTCTATCTCTCTAAGAAGGTCCTAGAAGAAAACGGCGTCCTTTCAGTTTCCGGCAATGGCAACCCTCACCTCCTCCCTCTGCACCAAACCCTCCGTTTTCGATCCACACAAATCTTCTTTCCATGGCGCTCCTATCGCCACCCAGAGTCGCCTGAACCCGGTGAAATCCACGCCGGTGAATCTCTCCGTCACCTCTGCAGCGACGCCGTACGACCTCCGGTCGTTCAAGTTCGACCCGATCAAGGAATCGATCGTCTCTCGCGAGATGACGCGCCGGTACATGACGGACATGATCACCTTCGCCGACACAGACGTCGTCGTCGTCGGTGCTGGCTCCGCTGGGCTCTCCTGCGCGTACGAGCTCAGCAAGAATCCCTCCGTACAGGTGGCCATCATCGAGCAGTCCGTCAGCCCCGGCGGCGGCGCGTGGCTTGGCGGACAGCTCTTCTCGGCAATGGTGGTCCGGAAGCCGGCACACTGCTTCCTAGACGAGCTGGGCGTGGAGTACGACGAACAGGACAACTACGTGGTGATAAAGCACGCGGCGCTGTTCACATCCACCATCATGAGCAAGCTCTTGGCCAGGCCGAACGTGAAGCTCTTCAACGCGGTGGCGGCGGAGGATCTGATTATAAAGGAAGGGAAAGTCTGCGGCGTGGTAACAAACTGGGCTCTGGTTTCGATGAACCACGACACACAGTCGTGTATGGATCCGAACGTGGAGGCGAAGGTAGGTGAGCTCGTGCGATTAATGACGTACGTTCGGCGCCACCGGAGTGAAGAGGCTGAGGAGCGTCGGAATGATCGACAGCGTTCCGGGAATGAAGGCGCTGGATATGAACACGGCGGAGGATGAGATCGTGAGGCTCACCAGGGAGGTGGTCCCGGGAATGATCGTCACCGGAATGGAAGTCGCTGAAATCGACGGCTCCCCAAGAATGGTAATTTTTTTTCCGATTTTCTTTATAGATTAATTATATTATAGATCTCGATGATATTGGATGATAGAAAGAAATCATTATTAAGCCAGGAAACTAAATTGTTGATTAAACGTGTGTCTTCCTTGGGTGATAATGAAGGGACCGACGTTCGGAGCGATGATGATATCAGGGCAGAAGGCGGCTCACTTGGCCTTGAAGGCTCTGGGGCAGCCCAACGCTCTGGACGGCACATACGTCGGAAATCTTCATCCGGAGCTGGTCTTGGCGGCCGCCGACGACGCTGCTGAGATTGCTGAGGCCTAATGGAAGGAAGCAACCAACAAACCCCAAAACAAAAACCCTAAAAATAAGGAGTCCTTTGAGAAGGAATAGAGCGATGGGGAGCGAGATTCAATGGGAATTTTGTGATTAGTTAGGTGTTTGTTTGTTAATAACTTTGCCCTTTTAACGTGTATTTCTCCTTTTTCTCTTGCTTGACTTGAGGATTTGGTTGAAACTTGGAAGAATCAAGATGGAGTGCCAGACAGTCGCAAAGCATCTATTAATTTATTAATTTATGAATTAAGTATAATCATATTATAATTTTAATTATAATATTATGTATGTTAATTATGGGTTATTTATGAGATTGTTTAATATTAATTGGATACAAGTTTATGGTTTTATCTTTATTTTTTTGTGTTATATATATATATATAGCCGTAAAATTTAACAGGATTTGGTATAATATATTTTGGAGAGAATGAAATAATCATCTTCAATTTAATCTTTCCTTTGAACTCATTTTTTTATAGATTTGGAAAATTAATGGCAGGTTAATAATTTTGAATTCATATTAGGAATGGATTTTTTAATTATTAATCATCTCAATAAATATTTGAGAAGGTTAAATAATTTGAATTCATATTAGGAGTGGATTTTTTAATTATTAATATCTCAATAAATATTTTTGATTTTTACAAAATAATTTATCAGTTTTTAGTTGTCTTACTTTTTGGGTGTGCCCCTTTAATTCTCATACCCTTTTCAGCCTTGCACGAGTAAAGTATGGATAAGGTTTAGTCTTGAAATAAATAAACAAATAAATATATATATATATATATATATATATATATATATATATAGTTATATATATATATATATATATATATATATATATATATTAGCAAACCTATAAGTATTCATCATCGAAAATAGAGAAAAAAAAATTATAAATATAGAAATGAAAAATACAAAGAAAAGAGTAATATAAGTAGCATAGATACACATAAATATTAGTCATAATTTATGCTATAGATAGCTTCAAAATATTAATAATTCTCAAAAATGAAATTTTGATCCGAATATACTGTGAAACAATAGTAAAGTTTTATAAACTAAAAACGAAAAAAGATCTTCCTAAAGCGAGATAAATTTCAATAGTGCGATAATTAATACATGTGTAAAAATGTAAATTAACATATCAAAGGAAAATATATTAGCCTAATAGATTCACTAAGCAGACTAATAAATTAATTTTATGTCATAAATGAACAAGCAAATAACTGGGGTCATTTCAACTTATTCTAGTAAATATCAAGAAAATGTATTTACCTTCGAAAAAAATTCTCTTAAGGTATATCCTACAAGATATAATTCTCTAACTGACACCTCATTTAACTTAAACGTAAGAGCAAAAAATGTATTATATAACCTTGATTAGTTTCAAACTGCATTTTTAATAAATCCGTGACTAATGCTAGCTTTAGATAAAAAATATTTCATTACTCGCTTAAATTGTTTATCATAATATTTTAACAAAAAAAATAATGGTAGTGTCAATTTCAGCTTTTATGTTATCTACCAAGGTCATAAAACATGCATTTTTAAAACATGGAAAGAAGTCCTTCCTTATATTTTAAATCATTCTAGATCATTTTTCAAAGAATTTTATAATCTAACACAAGCCTTAGACCAATGTAAAACAAATCTATGAAATAATTATTTTGTTAGACCATTAGTTAAACATTTTTTAAATTATTATGGCAAACCCTATTTAAATCCTGTAGAACCCTACAGTAGCCAGACAAGTAAAACTTTAGATTTAACACATAGATTTTCCTCCCCTTTTTCCTCCACTCCAAAATCAAGACCATTTATTTCTGCAGGCACTATAAATTTAGTTAAAAATACGACAGATATTAACAAAGATTATTTAAGATGGGTTAAAACTATACGAAGAGCAAGATAAATCTTAAATATACATAAAATTAAAAACATAGCTTTTGAAAGAAATAAATTCAAATAATATACGAATAATTTTTCAAATTTAGAAAATCATGGTGGCTGACCCATTATCAAGATAGAACCTAGTCCCTTTGACCACTTAAAGTAATTGTCGGAAATTACCATCGGACCAATTTAATTAACCTAAATTCAACCAAACGATAAATTCTGTGAAAGACAAAACAAACTGGGCTTTATGGTGAGGTTTTCCAAAAGCCTTTTTAAATTCAATTAATAACAGCAACAGATCCTTAAAAAAGATGGCGCAAAGCAAGAGGAAATGTAAAGTTCCCCAAGATCTATCGAAGCTCCAAGAAAAGCAAGATATAACATGTTCAAAGAATCCTTTTTCACTCACGAAAAGATGTCACAAGATTTGACAAGGGCAAGAGAAAAAACAACAAAGCATGGGAAAAAAGAAGAAGCCGGCTATAAAGCAGAAGCTAGCTATATGGAAAACGACTTGAAGCAAAACTAACAACATACCCTTTTGACAAGATTTGACAAAAAGACATAAATCAACTATATAAGAGACGACTGGGACAAAGCAAAGACAATAGACATTTTTCTTAGATCATCTGATAAGACTCTAAGAGTGACAACGCAACCATCCACGCTATTGTAATCTTATCGAAACCCACCATATCCAAATTTTCCTCGTCTATCCCCTATAAGTTAAAAGTTTGAAGTTTTGATTCGATCGATTTAAGCCCAATGCAGCCACTCCTCGGAATTGGGATTCTTAATCTTATCCTTATCCTTTATCCTATCCTATATCCCTCGTTTCTTTCTTTCCTATATATAGACTTTTCATCTAAGAGGACACCTCGAACCCTCTCACTCGAGCCTCTTTTCTTCGCTGCCTACCTGCCCGCTCCTACTTCAATGCATTATTCCCATTCTAAAACCTGAATTCGAACATTGCCATTTAAAATTCGACTAGCGACGTTTGTTCAGGCCGGAATCGCCGGAATTGTCGGAATCCGGCCGGTATACGTATTCCGGCCGGAACAGAGAAAGGTAAAAAAAATGAAATATTTGCATTGAATTTATGTTATATTAATTGATTCAATTATAAGATACCATTATTCTTATTGTTATTTACAGGATTATGAAGAAAGGGAAAGAGTCTGATCCTATGCATGAAGCATATAGATTTGTCGGATGATTGGATTTCTCGAGTGTTCTGTTTTTAATGGAGATGATTTAAATCGAGATAAATGTAAGACCGCTTGCTTCAATGAGCTTATCGATGATGAAGCACTAAATTATACTAATGATGAAGTTCGGAGACACCTATCTCACCTTGCAAATGCATGGGATTTGATGTTTCGAGTTTGATGACACCTGAGCCTGATGCCGTCAACATTTACTGCTTTTAAAATTTATTCGTTTATTTCAGATTTGCTTGTATTAAATATTTTATACTTGTTTGTTGATTTCATGCAATTAACATGCTTAAACATTATATTAATTTAGTAATTTAAACTTCTAAGGTATTAAAATATTTAACATGCTTTATTTGATAATTTAATTTTAATTATCGTATTATAAAATAATTTTTACTTGATAAATTATGTTACAAAATACTCTATATTAAAAATTATATATATATATATCCGACGCACCTCGAAATGGTACACCGAAACAACTGAACGTGCTGAATATATTCCTAAGCCGATATCCAATCCGAAATGGCTACCGAAACGGAATTTAAAACCTTGTGTTTTCTACCCACAACCCTCTTATTATCTTATTGTGATATATCCTAAAAGTTTTCAACCTAAGCTTTTCAGAAGCTTTCAACTCAAGCTTTCTTCCTCTCTGTATAAAGGTGTGTTTTATGTTTAATGTTTTATCTCTCTCTTATTTATTTATATGCTTAACTCTTGATTGTTTTAAACTTTATGAGACATCTTGAAATGTAATTTCTTCCCGAAATCTATGACCTAAAAATATTTTATATTTTATATTTAACTACGATATATGTACTTAAAATCTAGATACATCCTTTAAGAGCCGAGATATGAATATTTTACCCGCATTCTGTGACACTACAACATCACGTACTATTATTTTCTTCGATTAATAACTCTATTTACATTATTTATCATTGGTCATTCAGATTCTAATATTTTGCTATCTTGTCCGTTTGTCTAAATTGACTGTTTAAGACTTCTTTCTAGCATTAAGGGAAAGGATGATTATACTCACAGGATATTTAATTAATCAAAAGGATTTGTAAATCTTTAAAAGAAAAAAAAAAAGCCATATGAGAGTAAGAAAATTCGACAAGACTATAAAACTTTTTTATCCCATCCCTCACAAACCTCACCCTAAACCGAAAATCTCATCCCTCTCTTAAAATCATTGTATCTTTTGTTAAAAAAAATAAAAAATCCTTCATTTATTCTTTAATTTAATAAATTTAAATGAAAAAGGAAAGTTAAAGTTAATATTTATCTCATTATAGTTGCATTTAAAAATGGAAAAACCCAAATACTAATAGAGATAGAGTAGATGGTAAAACCAATATATGAAGTAAAATTATTAATTGTTATGAAAATTACAAATCAATTTTGTGATTTTTTTCCTTTTTTTTTTAATTTTAACATCTATGTATTATAAAATTATAATATTTCTATTTTTATAGAGGCTTGAATCTCTTCCTCTTTACATCCCAGAACGGTTTCTACCTTCACAAGAATGTTATCTCTCTAGGATTTCACAAATTCTTTCTTTCTATATATATATATATATTGGCCTTTTACATCAACGTGTCTTTGTAGCGTTGGTTTGAGGTACAATTTGTCTGTTAAAGAGATCTAACACGTCGATTGATGGGTATATTAAGAATTTCATCGATAGTCGAGTTGTCGTTCCCTTGGGGCTTGTTTCCTTATTTTGATTATGATGATCGTACCGTGGGAGGAGGCAACTCAGGCAACGACTTTCATCTCGATCGGTTGTATATTTACATTTCGGGCATTCGATGACTTTTGGCAATTATAGTCGACCCGATTCGAAGTGGTTTCCTTCTCGGCATGATTTCTAGTCATTCCAATGACTGGTCATTCCACCGGCCAACCATTAACTATTATGTTAGTTCTGCTAAATTATTTTATAAAAACAAAAATATTTATTAAGCTTAAAAATAATTAATCGATAATCAAAAGGCTTAATATATACAATATAAAATAATAATTTTATCAACAAAAAGATATCAATTCGTCTTAAAACATATTCGCAGATTTGATCCGAAATTATTACCGCCATTTATCTCCAAAGTTAAATTTCAGAGCAGCATCAAAGAACATGCTAGGGTTGAAGATGAATATTTCCTTCTCCCTAAAGTGTGTTATACCAAATTCTTGTAAAATTATAAAACTTTATTTACTTATATTTATAAAGCACAAGGGAACAATTGGATTTTGGTTCAATGGACTTATCAAAGCAAAGGGGAAGATAGAACCATGGGCCCATAACTAGTTAATATTAAACAATCTCATAAATGTCTCATAATTAACATGCACAATTATACAATTGTAATATGATTATACTTAGTCCATAATTAATAAATTAATCTAACATTCTTCCACTTTGATAGCATAATCATAACTCAAATCCTTTCACAGTATATTTACATAGTCATAACCAATCATATACAATTAACACAGCGAGAGGATGCATAAATCGTACATAATCAGGCGCTACTAATCAAAATCATAACTCAAATGCTTCAACACGATACTTATGTAGTCATAATCAATCATATACAATTAATACACTGAGATGATGCATAAATCGTATATAATTAGGTGCTACTAATCTAGAAGCATTTCATTGACAAGAGTATTGATTCAATATAAAAAAAAAAAAAAACATCGTTCTCTCATTCATCCTGGGCCAAAGTTCCACACAAAATCACGATAACGATACAAACGTCAAACGTATACGTAATAACAAAAACATGAGTTTTCTTTACAAAATACATGAAAAGGCAAAACCCCCATTAAAGCAAAGAGTCTAGGCTCCTAACAATCTCATGCTGATAACGTGTTCTTGAAACACACAAATAGGTAAGTCTTTGGTTAATAAGTCTTCCAACATGCTAGTAATATGTTCAACTCGAATGGCAGCGACTCGCAACTTTCTCAGCAGTTAACTTCACATCACATTGAGCAAGAAGTGCTCCTAGTGTTCCTAGAGAAAGATAACGTTGCAGAATTATCACATAACAATTTTAGCGGTCTAGAAATTGAGTGAACAACCTCCTAAGCCAAAATAAAGTTCTGCAACCATATTGCATGACAAGTAGCCACATAACCTGCCTCCATAGTAGAAGAAGCTGTAAGTGTCTGCTTGACACTTTTCCATGAAAGAACTCCTACAGTCATCATAAAGATATAACCAAAAGTGGAATTTTTATCATCCATGCAGCCTGCATAATTGGAATCACTAAAACCAACCACCTCAAGAGTGTCAATACGCCGATATGTCAACATAAGATCCTTGGTAACCTTGAAGACACCTCAAAACATTCTTAGCCGCTTTCCAGTGGCTTTGACCAAAATCACTCAAGTACCTACCCAACATGCCGACAACAAAAGCAATATCAAAGCATGTGCATACACTTGAGCATACATCAAGCTACCCACAATTGAAGAATAAGGGACTGCTTTTATCTTATATCTCTCAATATCATTCTAAGGACATTGGCCTTTGGAAAATCTATCACCCTTTACAATTAGTGTCTTACCATAAGAACATGATTACATATTTAACCTTTTCAGAATGAGTTCAATATATGTTTTTTGAGATAATCTCATAATGTCACTAGGTCCATCGTGAAGTATTTGTATGCCCATAACATAAGATGCTTCCCCAAGATCCTTCATATCAAAATGGCTAAACAATAACTGCTTTGTCTCAACCAATAGGTCAATATCATTAGTTGCGAGCAAAATATCATCAACATATAAAACAAAGAATATGTATTTGCTCCCACTAACCTTCATATATATGCATTGATCGACGATGTTCTCTTTAAAGCCATTAGTGGTGACAACTTCATCAAACTTGAGATACCACTGCCTAGAAGTATGCTTTAAACCTTAAATGTATTTCTAGAGCTTACAAACCATGTTTTCCTTACCAACTTCCTCAAAGCCAATAGGTTGAGACATGTAAACATTCTCAACTAAGTCTTCGTTCAAGAAAACTGTTCTCACATCCATCTAATGCAATTCCAAATCAAAATGAGTCATTATAGTCACAATATGCGTAGAGAGTCTTTAGTGGAAATGGGAAAGAAGGTTTCCTTAAAATCAATACATTATTGTTGATTGTAACCCTTAGCCACTAATCTTGCTTTATATCTCTCTACATGTCCCTTGGCATCCATTTGCACCCAATAGGTCTACAGCCATCTGGAAACTCTACCAAGCTCCACACTTTATTCTGTGACATGGAAGTCATCTCATATTTCATTACATCGATTCAGCAGTTGGATTGAGGACTAACAATAGCTTCTTTGCATGTAGATAGATCTAATACATCAACCACATCATACTCATACTCATGTAAGTAGATAATGTAGTCATATGAAATTGCGGGCCTACACGCCCTCTCTAACCTCCTCAAGGGTATATCCATGACTACATCTAGGGCTACTATGTCTACATCTGGGGCTATTAGATCTACATCCTCAATTCGTTTATCATCGATGGTGGCTATTGGATGTTGGTCAACAACAAGGCTAGAGATTGGAGCAAAAGCAATAGGCACATGAAAAAAAACTGGGTGTTCTTTGAATATAATTTCTCTTGGCCCTTGACTTGTACCAGTATCATCCTCAAAATAGATAGCTCAATCTGACTCAATCATTCTGGTGGTGTGCGACATGCAATAAAACATGGAACATCTTGATCCCACACAATAACCAATAAAGTACCCACTAATGGTTTTTGGATCACGTTTCTTGTATTGCAGGTTGTACGGTCTCACTTCCACCTTGCAACCCTAAACATGGAAATGACAAAGACTAGGCTTTTTTTATGACCACAGCTCATATGAAGTCTTAGAAACAGACTTACTAGGCACTTGGTACAAAATATAGGCTGCAATTTTCAAAGCTTCTTCCCACAAGAACTCGAGTAGTGGGGAATTAACAAGCATACATCGCACAATATCAAGAAGTGTGTGATTCCTCCTCTCCACAATCTCATTCTGTTGAGGAGTACCAGGCATTGTATACTGAGCATCGATGCCACATTCCTGAAGGTAATTTGCAAATGGTCTAGGATTGTGTCACGTCTTATAATGAACCACTTTGATCTTCTTCCCTTGTTGGAGCTTAACTTTTGCTTTGAAAGCTTCCAAAGAGTCAGGCTTCTCATGAATGAGCTTGACAAAACGATAGCGGGAATAATCATCGATGAACGTGATGAAATATTTGTAGCCACCTATAGCAAGAGAAGTGAATGGCCCATAAATATCTATATGAATAACCCCAAGCAAGTCAAGCAGACCTGTCAACTTTAGTATTTCGACTCAAGGCTGGGCTTACTCCCTGATGCAATCTACACATGTATTAAAATCCGAGAAATCAAAATCCGAAAGAATCTCATCCTTAATTAATCTCTCAATTCTTTGTCTAGAAATATGACACAAACGCTTGTGCCAAAGAGTAGTAGACTTTTCATTCAATCTCAAACTTTTGGAGCTACTAGCAGTATTAACAGTAAGGGTAGCAGAAACAAAAGGCAAAACAGATAACTCTAATATGTAAAGACTCCCACAAAGTACTCCGGTGCTAATCAATAGTGAATCTCGGTACAATTTAACTTTCCTAGTTCCAAAAAGAAAACTATATCCAAGTTTATCCAAAATAGGTAGTTATATCAAATTTCTCCTAATCGAGGGTATGTACACCACATCCTACAATTCCAAAAAATTTCTTATACTAAGCTGCAATCTGACAACTTGTAATGACCCACACCAAATAATACAAGTTTGTAACACGTTTGACCAAGTTTGACTAAGTTTGACCATATTTGACTAGGTTTGACCAACACTTAGTATGTGGACCAAAGTTGACTTTTTCAAGGATGAATAATTTTGGGTTGACTAAGACACCATTTCGTAGGCCCTGTCGATACGAGTTCATAGACGGGTTGAACGTCAAAATCCGACTTACGGATAAAAAGTAATGACCCCAAGTTCAACAAGATTTTTATCGTCAAAAGTTGTCTTCGCTTTTACTGAAAAGCGACCTCTAGGGCCCTATATAAACATAGTTTTGCGTGCCAAATGAAACCCTAGCCCCAAAACACCCATCTCAGCTCCAAACCCAGAGAAATTCTCCAAACATGTGGACCCGAACCGGGTCATTTCAACCAATTTGGCAGCCGTCGGGTTTCGGGTCGTGAGTGCATCACCGCCACCCACCTTGCACACACGCTGCCCGAGGTAGCGCCACTGATCGGTCACGCGCCACTTCACGCCTCAACCGCCGGAATAGCCTGGACTGCCGAGAACACGAAGGCGACTGCCACGGTTTGTCAACGGATTTTCCGATTTTCCGATTTTTCGACCACTTCAGGCCGACCCATACCTCCCTCCCATCATTTTTGGACCCTCTAAACTCATTCCCGTGGTCCCTTTTTGCAGATTCCTCACCGTTTGAAAGATACGACAAAAACAAAGTCAGCCGACTATTGATCGAAGCTTTTCCGTACCCACCACAAGAATCATTGACCAAGGTAATGGTACCGCTGTGTTCCTAGTCTTGGTCATTGATATGTGGTTTGTGAATTTTGGACGTCGTTTGGTTAGTTTTCGATTTTTGGGTCATTTAGGGTAATTACCGAGAAGGTTGAACTGAGATTGAGTACCAATTAATAAATTGGGCAAAATTGAAGTCGATTAGTGAATCGGACGGTTCACTTCAGGAAATTAGCTCCTGGTGAAAAGCCCCACCTTTGAGTACCTGCCCATATAAGACACTGTGTAATCTGACCGTTTGTACCAATTTAGATGGTTTCATAGTTCTAAAAGTACTCTAAGGCCTTCTGGCATCCTAATGTTGTTAGTTCAGCTTATCGAGCCTAAGTAGGTCTTATCTGTAGCTACAGCACTAATGCCGAGCCGAGAGAGACGATCTCGCAAGGAGCAGACTAAGTCATTCAGAATCATGTAGTGGTTTACTTATTTAAAATGTTTCGGGGGTATTATTATGATATATAATTGTGGTTAATTATTACATATATAACTTATTTGATCGATCGGTTGGTTGTGCATAAATGAAAGTATCAGTCTTTATATAAACAAATTATCATTTCATGTGAATTTTGTCAACATTTTAAATATTTGGAAGTTTTACTGAGTTCCTGGATGAGTCTGTGGTATTTTAAATATGTTGGGTACGTGGATTGAGGTTTTAAACCACTTTGAAAACTTATTGTTTTAAGAAAGAGATTTTGAGATCTTGTGAAATGATTATAATACAGTATCGTTGGAAAGGTACTTGCGAGTAAGGAAACGATTATATATATTAATACCACGGCCGTGAGGTCGGGATTACCCGACGGTTTAGTATACTGGATATTGCCACGGTGTCGTGAGGTCGGTTTTATCTTACGGTTTATTAGTTACCAAGGTGCCGTGAGGTCGGTGTTACCCGACGGTTTATTGGTTGCCACGGTGCCGTGAGGTTGGTGTTACACCGACCCGCTTATCAAGGCCACGGTTCGTGAGGCTCCGCCATCTCGACGGTTTACTATGGATATATGGTACGGTATATTGTTGGTTTTCCGTAAAATCAGAATATTAAATCTTTATGGTTGTCGTGATTTTCCCGATTATTTTTCTTTTTACGATTCAGGGTTATATAATTTTATGCTTAATGGTATGTTGTGAAATGTATTCAGTTATAAGGTTCGATAATGAAGTTTCAAGTAAATTTTGAGCATGAATTTATATTGGTCAGATTCAGAAGTTTGGTTTCAGAAATGTTTGCTAAACGGGGAACATTACAAAAGAGTGGATGTGAGGTCTTGAGAGAAGAAATGTTCGAAAAATGAAAGTGTTATTTTCCTTATAAATTAGCGCCACTCACCGAGATTTGTCATCTCACGATTATTGTTTTGAATCTGCTCTCAGTCCCTGATAGAAGTTCAGAGGGGCCTACCTCGCGCCGATCTAACACCGCTCTTCTCGCAACCGCAAAGACTCTATCCCATCTATCTGTCTTTGTTTGTTGGATCTATTTACTTTCATTTGTAACCCTAAATTCGCAAATACTCTTAGAATACTCTGATATTAGTATCGAACTTTTATGGGTCCTTATCTATATATGTAGTGGGTCTTTTATATATAATTGGGATATTAAATTAATGCATGTGTTTACTTCCCTCCTTAAAGTGGAGTTCCACCTCGCATCTTCCCTAGGGATTGTACAGCTGGGATCTCAATTGCTGGACCACCCGGAAACTGAGGGTATCCCGGTCGGGTCCCGTCGCCACAACTCCCATCAAAAATCAACTCGACTCTGTAGCATCCCTCAGACACGCATCGCTCCAACCATTTAGACTACTTCTGCTTATCATCGCTTGCATAGATAGCAAGCGTGAATGGTAGCACCACTATCTAACCACCAAGTATTAGATGACACATCAATGATATTGGATTCAAAACAAACATTCATCCAATGATTATCAGGTAGCTCATTTTTCTCATTCTTTATATTTCTTACTAATAGCACACAAGAACTCTTTTGCATTCTCAATCTTAGGAATGCTTGCATAAATGGAATCCTTCATATGATTCTTCATGATCATCAAACAACAACTATTAGAATACTCTTAGTCCTCATAAGAATTTTTCTTACTTGCAGAACTCTTACCAGTGGGTTTTAGAGGAGTTTCAACTTTCAAGGCGAAGTTCAGTTTCATAATTGTCAAATTCATCATAAGAGATATAACTCATTGCTTATAATAAGTTCCATTAATTTTCATGATAGCAAAGAACTGAAAGCTCAAAGTTGAAGAATAAATAAGAGAGCAATGTCAAAAATACATGTAAAACAAAGACATGCAAATTGCTTCATTCTTTGGCTTACCAAATGACCCATAAAAGTATTCACCAAATGTTATAGTCTATATAATACAAAAAGACTCATACATAGGTAAGAGCAATTCACTAGCCATCACAACCAAATGTGTCAATTTTCCACCGATAGGGTAGTCATGACACTTAGTGAAATCTCTTCACCAAACTAAGCATCCTACTAAATAGTCAAGTCATCGATAAGACAACTTCACTATCCGTATGGATCTTAGCAAAATTGATGCGCGAGACAAGAGAAATTACAGTTGCAACATCAATTCTAAAATATCTTTGATGCTTAAACTTAACAGAAAGCTCCATAAGCATTCAATATTTCTCAATTTTACCCAAGTACAATAATAATGGTAATAATTTTTTCACGATATAGATGTTATAAATAATGACAAATAGCAAAAACATAAATTCTTGAAGCAATATGAGAAAAGGGAATAGTATATATATATATATATATATATATATATATATATATATATATATATATATATATATATATATATATATATATATATATATATATATATATATTGCAAGATCGATAAAAAATTCAATTTAATTTTGTGCACCTATTTGACATAGTCAAAGTCGGTTGATTTTATGCTGCTATATACATTCAATACATGATTTAACATTTGATATATATAGCACTAACTTAATATGTTTTGGAAAACATGATCCATCAATTTCATTATGTTATACCATTGACTTAAGATTTTATCATCTACTGATATATGAAGATATTCAAAGATTTTATCTTCTATGGACATATGAAGATATATTTGAATGGACATCCATTGTAACGCCCCTTCCCCCAATCGTGTCAAATGAGGAGACGTCACATACGACTGTGACTTATAAAGTTGATTTCCTGTCATTAGTGGGTCCACTTTGAGCATAAATTCATAATGACATAAAACTTGTAAAACTACCACCGTAGTGGTGTTTAAATTGTCCTAAACATATATGCCTGAGTTAATTACTTGTATTTTATACAAGTTCTACTATTACAAAATATTTCATTTACATTTCAAAAGCAAAATCAAAAACCTACATAAGGTGGACTCCTAATACTGTGTTGGCCCTGGCGAATGTGGAATGTCTTTGACGAACTCTTCAATGCCTACACGGTTGAAACACCCCATGCTAAGCTTATAGCTTAGTGGGAAAACAAATGACATATATGACCACCTGTAATGGTCCTCAATTATAGTATACATGTAAAATAATTCGCATATCAGAATATTCATCTCTCCCATAGGAGTACATAACAGAAATCTTGTAACATAAGGTACCTGCTCTTTCATTGCTCTGTTCATTACTATAACACATATATTTCGTACATTTGCATGCACTTGTTATTCATTATTATATATATATATATATATATATATATATATATATATATATATATATATATATATATATATATATATATATATATATATATATATATATATATATATATATATATATATATATATATATTTATATCCGAAGTCTTATGTCTGCATCTTCCAATGGAAATGGATAACGGAAAACAAAACAATAAGTACCCATAGGTACATCACTGTACAAGACAGTGATAACATAACAGAGTATGACTCAAACGAGGCCCAAGTAATGACCCAAACGGGACCTACAGAACGGTAAGTTGCAGCATCAGAGATCCCTATAGGCATGCCTATCTATCCACTACCCGAACATGTAAGTATTATCCAATTAGTTATGTTTCCAGATTAGTCATACAAGTATCCTTAACATAGGTTCTTTCACATATTTATCATGGTCGTTTTAATGGACTTGCACTAATTCATGTAACATTAATGCCTTAATTCACATCAGGCATCATCTAAGAAGGTTAGGCAAATGCCTACATTATAAACCAATTCTGCCTAAATAGTACGAGACAAGTCCTAAGTCCATTTTCAACTACAATTTCAACCCAAGAAATGGGGTTTTTAGACAAAGTGATATTCTTACAAAATGTTCACCTATATCTTAAGTTTCCAAAGGCTCATGAATCAAGTCGTTTGGACCTTTAATTACGAGGTATGGCCTAAACATTCCGAACTGCTCCTGGACAGTTTCTAGGAATAGAATCTAGAATTGTGTCCTATATTTGAAATTTTTCTAAGAACTATAGGCACATAATTTGATCATACTTTCTTCATGAAAGTTACTTTCCTAGGTGTCTAGTTTAAGCATAATTTTGATTCACCTCATTTAGTTCAGTATAACTCAAGATATGGTCCTAACATCCAGACTGTTACGAGACAGGTTTCATGGATAAAATTGTTCCCTTACTTTGACGAATTTTTGGTAATAATGGGGACAAAATTTGGCTATACTTCCTCTATTAAAGTTGTTTTCCCATATGTCTAGTTTATATAGAAATTTTAATCACATTATTTGAATAAAAAAAACTCAAGTTATGATTCAAACAACCGGAATTACTCCCATTCAGGGGACTGTTATTATAACCTGACTTCAAACTCAATATCAGGGGTCTTAGGACAGGAATTCAATCTAGGTCTCTTCTAGTAAAATGTATCCATGGGTCTTAAATTTCCTAAAAAACTGAAATCATTCAGTTTGGAGGTCGGTGGGCCAAATTATGGCCAAAACAAGAACATAGGGTTTGGGGAAAATTTGACAGAATCTCCCCATAAAACCCTACTTACCTTTTTCACACAAATTGTTCCTGATTAAATGTCACAACCAAAACAACAACACAATTAACAAAAACAAAAACAAAGGGGAGAGTTAGGATATTTTCCCTAACACACGTAACAAGAAAGGAGGTTGAAGAATTTCCTAACCTTGATTTCTTGAACACTTCAACTAGTCTTCCTTTACTTCACTTCTTCCTTTCCTTCTCTTTTACTTGATCAAGTAAAACGTCAAAAGATGGAGAACTATCAAACCAAAATGGCTTCTTCACCAAACCATAAGCCCTAATCCCCAAAGTGAGAAAATGATAATTGTTTTCTCTAGAAGCCAAATTGTTCTCTTAATATCATTTCCTCAACTTTTCCCTTTGCTATTTAGTCCTCCAACTCCCATCAATTTGCAATTCAACTCATCAAAATTCTATCTTAACATACAATATTCTTATCTTATGTCATTTGAGTCCTTAATTTGACATTTTACCAATTATCCTTTAGACTTCTTTAAAAATCCCGATTATATCATTTTTCACATTTAGCACTTAAATTTCCGAAAATACGAATTTAACTTTTATTATACCCTACACATGTCATAAAACTACTAGGTATAATTTGGGGTGTTACAACTCCCCTCCCCCCTTAAAAGAATTTCCTCCTCAAAATTCATACCTGAATTAAAGAGTTGTGGGTACTATGTCCTCATTGTCGATTCTGGTTCCCAAGTTGCTTATTCCATACCGTGGTGTTGCCAAAGCACCTTTACCAGAGGAACTTATTTGTTTCGCAATTGTTTCACTTCACGAGCTAGAATGACTTTTGGTTCTTCATCATAAGTGAAGTCTGATTGAACTTGTACATCTTATACTGGAAAGATGTGTGATTCATCGTAACGGTATCTCCAAAGCATTGAGACATGGAACACATCATGTAATTTGGCCAACTCCAAAGGGAGCCAAACGATAAGTGATTGGTCCAATTCTTTCTAAAATCTCATAAGGTCCGATAAACCTTGGACTAAGTTTTCCTTTCTTTCCAAATCGGAGTATCATCTTCCAAGGTGATACTTTCAAAAAGACCTTATCCCCGACTTCGTACTCTATGTCTTTTCTTTTCAAATTTGCATACGACTTTTGTCTATCTATAGCAGCTTTTAACCTTTGATGAATGACCCGAACTTTTTATTCTGTCTTTTTCACTATGTCAAGCCCAATTACTTTATGCTCGTTCAGGTCTGTCCAACATACAAGGGTTCTACATTTCCTGTCATACAAAGCTTCATAGGGGGCCATACCAATACTTGTCTGATAACTATTGTTATAGACAAATTCCATAAGGGGAATATAATTATCCCAACTTCTGGGAAAATCTAGTACACAACCCTGAAGCATATCCTCTAACACTTGAATCACTTTTGGATTTCAGGCTCATTTCATTTCTCGTATGCTGAAATTATTCCTGCCGCAGAACCAAAGTCATCGAGATTATATTACTGCGGAAGTCCATAGGTCATTTCCAATGTGGGAGTGGTTTCCTAGGGTGATCCTTAGTGGATTATTCTCCAAAGAATGTGCGCTTAAAAGTAAAACTGGGGTCAGGGTTGATTGATCGAGTAACCGATTGAGCTGACTCATTTTAAAGAGTTAAGGTGAATGATAGGTTCTTAGGTTTCCACTCACTACCGATCAAGTAATACCCACCTCTTATTCACAATCTCATCTAGGAGCCATTGATGAATTAGCCTTCGACTCGGTTGGGTGCTACGTTAAAAGCTCTTTAAATCTAAGAACGATTAGTTTACGACAAACACTTGTTCAAACAATTTGCTTGAACTCTTAGCTTGCATTCTCGATCAAGCACAACGTGTACCGAGGGTCTCTTGTTCACACGTTGTCAAGAAGATGCCAAACTAATGTTTTATAAGATTTCCCGCAAGTGCTTAGCATCGCATAACTCGCTTGAAGCACAAAAAGAGGAATCGAGGGTTATTTTCACTGACGGGAGGTGAGTTTCCACTATTAGAACCCAATCATGGAGGTTTAGAATTCCATTGAAACTGAAAATCTGACCATATTTGATAAGAAACTACGCATAAATGAGACTTGAGAGATAACACTTCAATTGCAAGATTGGGATATCAAAAGCACATAATCCCGTAAGAAGATACCGATTTTTATGAACCAACTGAAAGATTACACGTAATTGAAAATTCATAATCCGAAGAAAAACTAAATACTCTACGCTACTCTATGTACCCTAGCAAAAATATGAGAGAGGCACTCTCACTGTCTAAAAAGAAACCCTAGAATAAAAAACTCCTCTTCTCTGCCCTTCATCGGGTTTAAATACCCTTTTCCTTTGTGATCTCGAAGTGGTGGTCGAAAGACGAGCGTACCCTTGCACTAAGATTGGAATCTCCGCTTCAAGTCCCGCAGGACCACATGCTGCACCTACAGGTGTGGCACCCACCAAAAGGCTACGGTGCTCAATGCTTTAGGTACCTAGCACTCCATTCAATAGTGTACCGCTGTGGATGCCTCGGTACCACTACATATTGGCACCGGTACCACCGCTCTACCAATGCTCCCTCTCACCGTAGCACTACCCTGTGGCTTTCACGACAGCGGTCAAGAATACCCAATGATCTACATCTGTTCTCTGACACTAACCCTACAAAAAGTGTGCACTAACTTCAAAACCCGCACAAGTAACAAAACACGAGAACGATCAAAAGGCACCTATTCTACACAAAAAATGAGAGCAAAATATGAGCTGGGAGTACTAAAATCCAATATAAATGTTGCCCTTTTATGTATTCAACAGATTGTCCATCTTTTTGTGGATGAAAGCATGTACTAAAATTCAGTCAAGTACCCAATGCTGACTGTAATTCTTTCCAAAACCTTGACGTAAACCATGGATCGTGAGACACTATCGACGAATCCATGCACCTGGCCATTCTCATTCACATACAGCCCGCTGAATCGATTCAGTGGAATAGTCCAACCTGGACTGTAAGAAGTGAGCAGACTTTTGTAAGCTCATTAACGACACTAAACTAAATTCATGTTTCTTTTCTGGGTGAGGGGAAAATCAAACACAAAATCCATAATAATGTCATTCCACTTCCATCGTGGAATTAGATGGATTTTAACAGCCGAACGATACTTGATAAACAAATTTTTACTGTCGGCATCTGACATGTAGATACATACTCTGTTATATCCTTCTTCATTCCTTGCCACCCATAATACTGTTTCAAATCCTGGTACATTTTGTTACCTCCAAGATGCATGGTAAATATAGTATTTAGCTTTCATACATAAACTTTTTTTTCAATTCCTGGACATTGGGTACACATAATATGTTCTTGTAAAATAAACCTTCATCTTCTCCTATTGAATTATCAATCTTGCCTCCATCTTAACTAATTGTACTTTTTGTTGTAACTCGGCATCATTTTTCTGAGCATCAATTATCATCTATTTCAAGATAGGCTAAGCTTTTAATTGAGTTGATAACACTCCATCCGGTGCTATTCTCCACTTATTGTGATCCAGTGACAAAGCTGACATCGCCTTTCTGCTTAAGGCATCTGTCACCACATTAGCTTTTCCTGGGTGGTAATCCACATGCAATCATAGTCTTTGAACAATTCTAGCCACACCAGTACCTCCCAAATTAAGCCCCTTCCGAATTAACAAGCATTCAGACTTCATGATCCGGATATATTCTACATCTTCACCATATAAATAATGTCGCCATATTTTCAAAGCAAACACTATTGTCAGCTAGCCTCTGTGATCATGTGCGATAATTTTGTTCATAGAGTTTCAAATCTGCCCGAGGCATATGCCACTACTTTGCCATCATACATCAAGACACATCCTAGTCCATTCCTAGAAGCATCACTGTAATGGTGTACTCTTTACCCGGAGTAGGTTGAGTCAACACTGGTGCTTCAACGAGCATTTTCTTCAGTTGCTCAAAACTGACTTGGCATATATCAGTCCATTCAAATTTCACTCCTTTTGGAGTAATTTAGTGGCTGGGGAAGCTATGACAAAAAATCCCTTTACAAATCGTCGATAATATCCAGCTAAACCCAATAAACTTCTTACTTCTGTTACATTTTGGGGTGGTTTCCAATTTCTAATAGCTTCAACTTTAGTAGGATCAACTCTAATGCCTTATTTAGAAAAAATTTGGCCTAGGAATGAAACTTCCTTAAGCCAAAAATCACACTTGCTTAACTTAGCAAACAATTGTTTTTCTTTCAAAGTCTGCAAAACTATTCGCAAATGTTGTTCGTGTTCCTATTCATTCTTGGAATACACCAAGATATCATCTATGAACACTACCACAAATTGGTCTAAATAAGGTGGAAACACTTGATTCATCAAATCCATAAATGTTGCCAATGCATTAATCAACCCAAATGGCATTACTAAAAATTCATAATGACCATATCGGG
The DNA here is from genome assembly GCA_016808115.1 of Tetrastigma voinierianum. Taxonomy (NCBI): domain Eukaryota; kingdom Viridiplantae; phylum Streptophyta; class Magnoliopsida; order Vitales; family Vitaceae; genus Tetrastigma; species Tetrastigma voinierianum. Next base: position 1,088,787 of record JAEQBH010000403.1, read on the forward strand.
TTCTAAATACTATTTTCGGCACATCCTCATCTTTTACTCGAAGCTAATAATATCCAAATCGAAGGTCTACTTTAGAAAAGACACCAACTCCTTCAACTGATCAAAAAGATCTTCAATTCTCGGAAATGAGTATTTGTTTTTCACTGTCACATTATTTATTTGTCGATAATCAATGCACATCCGTAGGGTGCCATCTTTCTTTTTAACAAACAGAATAGGATCACTTTAGGGAGAAACACTGGGTCGAATAAATCCCTTGTCCAGGAGCTCCTGTAGTTGAATTTTTAACTCCTTTAATTTCGTTGGAGCCATCCTGTAAGGTGCCTTAGAGATAGGAGTCGTCCCCGATAAATTTTCAATAAACAAATCTACTTCCCTTTCAATAAACAAATCTACTTCCGATAGCTCTTTGAGAAACACATTCGTAAATTCTTTTACCACCCGAATATATTCTAGTTTTACTTGTCCCCGTTTAGAGTCAAGCACCAATGCTAAAAAGGCCTCACATCCTTTTCTAAGAAATCGACGAGCCAGATAATGAGATTGATGATTAGATAGTGTGGGCCAAATTTGATACCTTGTACTGTCACCGTCAACTACTCGGGACATTTAAGTACCACATATTTCTTATCACAATCAACTATAGCTTGATATTTAGACAACCAATCCATCCCCAATATCAAATCATACTCACAAAAAGGCAAAGCAATCAGGTCCATTGAGAACTTTTTATCATGAATCACTATCGGGCAATTTATATCCTCGCTTAACATTAACACTATGCCCCGTGACCGGTCACATGCATGTTTCATATTCTAATCGCTTCATCGATGGAATTTTATCAAAACAAATGCTCTATGCAAACATAGAATTAGTAACTCAGATCTATTAAAGCATATATCTCCATATCATATAGAGAGAAAATACCAAATATAACTTCTGAGTATCTCGATCTTCACGAGCCTTCATAGCACAAAGCTCGTGCTAAGTTAGAGAACTGCATGCATCTACCTGGCCTTTGATACGCACTCTTCGCCCCTTTGCTATCTTGAAACACCTCGACCTCCACCTCGATCACGAGTCATTGGAGGTGCATTTGATCCTCCCCTGCCAATTCTTTAAGGATTCCTAAATTCTCCAAATTCTCTTGGACAATTTTCTAAGAGATGGTCTATGCTTCCACATCTAAAGCATCCTCTAGTTAACCATTTGAAAATACTCGAATGTCATTTATGGAAATTAGGGCATTTTAGGATTTCACCTTGTCCGGTTGAAGTGCCTATACCGGAAATAGGTGCTACTATAGGCCCTTGTCTTTTTCTCCTAACAGTAGAGGTATACACTGATTCAGCTTGAGACTCTCTAATTCTTTTATCTGAGGAAAAGCCTCCCCTCTCAAACTTTCTTTTCTGATTTCTTTCCCGATTACTCATTTCAGACTTTTCCACCTTCATAGTTGATTGCACCAATTGATAGAAATTCACTTGTTGTAGAGAAGTAACATGTGCTAGATACCTCTTTATGGATTAATTCAAACCATCCTCAAACTGTCTACACCGGAATGCTTCAGTAAGGACTACTTCTAGCACATCTTCTTTTCATATTTAGCTACTGACAGATTTCTCTGCTTCAAATTCAAGAATTGCTTCCACTTGACCTCTTTATACATATCAGTATAATACTTTGCCCGAAATTCCTGGACAAAGAAATCCCAAGGCATTAGGTTTGGAAGCCGTGGACGCCTTAGGACAAGCTTCCACTAATCATAGGTCCCACTTTGCAGAAGTGAGATGACACATGAAACCCTCTGCTCAAGATGACATCTCACTTCATCTAACACCCTTTGTAGCTTCTCTAGCCAAAACTCAACCCTTTCAGATTCTTCTAAACTTGGTCCATGAAATTCTTTAGCTTCATGTCTTCTCACCATATCAATTGGAGCTTTGGGGGCTATCAATCGCTCTAAAACCCAAGCCATATCATGTGAAATCTTAAGTAAAGCTTCAGTTAGCTTGGCAGGAATATCACGGTCACTTCTAACCAATTCAAAAGGATCAGAGGCTGATGGACCTTGTTCCCTAGGATTGACACTTTCAGCAGCTTCTTCAACGGTGTCTCAAGGTTGGTCCATCCTATTTAGAAAACAAGGACATCCGCATTAGGCTAACACATTGCTATACACAAGCATTTCTAACTTATGAGCTATCCATAATCGCCTAAACCTAGGCCCTGATACCACTAACTGTAACGCCCCTTCCCCCAATCGCGTTAAGCTAGGGGACGCCACACAGGACTAAGACTTATAAAGCTGATTTCTTATCATTAATGGGCCCACTTCGAGCATAAATTCATAATGACATAAAACTTGTAAACTAACAACTCAGAGAGCGCCTAAATTGTCCTAAACATATATGCCTAAGTCCAACTACTTGTATTTATACAAGTTCCACTATTACAAAATATTGCATTTACATTTCAAAAACAAAATAAAAAACCTACATAAGGTGTCCTAATGTTGTGTTGGCCCTGGCGAATGCAGGATGTCTTTGTCGAACTCTTCAGTACCTACACAGATGAAACACTCGTGCTAAGCTTATAGCTTAGTGGGAATACAAATAGCATATATGACCACCAGAGGGTCCTCGCCATGCATACATGTAAAATAATTGTGATATATAATATCTATATCTCCCATAGAGTACATACGTAAATTCAGAATGGCTGCAATTTGCTCCTTTCCATGCTCTGCTCATTACTCATAACACATATATTTCGTACACTGCATGCACTGCTATTCATATATATATATATTTTATAACCGAATCCCATGTCTCCCGCATCTTCCAATGGAAATGGATAATGTGAAACGTAACAATAAATAACGAGGTACATGATAGGTCAATAGCATACGTGTGATTTGTATAAATCCAGTAGTAAAGCGCCCATGTGCTAGTGCATATGTCGTATCAAGTAATATAGTGTACCTAAGTACGGATATCGATCCATAGGGAGAAGTGCGTTGACTACTGGAATTGGCCCTACGATATTATCTGGACTTAAACACTTAATGAATGTCTAATTAATGTATGGAATTAAATCAAATCTAATAATCATAAATTGATTTAAAACTAGGGTTTTGCCTCCCTTGGCTGGGCTATTATTTGATGGATTATTACCTAGGAGGACTTATTATCTCGCCTATTCACTCTGAATTCCTCGATGACTCGGGGCATCATGCCTACAAGATACCCTCTCTCGAGGTGCCTATCTCACAAGGTCATGATCTCGCCCGACCCTGCCTTCCTCAAACTTAAATGTCAAACCCTAATCGCCACACTCGGAATCGGGATATCTCTATTCTCCAATTGACCAAGGGCCGCTCTACTCATATCCCTCGGGAGAGCCCATCTCGATTCCTGATACCCGCAAGATCATGTCAATGTTGGCCGTACACTCATGGAAATAAACCACGACATAGAGCAATCGATATAAATCATAAATAAACTGAATAAGATTATATTTAAACCTTCAGGGTTCAACAAAACCCTAGAAATAAATCTAGAACATATCGGAATTTAATACAAGTATAGTTCTATAAATCATTAATGGTTTTGAGAAGAGCAATACAAAATCACGAGTCTTTTTATCTCTCCTCGTCGCTTCCCGCCGCGCTTCCGTCCCGTACGTCGATGATCTCGAAAATCGGCCCCGTGCTTTTAATACCCCGATGGAATTCCGCAAACGTCGACGTCGCGATGTTGGGCCTCTCTTTGACTTTTACTACTATTGACCAAACGTCGGGATGTTGCAACGTCACGACGCTGGAACGTCGTGAAGTTGGCACGTCGCGACGTTGCTACTGGGTTTTCACTTCTTCTTCTTCACATTTCCAAAAAGCTCAAAACCACCATAGTATTCACTCCTCCGCAATGCAATACAAGATCCAAAATTCAGATATCGGGCAATAATGCACTTATTAATATATAAAATAGAACTAAAACGTAGTAAGGATGTGGATATGACATGAGCGTTTTAGACACTCATCACAATTTCAAATCTTACCGTCATTCTCAAGCAAGAGGGAAATGCAGCTCCAAAACCGCACACACAAGAAACTAACATACTAAAACTCAACGACATGATTGTGATGCACATGTTGGCAAAAGGAAGGATCAAAATGCCAACTCACAAATCTTACCCTTTTATACAAATTTCAAAGGATCCATAAGGTTGTTTGACTTTCGAAAGAATTCAGCTAAACATGGTTCGGTTGACAAGTGACTCAACCTCCTAAGTTTTCAATAGCCTTTCCCAAGGAGCCTATATACATTTGATACATGATCTCTAGCATATAACTCCGCTCCGTACCCCAAACCGGAACTAAACCACCATTAGAGAGTCTAACCACGTAATGATAAGAACGCACCCTTTTATTCAACTAACTCACCTATTCGTGAAAGAAATACCTCGCCCGTAAGTTTATAAGCCGAGCTGCTCATGTAGCTGGATTCGCGATGACTCCCCCACTAGTTGATTAAGGGCACCAAGCATTCAATTCCCCTCGAATGTCACCTCGAACACTCAACCAAACCTAAGGGCCCTAAGCTATGGGAAACTTCCATCCTCTATCCCATGTAATCCCAAGAAGGAAGTCAATGGCTCCCTAGCGCTACCAGTGGCATTAGGCTTTGAAAAGCCCCTTAGACTGTGCCCGGGATTCCGACTAGAAGCTCTCACTTATTCTATTCATACTTTCTTTTATTTTTCTTTTTGTTCAATTGGGGCTTGATGGAAATCATCTTTTTCTAAGTTGTCCCATCACTTTGGTGTTTAGAAACCCCAAAGGTTTATTGAACCTTAGTAAGCCTAGTTCTATCTCAGAATACCCTGTGAGATCACATGTGTGTGGGCAATGTAGACTAATCGAGAATTGGTTTCTTGAAATACCGTGAGGTGACTCCATTATGTCCCCGCTCTATCCAACATGTAATTCCCGAGCATCTAACAACCCACTGATCCTTCTGATTTGACACTGTTTTTCCAAGGACTGAAGAGGTCAGCAAGGATCCTGATTAGCAATCATGGCATCACTCACACAAATACCTCAAACAACCCTAAAACCCGAGACAAACTAAAACAGGGAACCCTCAATAAACAGAAACACATAAATAACCCACAAACAGACACAGCAGAAGACGCTGACATACACACCAAAGAAACCCTAAACAGAAAATACATAAATAAGCATAGAAATAGACACATTAAAGCATAAAACACATAAATAAACACAAAAGCAACCCGATCACCCATACCCCCCTTCCCCCAAACAAGTGCGGACAGTGTCCTCAATGTCTATGGAAGAACAAAAAGGTGTAGTGAACTTCTGCGATCGCCCGATCACCGCTGCAAGTGTGGAGGTGGCATGGAGTGGGCAGGAGCAAGTGCTGGATCCCAGAGGGATTGCCGACCATGGAGGATGTATCGCCTCGGTTGTGCATGACAAGCAGCGCATGTCGGCTCGGAGGGCATCCATATCCTGGCTGATGAGGACCCGGTGCTCTTGTGTCTCATCTCAATATGCATCAAATTGAGAAGTGAGGTCCTGCACCTGGTCCTCTAGTGTAGTGGAAGGACTGATAGGGTCCTCCTCCGAGAATGGTCAGGCGGCAGGATTGGACGAGGATCGTCCGCTCTCCCTGCCCACGGGGATCCCAAACCTAGACTGATACGCTCTAAGCTCATCCTCATCAGAGGGCTCATTTCCTAAGTCGTACACCTCCTCTCGCATTGGTACACCCGGTTTATCTTTCTTAACCATGATCGCCTTGATCGGGTGTATCCAAGCCTCATTATCCTCTAAGGGCACCCCGACTTGCTTGCATGGGCCATAAATAAGAAAGGGGTGCCCAAGATTCATCTTTGCATCCTTGTTATAGAGGATTGAATCCTCTATAACCTGCCCAACATCAAAGGGAATGCCTTGGATAATGGCATAGTTGATCAAGGCTCTCTTAGCCGTCACTTCACACACATTAGTCATCGAAATGAGATGTGATGTGACAAGACAGACATCTAGAATGTAGCCAAATGCTCTGGCTCATGCATAGCGTGCCCTTCATCAGCAGTTTCCACCACCGTGCCCATTAGTCAACATCCTAAGGACCCTGGTAGTTTGTTGCTCATGAAGCCTAACATGCCCTCAGATTGAACCTGCTCTAGGTCATACCCTGATTGATAGACTTCGCACTAAAGTCTACCAACACCCCGCACACCCGAACCTTTCTCAATACATGGGAAGCAAGATTGGCGTAAAACTCTCGTACCACACTTATGGTAGCTAGGCTAGGAGGTTGGCATAGTGCCCGTCGTCTCTTATTCTAAATTGTTTTGCGACAGAAGTCATCGGGGTGGTGAAACCCCTTCTCCTTAATGAAGGACCTATTTTTAGAGATGAGGCCGAACTTCTCAGCCACGCTTTCATTGACAAATTTGTCATGATCATAACTATGCGCAGGCTCCTTACTTGCCCAACCTCTCTTTGAGCTCATCTTTGCTCTTACCCGACATCAGCAATTTATGGCTCCGCTGAGACTGCAGGCCAAAGCTTTTCACTCCTTCTGGCTCTAGACTCCTAACACCCGTGTGATGCAGTTGGACCAAACTGCCCAAATAAGGCCGCCCAAAAACTCACTTAGGCAAACTGTCGAACACTTAGTTTGCACTTTTGAGATGGGGGTCGTGACTCTAACCTATGGTTGCTATTATCCCTGACCACTCCTAAGGTGCCTTCACTAGCCTAAATGAGCCACAAAAAAAAAAAAACAAAAACAACTCACTACAAAGTGAATATGAGCCTTCACTTACTCGTAACCAAACCGGGAGTAGGGGCTCCAAATGAAGGTGGGCACTAGTTATTTGCAAATCTAGGGATATTCGTAGGGCTTTTTGGGGTTCCTAGGACTAGTTGGGACAAGCCTAAATGTGTTTTCTGGGTATCTACAAAAATCGGAGGTGTGTTAGGGCTTTTTCAGGGTTTACGATATGAGAAGAATGAACACTTCTATCTGATAAACAGGGGAACGCCGCAGTTCGTCAACGCCGCTATGTTCCCGAGCAGAATGCCAACGTCACGACGCCAGGTCCAACGCCGCGACGCTCCGTGCAGTTTCAACGCCTTGACGCTAGGATCCAACGCCGCAACGCTCCCGGAGTCACGGTTAACGCTGCAACGCTGGAGGTCCAACGCCGGACATTCCAGTGCGGGTTTTGCGGTTAGGATCCAACGTCGCGACGCCCTCGAGTCACTTGCCAACGCCGCGACGCTATCTCAACGTCACATGTTACGCAGAGGCTCCATAATAGTTCAGACCACGACGTTGAAATCCAACGTCGTGACATGATAGAGGCTTGAGTTTTCGACTTCTTTCAACGTCGTGACGTTGTCATCCAACGTCGCGACTTTACAGAGAGGGTCAAATTCAAATTTTTTTTTTAAATTAAAACTTTCTAAGTCTGAGAAAACTCCCTGAATGAAGTTCCAACCTCATCGTACTCCTGTAATGAGCTTCTAAAACTAGCTCTCTGTTGCCACTACTATTTCGGGTCCTGAAAACAAACAAACAAAAGAAAATTCCGATTACAGAAAGAAACAAAAAAACATGCCAAAAACTAAAAATACTCTAAACTACTCTTCGGAAAGAAAAAATATTAAAAGCTTCAAGGTTTCTAAAGCAAGCTGTTTAATCTCATTACTCAACTTCCCCGAATCTCAATGTTCCTTCGAAATTACTGGATCTATCTAATTCCCTATGGCACTATTTCGATGTGCTCGATGGATAGTCATGGTTTCTCAGATGAAACTCGCCCTCAAAGTATGGCTTCAATCGTTGTGTGTTAACTTTAAAGGTTCCTTTCTCTGGGTGCATAATTTCCACTCCTCCATACGGAAAAACCCGAGTCACAGTAAATGGTCCCTACCACCGTGACTTTAATTTCCCTAGGAAAAGCTTGAGTCGGGAGTTAAATAAGAGGGTCTGACACCCGCCTCAACTCTTCCTCGCAATATGTCACGTTTCCTGTGCTTTCTCGCTCCTTTTCCTTTATATATCTTCACGCTCTCGTATGCCTCATCAAGGAACTCCTCTAATTCACTAAGCCGGCACATGCTTTCCACCATCTTACTATCCATATTCAACCCGCTGCTGCCCAAGATAGTTGACGACCAAAACTGTATAGATACAAATTTCTGCTACTCTTACCAAAGGACTATTACCTAATCCCTAGTAAAGACACAAAAAACTTGTTTAGACCAAATAAAACTTGTGTTCTCATAATAATAATGGAGTTGTCAATGACTTTCTTACATATTGAGTTTGGTCTTAATGCTGCTAGTGCACAAGTTGTACAAGTAATAAAGTGGACCTATAAGTCCGGATATCGTTCCCACAGAGATTGAAAATAATCTAAAATTTCAACTACCCCAACTACTCAAGTTCCATACTATTTGAACTCTCATTTAATAGAAATTTCAGTAATTGAACTAGAATTCTACTATATGAATTTATGTAGCTATAATACAAGAAAAATTTAAAATCCTAACTATAAACTGGACTGAACTAGATTACTACTGGAAGTAGACACTGGGATTTCACTGCTATGAAATTATCAATTCCTGTATCATAATCTAATTTGATTCTATCATAAATTGGAATCTGAATTTGTCAAAGAGGCAATATTGTATAGTTTGGATTTCTCCTTATACTATACTTTTCACTTATTAGAGAATCATATTCATTTCTGATTCATGTTTCTAATCAATTACTTGTAATCAAATTTTCTTTATAAGATCCGTATTTTTCTTTCGACATCATACCCATTTTTTATGACTCCATGCATTTCTTGCTTCCCAAGACGTGGCCACTACCATATTTCTACACAAGATGAATGATGTCTCATCCTTGAGATCCGAAAGACTTCTTCCTCGATTAGGATCTAAGCTAACACTCGGATCAAGATCATTCCTCTAGAATCAAGGAGAGATCTCTAATTGATTAAATTGATAGTTCTACTCAATCCACTCTCAAACCATGAGTAAATTGAGGATTTATCTAAGTAATCGCTCGTGAGCTCATTAGTCTCTTCAATATTAGCCCAGCATACCCCAAAGTAACTTCTACGCTCCTAATTCCACCTCTCGTGTCACCGTAGGGCCTCCCGGAAATCAAAGCCGTATACGCTCCTTTATGGGTATTAGTTTCTAATATTGGGAACCATCTACTTCATGAACATCACCATTCAAATAAATTCACGATTCTCAATTCATGAAATTTCCTTCTACTTGTGTAAAAAAGACCATAACTAACATCAGATATTTCCCAATGGAAGTTGCGTTCCTTGAAAACTGGATTACAGTGAACATTGAAATACTAATCAGGAAAATTCCACTGTAACTGCAATAAACTGAAAGAAATGAATTCCAACGTTTGTCTACATTTCATTAGATTCAGGCAATAACCAAAAATGAATTTCAACAATTTGATTTAACTTTGAAACTTCTTAACAATGCACTGTTTCAAGCCCAGTAAACAAATTGAAATTCTACGCTAAATCTAATCTACGAAGAAGAGAAAAGAAAAGAAAATAAAAAATAAAGAAAAATATAATACAAAAGAGTCCCCGCCCTCGATGCCTGTCTGCCTGACACGACCGCATTGCTTCTCTCAAATCGCTTTCTATTTATAGAGCCCCCAGAAGTTCGCCCTAAATTTGAGGTGTCACATCATGGATTTCCAAAAATTCGCCCAGATCGCTTTCTCTCACGACCCGGAAAGTTTTGTTCGATAGGTTTTCACCCTCCGTCGCATCTCTGCTCTAGCATGCACCCGCCTGTGACTCCGCTCCCCTGCTCCTTCCAGATCCAATCGCGACAAAGCTCTCACCGACAAAGATTCTTTCAACATCTGATCTCCGTCACGACGAGTTTCCTCTGCCGCGATGCACCTTCTTCGCTCAACAATCTATCATTCAAAGTCTATAGTTCTACCCATTCTATGTCGCCGGCCAATCTCATGTGTGGCTCTCAATAGTTACGTCAGACAAACAATCTCTTGCGGTCAGCGACAATGCGTCCGTGCGCCTTCTTCAAATCGTTGTCAGCGACCCGCCTGGTACTCGCCACAACATTTCGTTAATTCATGGTAACAATGTTTCTTGTATTGTCAACATTTCTGTCGCGACCCTGAAAGTCTATCGCGATAGAGTCTTGTCGCCACTTAACCTAATTTCTTGTTGCAACTTCATTTTGATCTTGCGACATAGTCTCTTGGTGTTGTCGATGTTTGCTATACTCCTTTGACCCGGTTGTTGTGTCGCGTGAGACTTCTGTCGACTCATCTTTGTGTGACCCATTTGTTGTGTCATTTCTGAGGACTTTTCTTCCTTAGTGTTGGAATTTTTTTGCGACATAAAAAGAAAATTCTATCGAGCCTTAAGATCCCGAGTTCATCTCATCTACGTAATGCGACCTTAGATCTGTGCGACAGCCGAAACACCTCTTGAGCTTGAGGTATGCCATGACATTGGATTCTTTTGTTGTGACCAGGTCAGTTCACTAAGCACGCATCTCTGGCTCGCAGACCTGGATTGCTCGCATCACGACCTAAGTGTCTTCTTCCTTCAGTGTCACAACATACATCTCCTTGTTGCGACAAAAACTTCTTCTTCCTGTGTCGCGACATACATTACCTTGTCGCGACAGAATTCTTTCTTTGAAGCTCTTTTTCTATCCCAACAACTTTTTCATGTTGCAATAATCAATGTCGCGACGGAGAGGATTCTGTCGCGACATATATCCTCCCTTCTGTTAACAACCTGCTGAAAATCTTGTCGCAACATAAACTCTCTCTGTCTCAGCTGACTTGTCATATTCTTTCCATTGTCTGTTGCGACAAGCTGTCTTTTATCACGACAGAGCTCATCTGTCAATATTTAGACTTTGTGTTGCGACACACAAAACACTGTCGCGACAGAGACTACTGCAATTGCTCTTTTTCTCTTCTTTCCTGCTAGAATTTTCTTCTTTTTTGATTTAAATCCTGCAAAACATAAAGTTAGTGAATACTCCATAATTTGGCATTAAAATAGATCTGAAAATACTAAAAATAAGCCAAAAAAAATGGATTAAAAATAGATGAGTTTAAGACTCATCAAATTCCCCCAAACTTAAAGTTTTCTTGTCCCCAAGCAAAGAAAAGAAAATTTTTGTTTCTCCTCAAACAATTTAGCTTTATTTTTAGGGACATTTTTGCATTTTCTCTTTGCAATCCTTTTGAATCCATAACGAATTGAAACTGGTTAGTTACAGCATGGTTTCAAATTTAGTTTTCAATTCAAAATTAGGAAAAAATTTCAATTATTGTCACAAAACAAACTGATGAATTCTTAAAATGCAAACAACTTAATCAATTAATCCTGATTTGTGAGTGTGTGATGGCCTTCTTTCCCTTTCTCCTTGGCAAAATTAGTTAATCTTCTGGGGCCTTGCAATGTCTTGTCCTTTTAAGCTTTCTACCACTCTTCGAGAACTTTGGGTTAGCAGGTCCCATACCAGTTGGCATTAGGGTACTAGGTGTTGAAACACCCCTATGAACTTAATTGTTCAAGAGAGGAAGGCCCGCAAGACAAAACTTATTCCAATTTGACAATTTACAACTTTTGACTACTTCTCTGCATTCCTTTCCTTTCCTTCATTTGTTCTCTTCTTTTTCCATCCTTCATTCTTGTTTTTCCTTTCATATCAAAATAACATTCCCCCAATCTCGTCATTTTTTGCATTTTGAAGTTCTTTTTCTGAAACCTGGGCAATAGAGGGTTCTTTACTATAGGATTAGAATAAAGGAAGGGTTTAAGGTTTTTAATTGTTGGTTTAATGAAGAAATTAGACTATTTGACTCAATTCTGGAACTAGAGTTTCTTTTGGGCATATTATGAGGGAGTAGGCCCGAAAGGTACCGACTTCAGGATGGCCTATATCACTTCTGATAGTAGTATTACCTAGGATTTCGCAGCAACTAATAATCACAACAAGTTCTAGGGACATTGGTCTGTTTGGCGTAGGCCCGAACGAAAGATGTCCCTAATCTTCATAATTTGTTAAGGAATCACTGTGACCATGTGCATTGTTTTTCAAGATTTTTACTGACCTTACTGTTTAAACAAACAGTCTCATAAGCCTTATTTGTGCTTCCTATCTAGTAAATCTTCTAAATCTGAACATTCAATTGCATTCAAGCAAAACCTACAACTTCCTTTTTCAATTCAGTTGAGCCTACACAATTTCAAGTACATTTATTTTTGGACAGTTCAGTAGTTGTTATGCCAATTCAACATATCATTTCATGATTTGCAAACAAACCCAGAATGACATAAACAACATGATTCAATCAATCCAATGCATCCAAACAATTTACAGCTTCCACCAGACTCATTATTCACATCAGACTCTTTCATTTATTCAAATCAAAAACACCAAAATTCAATCTATAAAGCAATTAACACAAGACTCAAAGAATTGCACATATAATCATTCAGTAATTGATTTTGAGCTTTTATTAAGAGGAATGATTACAATTTTTTTGTTTGAAGAGAAAGAGAATACAAAAATACAAGGGTTCATCTCCTTCTTTTGTAAGATTTGGAGGTTTTCAAGTTTGGAGGTTCAAGGTTAAAGGTTGCTAGAGATGGAGGGAACTTGGTAAAGGATATGTATGGCTTTTCTTTTGCTAGTGGTTCTTCCCTTTGGAAGAGGCAATAGTCATTTGTATACTCCATTAGGGTGATCAATTGATCTTTCCTATTTCCTAGGGTATTCATAGATCCTTTAAATTCAGTGAGCACGTTGTGTATGTTCACTAAATTTGAATTCACTTGATCCAGACTATCATTCCATAACTTCTGTCTATAATTGTTGTCCATATCTAGCTCCTTGTCTCTCTTCTCCATTAGTTTTCCAAACTCCTTGAATTGTTCCTTGTAGAGATATTTCAACCCCTCTGCTTTCTGCAACATACTAGCTTACATTTTTCCTTCTCTCTTTTCTAAAAAGGTCAGCACATCTTCATCCCTTTTCAGTTGTTCATTATAGAAGGTCTTTATTTTTTAGTCCAGCTTGTGCATCAATTCGTTTTCTCTCCTTTCTATTTCTTCCTTCCATTCCTCCTCTCTTTGTTTGAGCATTTGTTCCCATCGTTGTTCTTTTCTTCTGAAGTTAGCCTCCATAAATTCTTCTCTGATCTTCTGTTGCTGCTCCCACCTTTTCTCTCTCTCCTCCATTTCCTTCTTCATTGACACCAGCATCTCCATAATTTCAGCATTTCCTTGATTGCTCCTGGAGCACTCTGCTGGTTCAAAAAAAATTTCCCTTACATAAGGAGGCGAATGAATGAATGGGCTTCTTCTGTTCTGCATCTCTTCCTCAACTGACAGTTGGCTCTCCTCTGGAATTTTATCCATCCCTAATTGTTCATTTTCTTCTTCATCAGGCTCCTCTGCCACTTCCACGATCTCCATTTCCTTTCTCTTTTTGTTATTTAGGCCTTTAAGCACCCTATCAATGTCAAAGGAGAAACCTTAGGGCAAGTTTCTTCCTCTACCTATACCGCACGAACTCCAACCAAAATACAGAGCTGAGTAATCATTGTTGGATGGGGGATCAATCCCCTTTTTACATTTTACGAAGCTCACGATGAGTATTTCGATTATCTTCCCCACATCGAGCTTGTATCACTGGCGGGCGCCACAAGATGATGGCTTCCTGCTCCCTTATTGTGCTAAGATGCTTGGTGGGTATGATGATAGAAGTAATGAAATAAAACCACACCTTAGCTTCTTCTGTTAGGGAGCCTCTGTTGATTGATTCATGGGATTCCCTAGCCTAGCTGATTGAGCTCCGATTTCCCGCACTACGCGTCCCGAAATCAACAATCTTCTCATGGTTGGGCTCTTTAAGCAGTTTCTTATACTTAGATCCATTCTTAGGATCTTTGATTTGGAGCACCTCATTGATCCTTTCATGGCCCATGGGGACCCATATCCCCCTGACGAATACTGAGTCTTCCTTCATCTCTACCATGTTGGCATAAAACTCCTTAACTACAACAGCAAACCCAGGTGGTTTGTGCATGCAGAACAAACTCCAGCCTTTTTTTTCTATTATCTTAGCAAAGGGCGAGACGAACTTGCCAAACCCTCTTTCTCCGATAAATCCTTTGTCTCTCAGATTCTCCACCCAAAAAGAGTAAGCTTCATCTGAGATGAATGCTTTATCGTCTTTTGATTCTTCATTTTGCTTAGCTCTACTTTGCTCTGTTCTTTTCTTCTTGTTTCTTTTCTGAGCTAAGTTTTGTTCCTCTCTGCACTTAAGTTACGCCATTGGGTGATCTGTTTATTGGTTCTAGATGAACCTCCTCTGCACTTGTTGTATACTCCTCCATCATCTCAGTGAGATTTGGGACCAGGTTTTGGGGTTCTACCATTTCTGAGCTCTGGATTTGAGGTTTAGGGTCTTTGGAATCTAGGGTTTAGAGATGTCTAAGAGAGGAAGAAAGTGGAAATTTGGTGAGAGTATGGATGAGGTGAGGCAATTGGAAGGGGTGGCTTTTCAGTTTTTAGGTGTTCTTTAGTTAATGGTTCAATAAATCAATGTTTCTCTTCGTGTGTCGACAATCAATGATTAGGTCACAACAATAACTTTTGATTTAAATGTGGAATTTATGTTGTGACTCTTCAAATTTAAAATTTCACCCTTCCTTTATTATCAAAGTTTTCATGTCGCGGCACATTTTAGGGTTATCGCAATTAATGATTTGTCTTGAGCATAGAGATGCATCCGCGACATGTTATTATGGTTATACCTGATCGCGACAAAGAAGCGTTGTCGCGATGGTGTTAGCTAGTCGCGACTTGTTTACATTGCCCCTTCATTTTCTTTCAAAATTTTAGCGGCGCATGAGAAAACGGGGTGCGGCAGGTTTCCCTCATTTTACGGTGAGTTATGTTGCGACATAACTTTCCAATGTCGCGACAGTCGAATCCTTTGCGACAAACTTTTTTCCCTTTTTCAAATAAAATAGTGTGGCAGCGGAGACTTTGTTGCTTCAGCGACCGGATATCACATTCCCAATTCTGCGGCAAGCTCCGCTGATACGGTTAATCACCCCGCAAATTCAGTCCAATTATGCAATTCAGGCTCATGAAAACATATATAATAACAGTAATTCTCAATTTAATTATGAACAATAATCTCATTAACATCAAAACACTCAACAAAGAAATTAAGAAATTAACACCTAGAAGTTGTCTAATTAATCATGCTCTCAAATCACCAACTTCTCAAACTTCAACTATGCATTATTATCTAAAACCAAGTTAAGGGAATTAGAAATACTCCCCTTTGTAGCTATTTCCTGCACAATTCAGTTTGGAGCTGTGTGCTTTATAATAACATCTTATTCCAGTTCATCTTTCCTATCCAAATCAAAATTTAGAAAATGATCAAACATCCTAATAAAACTTCTAACGAATTAAAAATTAAAACCACAAAATTATTAAAGTAATCAACATCAATCAAGTTAAAAAAAATCTTTTTGGGTTGCCTCCCAAGAAGCTGCTCAGTTTAATGTCCTTAGCTAGACACACGCTACAAAGTGTCTTCATTTCAGTAATTCTCTTTTCTCTTTTCAAAATCCGGATCTACCTCCTTTATGCTTCCTCCAAGATAATGCTTTAGTCTCTGACCATTAACTTTGAATTCACTTCCAGATTCAGTCTTCAGTGTTATTGCTCTAAAGGGTGTACTTGTTACAATTGTTTATGGACCACTCCATCTTGACTTCAATTTCCCTAGGAAGAGCTTGAGCCTGGAGTTGTATAAGAGAATTTGTTCTCCTGCCTTTAATTCCCTCCTTATGATTTTTTTATCATGCCACCTCTTGGTCTTTTCCTTGTAGATTCTAGCATTGTCATAAGCTTCATTTCTCAATTCTTCCAATTCATTCATTTGGAGTAGTCTTTTTTCCTTGGCAGCTTGAAAGTCAAAGTTCAATTTCTTGATGGCCCACATAGCCTTGTATTCCAATTCTAATGGAAGATGATAGGATTTTCCATATACAATTCTGTATTGGGACATTCCAATGGGAGTTTTGTAAGCAGTTCTATAGGCCCATAATGCATCATCCAGCTTTATAGACCAGTCCTTTCTGCTTGCATTTCTTTAGCTCTCCATAATTTCTTTATCTCCTTGTTAAAATTTAAAGCTTATTTGATTTAGGGTGATAAGTCAATCCATCATTATTTTGATTCCATTTATGCTCATGAGTTTTGCAAAGACTTTATTTGCAAAATGGCTTCCCTCATCACTGATGATTGTTCTGGGTGTTTCAAATCTACTCAAAATGTTCCTTTATATAAACCCAACTATTGTGATGGCATCATTCCTAGGACAAGTTGTTGCTTCCACCCATTTGGATACATAATCCACAACTAGGAGAATGTACATATTTCCAAATAATTATGGGAAAGGTCTCATAAAGTCTATTCCCCATACATAAAAAATCTGCACCACAAGAATTCCTTGCAGAAGTATTTCATTTCTTCTGCTTAAGTTGCCCATTCTCTGACAAGCATCACAATATTTTACCCATTCAAAACAGTCTTTGAATAGAGTAGGCCAATAAAATCCTAATTGGAGAATTTTCTGGGATGTCTTGTCTCCTACAAAGTGTCCTCCATATGGTAATGCATGACATTTCTCCATAATGCACCACCAATTACATTTAGGACACATCTCGTATGATCAAGTCTACTTCTCTTACATCACATTAGTGGGTCATCATGCTCTCTAAATCTATGTCAGTTCTCAATTTCTTCCTTTGCTTGTAGCTAAATTCAAATGGCATAACTCCACAAGCTAAGTAATTGACAATATCAGCATACCAGGGTGTTTGTACTAACAACATTAACAGCTGCTCATCAGGAAAGATTTCTGCTATTTCTGTCATTTTTTCTGTTCCAACAATTCTCTTCAATCTAGACAAGTGATCTGCTATCACATTGTCACTACCCTTCTTATCCTTGATTTCAAGATCAAACTCTTGCCGCAGTAGCACCCATCTATACAATCTTGGCTTGGCATCCTTCTTTGCCATTATATATTTAATTGCAGCATGATCAGTGTGTATCACAACATGGGACCCTAATATATAAAGCTTGAATTTTTCACAAGCAAATACCATTGCCAGCATCTCCATCTCTGTGGTGAAGTAGTTTTCTTGTGCCTCATTGAATGTTTTGCTGGCATAGTATTTGGCCTTGAATAACTTAGTTCTACGACCCTGATACAGCTCCATTGCGCAATCAACAGCATGCACATAATTTCAATTTGTGCCTTCAATCTGGTGTCAACATGATGGGAGCTGATACTAATCTGAATTTAATTTCCTCAAATGCAGATCTGCATGATTCATCAAGATCAAAATTTGCATCTTTTTCCAACAGTTTGCACAATGGTATGGAGATATTTGAAAATTCCTTAATGAATCTTCTATAAAATCCAGCATGTCCCAGGAAGCTTCTTATTCCCTTCACTGTTATAGGTGACATGAGAGTTTTATAACATAAATCTTTTAGCGGTCTACTTCAATCCGGCCCGAGAAATCACATTGTCCCAGATAATACCTTGATTTACCATGAAATGACATTTTCCCAGTTTAAAAATTTAGATTTTTTGTCTTGGCACCTAAAAGTAATATCTTTCCTAAGTTTCTCAGACAATCTTTAAAACTGGATCCATAGTATGAGAAGTCATCCATGAATATTTCCATAACCTCCTTCACGAATGTCGAAAATCTGAGACATCATGCATCTTTGAAGGTGGCGGGGGGCATTACATAATCGAATGACACATCCTTCTAAAGGCAAAGGTGCCATAAGGACGTGTAAATGTTGATTTCTCCTGATCCTAGGGCTATTGCAATATGATTATAACCAGAATATCCATCAAGAAAAAAATTAATGGGAGTGTCTTGCTAACCTGTCCAACATTTTGTCAATGAAAGGTAGAGGATAATGGTCCTTTATATTACTTGATATTAAGTTTCTGTAGTCTATACACTCTCCATCACATCCCGCGTGTAGAATCAATTCATTCTTCTCATTTATGATCCTTAGTGAATCCTCCTTTTTAAGACCACATGTACTAGAGCTCACCCGAATTTGTCTGATTAATAAATGTTTGCATTTAGCCATTTCAGTTCTTCTTTCATTATTGGATTCAGTCTTCTCTGATGTTCTATGGAAGTTCTAGCATTCTCCTCCAACAAAATCTTGTGCATGCAGATTGAAGGACCGATCCTTTCAAATCATCTATAGACCAGCTATTGCTTCCTTATATTTTCTAAGAGTCTCCAGCATTTTTTGCTCAAACTAGTTAATCTAGCTGAAATGATAAATGGCTTTCCCTTTTCTGGTTGCAAGAAGGCATACTTTAAATGTTATAGCAATTCCTTGAGTATTAAACCTTCTGCACTTTTGTTTTCTTTAGCTGCTTCCTGCCATAAGCACAACGGATTTTACGCTGATATCTCCCGACACGAATCTGCGAATCTTTAATTTTAAATTGGAGTTAAGAATTTCAACTTCAAGAGGCTCAAGATACTAGAAATTCATCTCATTTTCATTCATTGAATTATGAAAATTACAATCAGTGAGTCGGTTCGAATGACAAGGAATTTTTTATTCACAATTTCACGATCCAACACTCAAAGTCGAGTTCCCTTTTCACATCAATCAATGTTGCTCCTGTTGCTAGGAATGGTCTTCCTAACAACAGTGGGATTTGTTTGTCCTCCTCTATATTAATGACTACAAAGTCCACAGAAAGACAAATTTTCCCACTTTGATAAGCACATCTTCAAGGATGCCCTCAGGAAGAGCCAATGTCATGTGTGCCATTTGCAATGTCATGGCTGTTGGAGTGAGCTCCCCCAAACTTAATCTCTTAGCAACAGACAAGGGCATCAAGTTGATGCTAGCTCCAGAATCACACAATGCTTTTCTCATATCAGCATCCCCAATTTTGCAAGGTATAGTGAAGCTGCTTAGATCCTGCATTTTCTCTAGCATGGTCTTCTAAATCACTGCATTGCAGGTTACTGTTAGGCTCACTATCCCTTCCTTAGTAATCTTTCTCTTTTTGCTCAATATATCTTTCATAAATTTTGCATACTGAGGCATTTGAGTCAATGCCTGCAGAGAGAGATATTGATCTATCTTCTTAAACATGTTTAAGAATATGAAGCCTCCCTCTAGCTTTGCTTTCCACGGAGTCTTTAAGGGAATGGGCGGAGGATTGCAAGCTGGAATTCTTCACCACACTACTTGGGCTGCATTTCTGTTGTTTTCTCTTTCTCAGTAGTTTCTGATTGTGCTGCTCAGTTCTTCTCTAATTCCCTTGTTTCTCTTCCTCAGTGTTCTTCTTTTCAACTCTCCTTTCATCTAACTCTCTACCACTTCTCGAGTGCGCCATACATCCCCTTTGGATTCTTTCTGGTAGGTCACTTGGAAATGAATCCTTAGGCTCCTTCTGCACAGCTTGAGCTAGTTGCCCAATCTGTATCTCCAGATTCTTCAAAGAAGCATTGGTGTTTGCCTGAAACACAGTTGTGTTTGCTTGGAAATTTTAAGGATCAAAAAATTTCCTTTCATGTAGATTCAATATCCTTTTGTTTTCTAAGATGAAATGAATCATCTGATCTTCAAATGATTGAGTCCTTTTCTGACCTTGATAATCTCCTCTATTGTCTCTCTGCTGCTGCTATTCTTGGAACCTGGGTTAAGCATAAGCTTGCTAGTAATTCTGTCCAGGTCTAGGGCCTTGCTATGCTCCTCCACCATATGAAAAGCTTTCATGGTTCCTTAGTGCTAGTGTATAATGTGTTGGCAAGTTAGAGTTAGGCTTGAAGTGATAACTTCTTTGCTCATTCATATACTTTGTCTCCTCGACTTGGTAGGGCTCTTCTTCATCTAGTCCCTCAGCACTTCTTCTACTTCTTTCTTCCACTCCCACTTCATGTGTAGTGTGCATCCTCCTTTCATTGTTTCCTAGTCTGGTCATAACTATATCCAGTTTTGCTTCTATGGCTATCATTCTATCAAGTCCAATAAGACCACTTCCTTTCAACCTGTTGCTGCTCCCTGAAGCTTCAGATGGAGCCTTGTAGTTGTATTTGGCAAGATCTTCAATCACCTGCCTTGCCTCCTCTGCACTTCTTTTAAAAGCTACACAACAAGATGCATCAATTATACCATTGGAGGTATAATTCATAGCATGATAGAAAATGTTCATCTGAGTGGGTAGATCTATCCCATGCATAGGGCATATTTTCAACATTCTTTTGAATATCTCCTATGCATTGTAGAGCCTCTCCTCTTCCCCTTACTTGAAGACAATTATTTCTCCTCTTCTCTCAATAGTGAGAGCTGGAGGAAAAAATCTGGTCATATATGCCTCTACCAATTCTTCCTAAGTGTTCACTAATCCCACTAGCAATGAATCAAACAATGTTGTTGCCACGTCTCTCAATGAAAAAGGGAAGAGTTGCAGCTTGATTACACCTGGTCTCACCCCATTTAGCTTGACTGTATTGGCCATCCTCATGAAGCTCCCCAAATGCTCATTGGGATCTTCAAAGGGGTGGCCTGTAAATTGGTGTTGCTGAGCCATAGTAATCAATGCTGGCTTCAACTCAAAATTATTGGCTTCAATGGGAATTTGTCTCACAACAGAGTATTCCTCTTGAATAAAAGGCCTCCAAAATTCCTCCATAGTGTTAGGCCTTTGAGTTCTCTCTGTTTCTTCTTCTTTTGGAAAAGTCTGCAATCTTTCTATCTGATTTTCCATACTTTTCTTTTCAACACTGGTAGCTTTCCTCATATTCTTCAGGGTTCTTTCAATTTTAGTATCTAGAGGCATCAGATCTGCTTCTGGTTTTCTATGCATTTAAAAATTTCCTGAAAGTAGAAACACACTGAGATCAAATGGAGTTAGTGTTATCAAAAATTATACATCTATTTAGGCTCCCAAAAATATCTATATCTTATTCAGCCACTGCTGTTAAAACTGTTTTTGCTATTTTTCTAAAATTTTTGTAAAACAAAGAAAAATGTCCAAACTAGCATTTCTCTCTTTTGTTAGAATATTGATTTTTTAAATTCCTTTGAATCCCCGGCAACAGCGCCAAGAACTTGATTGACTAAAATTGTATAGATACAAATTTCTACTACTCTTGCAGAATTTATTTTGAGCCTCTATTTTTGTAAAGAGCCTGAAAAAACTTGTTTACAGACGAATAGAACTTATGTTCTCATAATAAAAATGGATTTGTCAATGACTTTCTTAAAGATTGAGTTTGGTCTTAATGTTGCAAGTGCACAAGTCATACAAGTAATAAAGTGGACCTATAAGTCTGGATATCGTTCCCACGGAGATTGAAAAGAATATAAAATTTGAACTACCCCAACTACTCAAGTTCCACACTATTTGAACTCTCATTATATAGAAATTTCAATAACTGAACTAGAATTCTACTATATGAATTTATATAGTTATAATACAAGAAAATTTTAAAATCCTAACTATAAACTGGACTAAACCAGATTATTGGTGGAAGTGGACATTGGGATTTCACTGTTGTGAAATTATCAATTCTTGCATCATAATCTAATTTGATTATCATAAGTGGAGTCAGATTTGTCAAAGAGACGAGTATAGTTTGAAGTTTCTCCTTGTACTATACTTTTCAGCACGGTCAGAATCATGTTCATTTTATGATTCATGTTTCTAATTAATTACTTGTAATCAAATTTTCTTTATAAGATCTAGGTATTTTTCTTTTCCAATCTTGATTAGTCTTGAGTCTTTATGTTGAGCCATGTTTAGTAGGTTTTGAGCACTTTTGTGTATGTCGATTAATAATAACCCAATTGGCACATTAAGGTCCCTGCCACATCGATTGTATTTTGTGGCTATTTTTGTAGTTTTTGCTAGATAATCAGGCCAAAATTATCGAGTCAATCCAAGCACGAAGAACCGGTCGAATCTCGGGTCACAACATAAGTCGAAAGGAAATCGAGCCTCAACCCACAAAGTGACCACTGTAAATTTCACAGTTGCGAATTTTCACAACCTCGCTTCGCTCCCACTTTATGGACTCGCTTACCACCTTTTTGTGACTTTTTCCGAAACTGCCCTATATGTATTGTTGGCAGTTAAGATATTTTTGTAATTTCCCCTTTACTCCGAAAGCAGCAAGATATAAGCCCTTCTACCAAGCTCAGACACTATCGATCACTGATGTAATAAAATTTGGGCGCCAAAGCTACCTTTCTCGCCAAGAGGATTTTCTCTCATTTCTTCCCATTCTCTCACTTTTCACCAAACAAACACTGAGGATAACAACTCAAGGATGCTTACAAACTTCATCCTTGAAGAGGAAGGTCACTAGGCCAAGGTTTT
Organism: Tetrastigma voinierianum; assembly: GCA_016808115.1. Lineage (NCBI taxonomy): Eukaryota > Viridiplantae > Streptophyta > Magnoliopsida > Vitales > Vitaceae > Tetrastigma > Tetrastigma voinierianum. The sequence goes on from JAEQBH010000403.1 coordinate 1,111,354, forward strand.
GAGGTAAATCATCGCCCTCTCTCGCTTTCCCAACGTGATACAAGTATTATCATTTATGTCTTTGTATCTCACCTGTGTTTAAACTTTTGATGTACCCTTCATCCTAATACTTGGCAAGTTTTACGGGCCTGATAAGCCATCGCTAGATCCACTGAGACTCACTTAGTTACCATTTATTTGCTTCTGCAATTTAGGTCAAAGAATTAGTTTTTATTACTTTGAGACATGAATGATCAATAAATGTTGTATCTCACGAGAAAAAATTTTAGGGTTCAGTTTTCATAGCTAAACGAAGATCCGGTTCGGGAAATGACTATAGGTCATCCTCCCCAACGCGAGAAAAAGGACCCAAGGACTTCCAATGCCTAGAACCTCGCTTCTCCAAAGTGGCTCGAGACTTCAAGGAGTTCTTTTTACATTCTATTTCCATTTTGCTCAGAGTTTCTAAACCACCAATCACACATTGTTTTTACAAAACCCTAACCAAAGTGACCCACCATTTTACACTAATTGTAAATCATTTGCACGAAGAAAACCCATCCCTGAGTTCGACCCCAGAATCCTACATATCAGAGGCTAAGCCACAGCAGTAGAAGGCATAGGCTTGGCAAATTTTTTGGCTGTCTTGAGCGCTTAGCTATACGCTACGTGAATCAAATGAAGCTGCAAGGACAGCTTTCAGCCAAGTGAGAAATTGTTGAACTTGTGATCATCACAAGTAAGCCGTGAATCTAATTCTTTTGGTTTGCATTTTATTTCCATAGGTTCAATCATCAGAATAATTTTAAGTAATTATCCATACATATAGAATTTTTTTTTTTTTATTTTAATATTTTATCTAACTTAACCTTTTAAGCCCCCGTTTCTTGTTGGTTTTCTCTCGCCACAGGGTTTGTTTAGCAAATTTTATGCACCACGGACAAAACACTAATGTGCAGATTGAAAGGGTCGGCTCCACTTGATCAGTGGCTGTGAAGAGCTCGAACACCAACTTGACTCGACCTCCACCCGAGGAACAAAGAAAGCTGGTCAGGGTTCAAAGGAACCCAAATGCATAAAAAAATGGGACCATATACACCCACCATGGGTGAGTGCACCTCATGTATCGTGTAGACCTCCCATCGAGGACGTCATGCCTTATCTCAGCCCCAAGCCCCAACTTTCCATGGTATGGAAAATCCACACATCCTGAGTTGATAAAGCTGAAGACTTCAAGAGGCTGAACCATGGAATTGCCGAAATTGAAAGCCTTCCCTCTTAACCCCTAAAGACAAGGCCAAGATTTGGCTCAACTTCTATATCGAGAACTATATGAATCGGGGGAGATATGCAAGCGCACTTTTGAAGAAATCTTCTTAAAGACCTATAAACCAACAAATCAAGAGGGAATTTACAATCTTTCATAGCCTTAGAAAATGAGAAATTTACCAAAGGCTGAAAGGTACCTAGACATCAAGGTCGCCCTCACTAGTTTCTCGATAATTTGGATGATGGTTAATCACTTCTATAATCTAATGTCCTCGCTATGAAGCAATGGTCGGGAAACTATGTGTGGAGGGACTTCATGAGCAACATCCGTGAGAAGCCATGGACTTCTTTGAACTATGTATTGACATCCAAAGCATGGGATGAACCCAACCCTAGAGAGGCAGAGAGGATGAGACCTGCAGCTAATTTAAGGGGAGGCATGTACTCAATCACAGAGGACATGGCGATGAAGGCAAAGTTATCCACCTTGACTAGAAGGTTGGAGGAGCTTGAAATGGGAATCACCATGAGGTGCGAGCAGTGACTGGGGCATCTATGCCTAACAATCCTTGTTTCACCAATCCAATGAGCACCAAGGAGAGCATTGCCCAACCGCTACTTCAGTAAGGGATATGATGGCTGAGCATGCCAATGTTGGCCCAAGTGACAGCCACCAACCAATGCCCCATATGGAAACACCTATAACCCTAACTCGGAGGAACCATCCTAACTCTCTTGAAGCCAAAGCTCCACCATATGTGCCCCTCAAGCAGTGTAAAGAACAATGTGGCTCCTCATCTCAACTACATGCTCACCACCACCCTCATCCCCAAGCCTGAACAAGCTATCATGTGAATTCGAGGAAAGTGGTAGGCAATTTCAGAGGAACATATGCAATGAATGGCTGCCTTAATCGTAGAATCAACACAATGGAAAGCACACTCAACAAAAAGATAGATAACCTGGCTGTACCGAGATCTCTCAAAAATATGATAATCATAAGATTCATTACTGAAAAGATCAAACTGCGAACAAAAAGTGAAAAGGGGAAATTTCCATCTCGTGACATCACCAATCCAAGGTATGCATGAAGTGAGCTCTTCTAGTGAGACACATCCCAGGATAGATGAAGTTAAAGCAATTATCACATTGAGAAGTGGAAAAGAGCTTAAACAACCAGTACCCAAACCAACAGAAGAAGGCCAAGAGGTTAAAGAGGCTGAACCAGATGAGGTGGTGACTAAAGAACCCGCAAATAAAAATAGCACACTTCAACCGCTTCCCGCCGCAAGCACCGAAGCTAAGAAAAAGGCCATCAACTGTGCTGAAATACTAGAAGTGCTAAAGGCAAGTGAAAGTCAACATCCCCTACTTATATGACACAAGTCCCCACATATGCCAAATTTTTAAGACTTGCACATGAAGAGGGCTAATGTCGACAGATGGGCCTTCCGACCGAACAAGCCGCTTATCATCTAGTGCAAACCCACCTAAGTACAAGATCCAGTCAGTCTCTACCATCTCTAAGCACATTGGCACTTAGAGCATCAGCCGACTCCGGGTGCAGCAAACCCGCTCCCTATTCATGTACAAGCACCTGGTCGGGAGAATTAAAGCCCACTTCCATCACATTGCTCCTCAGAGATAGATCCATAAAGATACCTGGGGCAACAAAGGAAGATGTTCTAATACAAGTGAACAAATCTCTACTATCCAAGAGATTTTGCTGTACTCGACAGCGTAACCCGCTTGCAAAGCAGGGGCTAACTAAGGCTAATCATCCAAGGAGACCATTCTCGTCACTTCTAATACTATTCAACTACCAAATGTGGGGTTATGCACCATATCCTAACATGACCTTAGAACTCAACATCTCCACTTAAGTAAAAGCACATGCAACTTATGGAAGATGTCCAAGAAGAAGTCTCGTATAATTGATAAGCCAACTTAGAAGAACAGGTCAGCCCAAAGAAGAAATGCAAGATGTGTTAATCGAGGGAATCAGTCGATTGTCTCAAGAGTGGCAGGAAGCCCAAGACATGAATAATACTGCAGGGGCACCGGCTAAGAAAAAACAGTTGTTCTTGCTTTTGATCGATCGAGAAGAACCAAAGGAAAACCACAAAATCTGAACCTTAAACCCTTACCTGCAGAATTGAAATATGTCTACTTAGAAGAATAGGAGCAATGCCCAGTGGTCATATCCTCTCAAGCCAAGCTCACGTGAAGATACTTTTGGGCATCCTCGTGAAGAACAAGGTGCTATTGGGTGGAAAATCAATGTCTTGCTGGTATTAGGCCTGCCAGCTTTGCACTCAACACACTTACTTGGAAGAGGAAGAAAATCAAGAAAGCAAACACACTAAACTTCACATGCCAGGAAGTGGTCGCAAGTCCTAAAGTTGCTACAAGCTAGTATCATTTACCCCATATCCGATAGCACTTGGGCGAGTCCAACCCAGGTTGTGCCTAAGAAATCAAGGGTAACCACCGTGCATAATGAAAGGGAGAGGAGATGCCCACCCGCCTTACCACAGGCTGGAGGGTGTGTATTGACTACAGAAGATTAAATGAGGTGACAAGAAAGGATCACTTCCCCACCCTACGGGACTACCTTCGGGAAGAATTTCCACACCTTCTATCAAGCCTGATGGTTATTCAAGTATTTTCAAATCTGAAATTGCTGCAGGAGACCAGACAAAACCACCTATACCCGCCTCCATTTCCGCACATATGCCTATGTGAGAATGCCCTTCGTCTATGTAATGCCCCACACATTCCAAATGATGCATGCTCAATATCTTCAATGGTGGAGCGATTATGGGAGGTTTACATGGATGATATTACGTCTATGGAGGGAGCTTTGAAGAATGCCTGATTAACTTGTAAACTGGTTAAAGCAAAAGCAGAGGGCAACTGGTAATCGAATCGAAAAGTGCAATTTAAGTATCAACTGTGGATACCGGGATATACCTTCCAATAAGGAATTGAAGGATAAGGAAAAATCGAGATGATTTAAACCGCCTCCCTCACAAATGTGAAGACTGCGAGGCAATTCTTAGGGCATGCAAAGCTTACAGAGGTTCATCATGGACTCTCAAAATTGCCAAGCCCCTTTATAGTTATCGAGAAAGATGCCAACTATATGGGACCAAGACCACAGGAGCTTTAAGGAGCCTGAAGCTATTTAACACCGCATTCAATAATGAGGGCCTCTAACCTGGAGTTACCTTCGGTAATGTGCGACGCAAGTGACCTCGCCATTGGAGCAATTCTCGGGCAAAGTGAAGAAGGAAAACCCTATGTGGTCTATTACGCAAGCAAGACATTGAAAGAGGCCCAGAGAAATTACACTACTACAGAGAAGGAGCTACTGGCAGTGGTCTATGCTTTGGACAAGTTCCGAGCCTATTTGGTTGGGTCTGACATAATCATATTCACAGATCATCTGCCAAGTAAATTTACTCACCAAACATAATGCGCGCTAGGCTTATTAGATGGGTTCTCCGCAAGAGTTCAACCCGCAAATCAAGGACAAAAGTGGTGTCGAGAATGTTGCTGCGCATCATCTCTCGACTAACCATAGCATCACTAACACTCACAACCCCCAATCAATGATGAGTTTCCCCGAGGAACTCGCCCTAATTGAAAACACACTTAGTATTCACATTGCCAATTACTGGGCAACGTGTGAAGTACCAAAGACAGCACAAGATAGGAAGTTTTTCTTTGCAAAATTCACTCATATTATTGAAGAACCCTTCTTATACAAATACTATGTCGATCGATAATCGAAAAATGTGTCTACAAAACAATGGTGATACCGCCACCGCTATGAGAATGGCTGCAGCCATAACTCGCCAGAAGGTACTACAATCGATTTTATCGCCTTCCTTTCAAGGATGCTCATACCATGTGCGTAGAATGTACAAATACTAAAGATCAGAAAATCTCTCATCATTACATGATGCCTTTGAACCCATTTCGTAGCTGACCTATTCGATGTTTCAGCATCAAGTCATGGACCATTCCTCCTCCTTTCGATACATCTACATTTTGGTGGAGTCAATTATGTCAAAATAGGTCACAATGCCTGCAGAAAGTATGTATCATTGTGGTGGTATTGAATTCTTAAAGGAGAACATCTTCTCCGCATTTGGGGTCCCCAAAGCCATAATCGTTGATGGAGGCTCGCATTTGCTAGAACAAGCTTTTTTGAGAACCTTCTAACTAAGTATGGTGTCACATAAAGTGGCCACCCCATACCATCCTCGATCAAGGGTCGCCGAAGCTACCTAATCAGGAAATCAAGACCATATCAGAGTGCTAACTCTAACCGAAAGGATTGGTCTCTCAAGCTGGACTCCTTATGGGCTTACGTAACAAAGATACAAAATCATCTCTTGCATGTCCCCATCGCTTAGTTTATGGCAAGGCACATCCGCCTCGGAAATTGAGTACAAGGCATGGTGGGCGTTTAAGAAGCAACCTCGGATATGAGCGTAGCCGGTTCTTTAAAAGGCCTCCTTGATATCAATGAGCTGGAAGAGCTAAGGAATGATGCCTACTTCAACTCTAGAATTGCGATAGATAAGTTAAAGAAGTGGCATGATCAGCTAATAGCTCGTAATAATTTCAAACAAGGAGACCAAGTGCTGCTTTACAACTCAAAGCTTCACCTTTTTCCAGGCAAACTTAAGTCAAGATGGACTGGGTCATTCACCATCCAAGAGGTCTATCCCAATGGATCAGTAGACCTACTCAACTCCAAAGACAATAGGGTGTTCAAGGTTAATGGGCAAAGGCTGAAACCCTATGCAGCACAACACTCAACAAACAAGGAGGAGATTCCCCTCCTTGACCCCCCATGAATTCGAAAGACTACCTAAGGGAGGGTTTCTCTGCAAAGATTCTAAATCACTAAATTTTTTGTTGGAACTTTCTATGCTTTATTTTAAGTTTTAGTTGTGATTTTCTTAATTTCTTTGTTTTTAGTTTTGTTTTCCTTTGCAATTTTTCTCATTTACATCTGTTTTCCTTCATAATTCTTGCTCCTCTATTTCGGCAGTGCTGCAAAGAGGGCAGGAGTTTTGAGCAATATGAAATTTCCGTGCTCTGCTAATCTCGCAAACTGAAATTTTCGCTCGCGCCGCACCGTTCTCCATTTTCTTCCTACCACTTCGTGACCTTTCAAGCCCCTACGCTCCACTGACTTTTTCAGATTTTTTAGCCACAAACTACTAACCACCTATATTTATGGATATTAATCGGCTGATCCTTCAACTCCGCTTCCTTAACCATCTATATTTAAACCAACACCCCCCCCTCCCTTTCTCCTTTCTTTCATTCCAAATCACTTCTGAAACCTCTCCTCCTCCCATCCTCTCCATCTCTTCTCCTTCTCTAACCCAGCCATGGAGAAGACGCGCGGAGGACACAGCTTCCAACCCAGAGTGCGACACCCTCCCACCGCTGCCAGCTCTCCAACCCGGCTCCCACCATGCCCACCACCCGCCGCCGCCGCTGCTCCGGCCCGCCATCGCCGCCACTGTGGCATCCCACTGGTCCCGCCCTCGCGCCGCCCGGCCGGGAGGAGGCACCATACCGCAGCTAGTCCCATTCTCCCTCTCCACTACATCCTAGGGCCATCCCGAAGGGCCCCACTGGCCCAAGAAGAGGCCCCACTCAACAAGAGAGAGTCCTCCTCTCCTGGCCCCAGCCCCTTGAGTCCCAAATACCACCTACTCATGTGGCCCCCGCTGAGATCTCCTCTCCGAATACTCTACATCGATCATCAAGCTACTCTACTTCCACCACAAATTCTATTCCGTGGAATGGGCCGACGCAAGAAGAGGATTTGAATCCAAGGAGAATTATGATCTCCTACCACAAGATCCGTAGCTCGTAGACTCAATGCGACTAGTGCAAGGGTACTTTTCGAGCCATTTATGACACCTCGTCGCTTTTCATTCTCTAAAGGTCATCAAGTTCTACCACACGATGACCTCCAGGCGAGAGCCCAATCTGACGACCATTCATTTCACCATCGATGGCCGACCAGGGATACTTCGGGCCACGGATATAGCAAATACATCCAATCACGCAAGTGGTTCTACCAACCCCAAGATATTATGACAAGGCCCCATCCTCAACCAGGAGAGATGGTCTTGCCATCCAGATACTACAAATCAAGCCTATTTTGCTCAGAGATAGCTTCTCCGAGCTTGCCTCGATAGACCATATCCTCATATCAATCTTATCTCGCTCCGACAAGAGCAAAGGGGAGAGTGAGCCATTCGAGAGTTTCACCGTATTTTAGGGAAAATTGTCAGGTCCCCACGCGACATGACATCTCGTTTCCACTTTGAGGACAAGGTCCATCGCAAGAGTTTGACCCGAGCTGAGTCCACTCCCCTCCTGTTCCCGAGACTTCTATGCCGGGCATTGGGAGCACACCTGACTCCCTCGTCGAGCCCGTGCCAGCCGTCGTCGATCGCGAGGTTGGTCCTTATAAACACCTATGGCGACTGTAATCCCACGCTTTCACCCCACTCCTGAGCCAACCGAGGACCGGGGGCCAAGAGGCCGACCTTCCAGAGGAGAAGCTACCTCCAACAGCACATACCGAGGAGCATCGTGCTCCCAAGATCCTCAGACGCCCGCCTACCACTACTCCATTACCTGCTGTGAGCCCGCTTCCTTCCCGCACCTCCGCAGCCCTCACCCCCACATCACAAACTCCCATGTCGCTGACCCAGCACCTCCACACCGCATCATATCACCATTTCACCCGGGACTTCCCGGGGTCATCATGGATGCGCCGCGCCTTCTGCATCACTTCAAAGATCCTCATACGCCCATACGAATGAGGATGACGCGTGACCGAGGCAAAGACTACACAGACCGCTATCCTCATGCAGATCTCGTGAGTCACCCCGGGTCCGCCTCGATTTCTACACTGCCCCGCCTGTGCCTCTTCAACATCCTCCTTCAATTCCGGCCTTCTCGCCCACCCAACCCCTACAGATCTCGTTGATGTGCCAAGAGCCAGCCAGCACCCAGCCCACTCCACCAACAAAGACCTTAGCCTATCCGTGATGAGGATGACCTTCCACCGCACAGGAGGTGAGCTTCCTCTCTAACTTTCAATCCGAGCCCCATTAAGTATGTCGATATTTGGTTGTGAGTTAGCGAAGGAAGTGACTTTTATTCCTTTTATTTCACTGTCCTTTTAAGCAAAGCCCATTTTGTATGTTTAGTGGCTTGCTGTTTGTTTCGTTTTGAGAAGCTATTGTTTTTTTTTTTTTGTAAAAGCTGAAAACATAGTGATACATATTCTTATACATACCATACAACTTATTTATTCAACTCAAAAATTGTGCCCATTTGTGCACCCTTTTTTTTTTTTTTTTATGGTTTTGCCTTTCCTATAAGTTGAAAAATTGAAACACTGCTCAATGCTATTGATGTTAGATTAGTTCCATGCATGATTAAGTCGATGATCAGTTGAAGTCTCATGGTTTTCAGCCTTCCTCTTCCACTTTTAGCTAACCACACACAGTGCACATCAATTTTATTCAATAAGCTAAGAAATCGCCAAATTTCATCTCGCAGAACCTACCCTAGTTTCTCGTTGACTAATTGCACAGGTTGAGGGCCCCTAAGAGAAGAAGGTCAATGTAGTCTTCCAAAAGAAAAAGAAAAAGAAAGAAAGTCATACGCTTCGCTCTTGAAACCGAGCACGGTCCGAGGGGCTTGCGATGAAAGTCTTAAAGCCTTCGTGCCCCGGCCAATCGGGGTCGGGAGCCGACTTAGTGCTTGCTACATGGGTGGATGGGTGAGGTTTAGCGAGTTGTAAGTGTTGGAGTTTCAAAATCATTCGGAGTCTGAGGTAAAACTTGAAGAGTTAGTGGTCGAAAGATCCTTATGACTTGATTCCCTAAGCCTTAATCGGGTCAGGGAGAGTCAGGTAAATCCTCGCTATACAGACTTTGTGAGGTCGATTCTCATTGCACCTACAACACAAAAAGAAGTGTGGAATAAGAGGAGGTTTACTTATTTAAGATGGTCAATGTTCTAGGTCTCTGCTGTAGGGCTTCGTTAGGGGAGAGGTAGTTTTGCGCTTTATTGTTAAAACCGACTATATAAACACAGATTTCTGTGGAAGTCAAATAATTCCTCGAAGTTGATACTCTTCCTAAACTTGGATTCTTATGGCATTCATTCTCCCAAGATAGTTATCGGGCAAGGGTTTCAAGATTTCACCAGGTTAGTGCATTACTCATTCACAACCTTTTTTGAAATATCATTTTGTGAATGTAATTTTGATTTTTTTTTATTATCGGGTTTCTTCTCTATCATTGCTGCACCAGCAATGTGTAGGTCGGGGGTGATTAGTGCTCAAAAAGTTCTATATCGGGTTTTCATGTTTATTGCAGTTTTGAGCACTTTTGTCCGTTAATCGCACTAACCCAATTGGCACATGTATCCCACTATACATCGATCGTATTTTATGGCTATTAGTTTCAAATAATCGTCGCCAAAATTATCGAGTCAATCCAAGCAACAAGAATCCAAGCGAACTCGGCTCACTTACGTGGTTGAAAGGAATTAGAGCTCAAATCAAGAAAAGTGGACCATCATAGTAGTTTGCAGGGCTGCTAATTTTCGCAACCTCGTCTCGCTCCACTTCACTTCCATTTGACCACCTTTTGTGACTTTTTCCGAAACTCGCCCATATGTATTACTTGTTGGTAGTTCGTGATATTTTAATTTCCTTTACTCCGAGCATAAGCTCCCGGGCCAAGCTCTATGTACACCACCGGATGTAACAAATAAGCTGCAAGCCGCTTCCGCCAGTGATTTTTCTCATTTTCTCTCCTCCCTTTCTCTCACTTTTCTTCACCCACCAAACACTCCTGAGGATGACACCATGATGCTTAGCTAAACTTCATCCTTGAAGATAAGGCCACCGGGCCAAGGTTTTGAGGTATACCGTCGTCTTCTCTATTTCCAACGCATGCGCCATTATCATTTATGTCTCGTATCTCACCTCGTGTTTAAATCCTTTGATGTACCCTCGACACAGATTTCGCAAGCTTTAAGGGCCTACGCTTACTCGCTGGGATCCATCGAGGCTCACTTAGTCGCCATTTATTTGCCTCTCGCTGCCAGGGTCAAAGAACTAGTTTCTACCGCTTTCAGACATGAATGATCAATAAATGTTTGTATCTCAAGAAAACTTTTAGGGTTCGCTTTCATATCTAAACGAAGATCCCGTCGAATGACCATAGTCATCCTCCTCCCTAACGCGAGGAAGAGGACCCGAGGATCTCCTAGCCGCCCTAACTTTCTTCTGCCCGAGACTTCAAGGAGTTCTTTTTACATTCTATTTCATTTTGTTTGTAGTTTTCAAACCACCAATCACACTATTTTTACAAAAACCCCAAATCCAAAGTGAATTCACCATTTTACACTAACTGTAAATCATTTTGCGCAAAGAAAAACCCATCCTCCGTAGTTCGACTCCTAGAACGCCTATACTGCGCAGAGCTAGGCTACAACAATATAAGGTATAGGTTTACAAATTTTGTTGGTTCGGAGCTGCTTAGCTACACGTTTACGTGCGAATCAACTTCATACCCATTACGACCGTAAATTTCGTCCCAAGACAGGCATCGCCAAATTTCCTACAAGATGAATGATGTCTCATCCTTGAGATCTCGAAAGAGTTTTCCCTTCCTTGATTAGACTTAAGCTAACACTCGGATCAAGATCATTCCTCTGTATCAAGAGACTTCTAATTGATTAAAATTGATAGTTCACTCCACCTATTCTCAAACCATGAGTAAATCAAGGGATTTATAAGCAATCTTGTGAGCTCATTGGGCTTCTTCAATATTAGTCTAACATACCCCAAAGTAACTTCTCTATGCTCTCAAGAATCTCCATCTCTGTGTCACTCAGAGGGCCTCCTGAAAATCAAAGCCTATTAACAGTTCTTTTATAGGTATTAGTTTCTAATATTGGGAACCATTCACTTCATGAACATCATCATTCAAATAAATTCATGATTCTCAATTCATGAAATTTCCTTCTACTTGTGTAGAAATTACATCTAATATTAGATCTTTTCTCAACCTAAGTTACGTTTCCTGAAAATCGGATTACAAGGAATACCGAACATCATCGGACGTGAAAATCTCCATTGTAATCGCAATCAATCAAAGAAATGAATTTTACTTGTCTACATTTCATTGATTCAGTAAAGAATCGAATGAATTTCAACACCTGATTTAACTCAAACTTCTCGAACAATGTAATCGTTTCAAGCTCAAAGAAAACAAATTGAAATTTACGCCACCCAATTTCAAGAAGAAGAGAAAAGAAAGAAAAATAAAGAAAATATAATACAAAAGAGTCCTCGCCTCAGATGTTGCTCATCCGGCAATGCATTGCATTGCTTTCCTCAAATTGTTTCCTTATTTATATAGCCTCTAGAAGTTCGCTCAAAGGTGAAGTTACATTGTGGATTTTAAGCCTGTGATTAAGTTTTCGCCACGACTGAAGTTTTGTTATGATAGAGCTTAATCTTCCGTCGCAAATCTCTATTGCAACATGCAATCGTCTGTCTCGACTGCTCTTCGTTTCAGGATTCGGGCCGCGTATTGAAAAGTTTCTCGGTCGCGATTAAATATTCTTTTCTTTCTTCATCATATCCATATTATGTCACGACGTAGCTTCTATCGCGATGACCTTTCTTCCTAAAAACAATCAGGTTGCCCAAAGTCCGTCGTTTCTACCCGCTCGTGTCAATGACAATCTCATGTGAGTGGTTCTTTGAATAGTTAAGTCGCGACAATGAAATTGCACGTGACACTGCGTCTGCAAATTTCAAATTGTTGTTGCGAATTCCGCCTTTATGTCACGAAAACATTTCTGTTTGGTTCTTGTTGCAACAATGTTTCTTATATTGTCAGCATTGCTGTCGTGACCCAGTTGTTGTGTCTCGACAAGACTTTTCTATATTCGACTCATCTTTGTGTTGCGACCCATTTTGTTGTGTCGCGACGGGACTTTTCTTCCTTGTGTTGGAATTTTTGTCGTGACCTTAAGATCCTTGTTCAACTTATCTCTGTGTCGTGACCTTAAGATCCTTGTCGCGACATCGAAACATCTCTTCAGCTTGAAGTATGTCGCCATATTGGATTCTTTTGTTGTGACCAAGTCAGTTCACTAAGCACGCATCTCCTGTTGCGACCTTAGTTATCTATGACGACTTGAGTGTCTTCTTCCTTCAGTGTCACGACATACATCTCCTTGTCGCGACATACATTACCTTGTCGCAACATAATTCTTTCTTTGAAACTCTTTTTATGTCCCAACAGGTTTTTCATGTTGCAATAATCAATATCGAGATAGAGAGGATTTTGCCACGACAGATATCCTGCCTTATGTTGACAACCTGTTGAAAATCTTGTTGCAACATAAACTCTCTCTATCTCAGCTGACTTGTCATATTCTTCCCATTGTCTGTCGCGACAAGTTTTGCCTGGCGTAGCTATCTGCCAATATTCAAACTTTGTAAGCAGACACATAAAACATCATTTTCGCAATGATATCAGTAGAAGAATGCTTCTTTTTCTTCTTTCATGTTAGAATTTTCTTCTTTTTTTATTTAAAACCTACAAAACATAAAGTTGGTGAATACTCCATAATTTGGCATTAAAACAGATCTGAAAATACTAAAAATAAGCCAGAAAAATGGATTAAAAATATATGAATTTAAGACTAACCAATGCTCTATGCTCCAATTCCACCACCAAGTGACACGCTTTCCCAAACACTAGCCTGAATGGTGACATTCCCAATGGTGTCTTGAATTAGGTTATGAGCCAAAGCCGATCACTCCATCTTTTCGCTTAATCTTCGAGCTATCGACCGTTTTCAAGATGCACTCACTGTCGACTTTGCTCGCCATTAGCTCCAGGGGTGGCGCGCAAAACTGACGCTGACAATCTATTACTCTTTAACACGTTGTCAATGAGTTTGTTACAGAAGTGTGTTCCCCCATTTGTGATCAATGCCCTTAGAGTTCTGAATCGAGTGAATATATGACTGCGGAGAAAGCTTGCTACCACTTTGGCATCATTAATTTGGGTAGGTATGGCCTCCACCCATTTAGAAACGTAATCTTCGACTTAGAGAATGTATAGGTTGCTGAAAGATAAAGGAAAAGACCCAGAAGATCCATCCCCCAAATATCAAACAACTCTACTTAAAATAGCCGCAAAGGCGTACCATCTTGCTGATATGCTTCTGCTCTTTGGCATTTGTCACAAGTGGACACAAAGTGTGTGCATCCTTGAATAAGGTAGGCCAATCGAATCCCGATTGAAGCACCTTTGCAGCTGTTCTATTTCCTCCAAAGTGTTCCCCACATGCTAGCGCGTGACAATGAGTTAGAATGCTTTCTATTTCCTCTTCTGGGACACATCTTCTTATCACTTGGTCAGCGCAATGCTTATACAAGATCGGTTCCTCCCAGTAGTAGTTCTTCAGCTGTGCGAAAAATCTCTTCTTCTACTGATAACTAAATTCTGGGGGGAGCACTCTTGCTACCAAGTAGTTCACCAAATCTGCAAACCACGGTACTGGCTTTTTGTCTTCAATCGCCAAGAGCTGTTTGTCAAGGAAATCATCATTGATATGAATTTCTTCACTCGGTCCTTCCAATCGTGAAAGGTGGTCAGCTACTAGATTTTCAGTTCCTTTCTTATCTTTAATTTCTAGGTCGAACTCCTGGAGTAGTAACACCCACCCAATCTCGCCTTAGCTGTCTTTTGGTCACTGTGTACTTACGCTGACATCACTATGACCCTATTACCAATTAAGTACAGTCGGAACTTGTCAAACACAAACACAATAGCCAAAAGTTCTTTTTCATTTGTTGCATAGTTGAGCTGCGCATCATTCAATGTTCAACTCGCATAATAGATAACTTGAAATGTTCTGTCCCTTTTTTGGCCTAGCACTGCCCCGATTGCGTAGTCGCTCACATCACACATTAGTTCAAAAGGAAGATCCTACCCAAGGTTACATGGGCTGTAAGCACATCAATTCTCTGAGGAACAAGAACGTTTGCAGGCACTGATCATTAAACTCAAAGGGCGCTCCTTGAACAAGCAGATTCGACAGGGGCTTAGCCATTTTGGAGAAATCCTTTATGAATCTCCTGTAGAATCCCACGTGACCTAGAAATCTCCTTATTCCTTCATCAAGATGGGGGTGTGAGTTTTCTATTGTTTCAACCCGCTCTATCTACCTCGATTCCTCTTCATGACCAGCCCTTTATCACATGCCTTCCTCTTTACCATGAAGTGACACTTCTCCCAATTCAAGATAAGGTTGGTTTCCTCACATCTTATCAGTGTCTGTTTCAAGTTCTCCAAGCATCTATCAAAAGATTTCCCTAGCACATAGAAATCATCCATGAATATCAATTGCCTTCAATCCAAGGCTCAGAATATGGCCACCTATGTAGCACCGAAATGTGCTCCGATGTTACATAGCTTCAAAAGGCATTCGGGCTTAAAAGCAAATGTACCATACCCGCACGTAAATGTTGTTTTCTTAGTCCTCCTGGCACATAGTTGGATTCGATTATAACCCGAATACCCGTCTAAGAAATAGTAATACTCATGCCCTGCCAGCTGGTCTAGCATCTGATCCAAGAATGGAAGTGGGAAATGATCTTTTCTGGTTGCCTTATTTAACTTCCAATAGTCTATGAAAATCCTCCACCCTGTAACTATTCCAGAAGGTAGCAGTGTGTTACTCTCAGTCCGCATCACTGCGGTCCCTCCCTTTTTCTGGACAACTTGTACTGGGCTTACCCACGAACTATCTGAGATGGGGTAGATCACTCCTGCATCTAACCACTTTAATACCTCTTTTCTTACCACCTCCTTCCATTGTCGGGTTTAGTCTCCTCTAAGCTTCTACTCGATGATAGCCCATCCTCACAGGATCCTGTATACACATGGAGGGGCGAACTTAAATCGCCTGTAGACCACTGGAGCAGTATCTTGACTGGCCAAAAGCCTTCTTCCATTGTCACGAGATCGAGCATGATAACTAGTGTATTGGAGGATTCCCCCACGCACGCATACCTCAAGTGACTAGGAGTGGCCTTTGCCCAACCGTGGTGGTCGCCTCAACCCGCGGCACTGTCCGGTGCGTTCTCTCCCAACAGCTCATAATACTTCCTCCTGTTCGGCTGGAAGGAGTCCATCCACTTCACATACTCTTCAGCCTCTTCACTTAGTTCTTCCTTAGGATTATGCACAAGGCTAGCCTCTAAAAGGTCAGTCAAACCACTCTAGCTAGGCACATAGCCTTTACTGCCTCTATCATAAAGCATGCATCGCTCTTCCCTGGATGCCTCACCACATTAAATACGCTAAATCTGACTTCATCATCCTGCACTCTTAGTTTCAACTCTCCCTTATGCACATCAATCATAACCCGGCTAGTTGCTAGAAATGGTTTGCCCGGTATGATGGGTATCTCTTTATCTTCCTCCATGTCTAACACTACGAAGTCAGCAGGGAAGATAAACACCTTTACTAGCACATCCTCTATCACTCCCCGATGATGTTTCAATGATCTATCTACCAGTTGCAGTGTGACTATAGTAGGTCTAGCTTCACCTAAACCCAGTCATATGAAAATGGATAAAGGCATAAGGTTAATACTGGCTCCCAAGTCACATAGGGCTCTCTCAAAGATCCAGTTCCCTATCTTACAGGGAATTGTAAAGCTGCCTGGATCCTTCAGCTTCTGTGGTAATTTCCTCTGAAATATAACACTGTACTCTTCAATAAGGTTCACTGTCTCAAATTCTAATAACCTTCTTTTTCGATAGTATATTTCATAATTTGATTTAGTTTGGCATTCGTTCTAATGCATCCGCTAATGGAATGTTGATATGCGCTTAAACACTTCCATGAATTTAGTAAACTCGCTATCTAGTTTATTCCGCCCAACCATCAGGATATGGTACTCGTGCATAAGGCTCCAACTCGGTGAGCGTCATTTCGCCTTCTTTCTTCCCATCCGGTGTCTCGCGCCTCCTCTCGTTGTTCCCTAGCCTCCGATCTCCCGGCCGAACCGTTCCACTACCTTAGTTTTCTTCTCCACACCGGTGGTGGTCCCGGTAGCTAGCCTTGCACCACTTCTTAACGTGATAGCGAACATGTTCTACCACACCCCTAGGTTTTTCTCAATCTGCTTAGCAAGGAACCCTTGCTACCTCTCGCAAAGAGAGTATTAGCCATTTCCGCTCCACTGCGCCTGTGCTTCTCAACAGGTCGCCCGATCGTTCAATTTAGGTGGCTAAGTTTTGCACATTACTCATTTCATTCATGAAGGCAATATGAGAAGTAAGCATTGAAAGGCACTGAACGCAAGTCCACTTTTTCTCTCGCTGGTGGTTCGGGCTTCACTGTGGTGGTGGCATGTCAGTTTCGATCGCTCCTCCATCCATATAATTCATCGCTTCCGAATACATCAACCTTGGCCCTGATTCTAGTTTTGATAATTGTTGCTCCCATACTGACCCTGTTGTTATGGCTGATTAAACCTTAACACATACTGGGCATGCTCTACTGCTTGTTGTCCCAATTGACATTCCGTACTATTGTGCTGTCCTCCATAGAATTCACATAACTCCCATGAGCTAGTCTCGATGGCATTTACGGCACCTTGCTGTTTAGTGAGCTGATCGACATAAGTAAACTATATTGCCGAGAACTCAAGTATCCCGTGACCTCCCATAGCCTTTCCGCAATCCTATCCCAGCCACCTGGACACAAGGTGAGCATCCCCAGATCTCATGCTCGTCCGTATTTTCCACATGCACTCCTCGCTGGGCGCACTTATCACTGCTTCCGCCGCATCCTCGATCAAGAGGTGCTGTACGGACTTGCATCCGGTCCGGTCGGCCTCTCGTGGTGTGGACACCTCCACAGCCATGAAATCTCTCCCACACAAGTTCTCTCTTCCTCTAGTCATTTGGGTAAGTATTGATCTCTTCCACTAGCTATGCAATCTTCGCACAGTGGGAAGAATCTTGGTCTAAACTTTGCACTAAGTCGTTCCATGAAGTAATGGAATCCAAGGGTCGACTTGTCAATCCCGCGCGGGGGCCACTGGTCAACCAGGTGTTTAGCCTCTATCACTTAGTGAGAGCAGTAAACAATCTCAACTGAGATCCTCTACAATCATCAGACTTCATAGATCGTCACATACTTCAATGGTTGGTTAGTACATTATCTGACTCACTTGGCGCAATCCGTGGAACATAATGTCCAAGCACCATATCTGACTTAACTGGTTGTCATCCCCACTGGTATTCTGATAGTGTATCAAACAACTCAGAGGTGGTAAGGCCAAATATTCTAGCAACATAAAACTGACCATCCGCCGATAAACGGCCCAGGTGCATGACCCTACCATTATTCCCATTGCATCCTCGCGCCTCGCTTGTTCCCTGGTCCCGATCTTCGCCCCTTCCACATTACAATGTCACAGATTTCTGACAGGCTTCGCTTCCTACGTAACTAGTGTAAGGTTCTTTCGTTCAGGATCAACCGGGAGGTAGCTCAACTCGACCCCATCCATACATTCACAATAACTCACTGAATACATGCACAAACACAAAGACCATATTACAAGAATTTTATACCAAAATAAAAATAAATAAAAATTAAATTAAACTAAATCAGTAATATCTAATCACGCTATTGTCAATATCAACACAAAAAACTTTTCCCGGCAAATCCGCACCAAAACTAATAGAGGTAGATAGCATGATTTGTATAACTAGGTAGCGCCTATGTGCGCAAGTGCACGCTCAGACATAATATACTTCAAGATGGGATATCAATCCACAAGGAGAAGTGCGTTGACTATCAGATTGGGCCCTAAGGATATTATCCTAATCTTAAACTGAATGAATGTTCAATAATGTATAAATTAAAACTAAATCTAATTAACTTGTGAAATTACTTTGTGAAAACTAGTGGTTTGGCTTCCCTCACATTTGATGATTATTTCCGTAGGGAATTATTATTCGCCTATTAATGAATTCCTCGATGATGGGGGTGATCGTGCCTACGAGATACGCTCTCTCGAGGCAGGTCCACCACCTCGCCAGCCAAACTTCGCCGAGCCTATACTCCAAAACATAAATGCTCAAACCTGAATCTTACACTCTGAACCCAGATATTTCATCGCCATCAACAGGCCACTCTAATCATATCCTTAAAGATCCATATCTTCTAATGTCTGATATCAAAGATATTCATTAATGTTATTTATTGTTTTATGAAATAACCATATATGATAACTGAAGACAAAATCATACAACCAATAAGATTAGATTTTAAACCTGATCCATAATCAAAAAGAGAACACTAAAACTGAAAATAACTGTAATATATTCAATTTAATACATACAATTTTATATATCATTAATGTTTTGATAAAGATGAAATACGCGGTGTCACTTAGTCTGATCTCAGTTACAGTTCTCGCCGCTTTCCGCTTCCTCATCCATTTTCCCGCGATCTCGCACCGTTCCTATGTTTTACACCACGCAGAACAGAATGTCAGACGCTCACTTCACTTCAGATTAAAGTTCACGTCATGTCGATTCGATTTTGGTGCCTGAACTTTATCATGATCAAATAATGTTACAACGTCATGATTTAATCACTGGCGCCACGTCATCAATATTGTCGCTTGGTTTTCACTTTCTTCAGATTTAAAGTCGAAACTGAGATTCGCCCATAAAATATATACAAGATCCAAAACCATATCAAAATACACGCACTATTGATATATAAATAATCGAAATTCAGTGGTGATTTTTTTTGATATATGATAAGCGCTTTTTAGACATTTAATATATGATTGTCATAAGACAAGATAAGAAATGTATATGACCAAAACGAGTGTTCGTTAATGACCCAATGGGTCATATTTGAAGTTTCAGCGACAGAAACTTGATGGTATGTCATTCATTCACTGGTTCAACATATAAGCGTGATATTCAATGAGTTATCTCAAAAAAATGGCTTAGATCCTTAATGATAATCTTCACATACTATCATAACTAATGCACTGCACTAATTCATGTGTAACATTAATGCCTTAACTACACTTACATCATCTACAGGGTTAGCAAATGCCTACATTATAAACCACTCCCGCTTAAACAAGACAAGGCAAATCCAAAGTCCATTTTCACCACATACTTCGACCTAGAAATGAGGTTTTAGACAAAGCGATCATCTTACAAAGTGTTCAACTATGTCTAAAGTTTCCAAAGGTTCATGAATCAGGACATTTGGACCTTTAAATTAGGAGGTATGGCCCAAACATTACGAATCGCTTCTCGACGCTTCAAGAACAAACTGAACATATTGAAATTTTTTCAAACGATAGTGGACGTAATTAATTCATACTTTTCGAATATTGTCCTAGGTGTCTAGTTTAAGTATAATTTTGATTCACCTCATTTGAATTAGTATAACTCAAGATATGGTCCTAACATCCGAACTGTTCCGAGACAAAGCCTCAGTGATAAAATGTTCTTGCCGACGAGTTTCTCTAATAACAATGGGGACTAAATTTGGCTATATTTCCTTCAAAATTTGTTCTCTCGTATGTCTAGTTTGCATGTAAATTTGAATCAACAAAACTCAAGTTATGATTCAAACAATCGAATTACTCCAGCTCGTGATGGTTCGATAACCCGACTTCAAACTCAATTTTAGGGCTAGACAAGAATTCGACGAAACTTTCTAGGAAAATGTGTAGCCATAGGTCTTAAATTTCTACAAACTATAATCATTTAGTTTGGAGGTCAGGGCCAAGTAAAACAAGAACATAGGGTATGGGGAAATTTTGATAGAATCTCCCCTTAAAACCCTACTTACCTTTTCTCTCTGTGCCAAATCGCTCTTCATTAGAGGTGTTTTTCATAAACCAACAAAACAAAACAAAGGGAGAGTTAGGATATTTCTAACACGCATGTAACAAGAAAGAAGGCTGCCAAACCTCGACATTTCTCAACACTTCAACTAGCCTTCCTTTACTCACTTCTTCCTTTCCTTCTCTTTTACTTGATCAAGTAAAACTTCAAAAGATGGAGAACTATCAAACCAAAATGGCTTCTTCACCAAACCCTAAGCCCTAATCCTCAAAGTGAGAAAATGAGAATTGTTTTCTCTAGAAGCCAAATTGTCCTCTTAATATCATTTCCACAACTTTTCCCCTTTTCTATTTAGTCCTCCAACTTCTATCAATTTGTAATTCAACTTATCAAAATTCTATCTTAACAGACAATCTTCTTATCAAATGTCCTTTGAGTCCTTAATTTGATATTTTACTAATTATTCTTTAGACTTCTTCAAAAATCCTGATTATGTTATTTTTCATATTTAGCACTTAACTTTTTAAAAAATATGAATTTAACTTTTATTATATCCTATATATGTCATAAAACTACTATAATATAATTTGAGGTATTACATCCATTGATCTAATAAGAATAAACTTTATCTCCAAGGTATATTTCATACCACTTCATAAAGTTTTTTTTTTCATTTAAGAGGAGGTGGCCTGTTTCAAGGATCTGATGCCTCAAAGATAAATTATTAATGAAGGGTGTCCAATTGTCCTTCCAAAGATGCCTCAGCTTTCTGAATTTCAATGGAGTAAAATTATTATTATTATTATTTTTTGTGATTGTTAATCCCGTCAATCAAATAAGCAAAGAAAAACAAATTATCATGATTACTTGAAAATTCAAATAACATTTTTTTTTTTAAACAAAAATGTAACCTAACAAAACCCATTAAATACAAAAATAAATATGATAGCTTCAATGTCAAGTGAAAGAGGCCTGAGACAATCATAAATTATTTGTAAAACAAAAGTATTTATTATTTAAAACAATTAATCAATAATAGACTTAATAAATACATTATGTGTTAATAACTTTATTAAATAAATGATAATATCAATTTAGATTAAAAAACAGATTTAATATGGATCCAAAATTATTAGCCGTCATTTGTCTCCAAAGAAATCTATAGGGGCAAGATAAAAAAAAAAGATGGCTAGAGTTG
This sequence comes from Tetrastigma voinierianum, assembly GCA_016808115.1. NCBI lineage: Eukaryota > Viridiplantae > Streptophyta > Magnoliopsida > Vitales > Vitaceae > Tetrastigma > Tetrastigma voinierianum. The sequence continues at coordinate 1,132,800 of JAEQBH010000403.1, forward strand.
AAGATTAATCTTTTCTTCTCCCTAAAATGTGTTCTACCAAACCCTTGTAAAATTCTAGGACTCTATTTATTTATACATTTAAAGCACAAGGGAATATTGTTCAATGTAATTATATCTAAAGCAAGGAGAAAGGTATATAGACCCATAGTTAATATTAAATCATCTCCTAAATGACTCATAATTAATATATAATTATACAATTAAATTAGAATATGATTATATTTAGTCCATATAAATTACAATTTAATCTGCAAGTTCTATACTGGGGATTGATTTTTCGTTGCTAAGCTTGAATATAGCAATTGATTTTTTTGGTTAAGTTTGAATTTTTGAACCTTTGTTGGAGTCTAATAATTTGAATTAACTTCAAGAGACATCGTTTCGATTTCAATTAATATTAAAGAATTTTTGTTATAAACGAAAGGTTTTTGAAATGAATGAAGCCACCTCGAATTCAGCATCACACAATAAAGTCGTTCCGAATTCAGTGTTTTGCAATGAATGGATTCATCCGAATTCAGATACATAACCATCATTAATACCGTAATTGATAAATTTTATTAATTCATACATTAATGAGGATATTGGAAGGTCACTTTGAGAGCCTATAAATAGGCTTCCCACCCTATGTATGATTTATCCCAAAAAAACAAAGCTTATCTTTTCTCCCCATCTCATTCCTTTCCTACTTCTCTACACTATTTCCATCTCTCGTGAAATTATCTTATTTTCTCATACATAAGAGGGACTATCTCCTTTAGATCATCATTCAGCAACATTTTCAAAACGTTATCAGCACGAGTTTGCTCTAGAGGTAATCATCTAAGTCCTACCTTAAAGTTAACCTTTGTTTTTTCATCACATTCCAAATGATTTTTTAGAAAATGTCAAATCTTACAAAATTAGAGTTTGTGGCCCTTGATATGTATGGAAAAAACTATTTGTCGTGGATCCTTGATACTGAGATCCACCTTGATGCTATGAATTTGGAAAATACAATAAAGGAAGGAAATCAAGCATTCCTTACAAGTGATCACAAGAAAGTTTCACTGATTTCCTTGCATCATCTCCATGAGGACTTGAAAAACAATATCTACAGAAAGATCCTCTCACTTCTATGGAATGAGTTAAGCGAGATACTGGCCACTTTAAAGTAGTAATCCTCCCAAAAGCTCGATATGATCGATGCACCCGAGGCTGCAAGATTTTAAAACAAATGCTGAATATAACTCGCTTTATTTAGAATCGCCTCCCACCAGTTGTGGAGAAAGGTCACAAAGGAAAACATGCCGTAGAAAATATTCACTACATTCCAAATTTCCTCGAATGTGCTTCTGCAAAGAACAGACGGAGGTTCACAAAGTATAATGAACTAATTTCATGTCTCCTTGTGGCCGAGCAAAATAATGAGCTTAATGAAAATCACCAACTCGCCTAACTGAATCGAACCATTCCCCGATGAATTTATATCATCTAAATTAATGGTCGGTCATGGAAGGAATTCTCGATACTATGAAACTCATGATAATAATTCTACCAATAAAGGGAAAACTTCAATGCACCACCAGAAGTGGAATAATACCGAGGCAAAGCAAGAAATTTGCTTAGTTTTAAAGATATTCACATAAATGGATATCATATCGAAACCACGAATGATGGTAATAAAGAGTGTCTTTATATTACCTCTATTGTTTCTGGCAAGAAACTTGTTGTCATACTTAGCTTTCCATCGGGCTGTATCATACAATCTATAAAGCTTTATTGAGTCATACGCTGCCGTGAACCGTGGTTCAAAGACTAAAACTTTGTCCTTTCGCATGACAAAGAATTTCGATCTTCAATGATGAGCAAGGATCATAGAAAAACTCACAAGGGCATGAATTTAAAAACCAAAAGATCCTCTCGTCCCATGAATACCCATGTGTTGCGTACTCACAAGGCAATTGATAGTCGTCATCTCATACCAAAGTCGTTTCAGCCCCCAAGATTTTTAGAAAGAGTACATGGGGACACTAGGACCCATTCATCCACCATGTGGACCTTTCAAGATTTCATAGTCCTAATTAAGTTTCTAATGGTAGAGATGGTCTCATGTTTGTCTCCTTGCAACCCGTAATATTGCCTTCTCTAGAATCCTTGCACAAATAATAAAATTACGAGCACAATTTTCTGATTATATCCAATCAAAAGTATTAGACTTGATAATGGTAGTGAGTTTACCTCCCAAACTTTCACTGATTATTACATGTTAGTCGGGATAAACATTGAGCATCCTGTTGCTCACACTCATACCCAAAATGGTTTAGCAAAGTCCCTTATCAAGCATCTTCAGTTAATAGCCAAACCACTATTAATGAAAACTAAATTACTCCACTCAAGATGGGGACATGCTGCCATTATGTATGTCGCAAACTTAGTTCATATCTCGACCTACCGCCTACCATGAATACTCCCTTTTCTATTTGTACTGCAAGCCACCAAATATATCTCATATAAGAATATTTGGTCAGCAATTTATATACCAATTGCACCAACACATCGACTCAAATGGGTCCAAAGAAGACTCGGGATTTACGTATATGATTCCCTTCCATCATAAGATACCAGCCTCTCAACATGAGATGTTTTTACAAAGACGCTTTTGTCAATCGTTATTTTAATGAAATCTATTCACCACAGAGGAGAAAAGTCGCATTCTAGAATACACGGTGAAATCACTTAGAATGCATTCGTAATGTCTCATTTTGATCCACGTACAAATCAAAGTGAACTGGAAGTTCAAAGGATCATTCATTTGCAATATCTTGCAAATTAATTACCTGATCCATTCACTGATACAAAGAAAGTGACAAATTCACATGTCCTAGCTACAAATACTCCAAAGATGACATTGATGTCCTCGAAGGACAATCTTAATAGCAATGAATTTCAAACGCCTAAAGCGTGGGAGACCTTTTGGCTCAAAAGATACAACTCCTCGAAAGAGGAGAACACAAAGACACAATGCTAATATAGAACATAATGCTTATGCAAAGGCATATGTTGAACAAGGGACCCCTGAAGAGGTCCACAACAAAGAAGTAGCCCTTGAAGAGGCACAAGTACCTAAAAATAGTGAAATCTCAATAAATTATGTGCACAAAGGAGATAAATGGGATCAAAACAATATTGTGATTAAAAATATTTTTGATTTCCAAGTGGCCTTAGACATCATAAGAAATGATGAAGATCCCGAACCACAAAATGTGGAAGAATGTCAAAATAGAAATGATTGGCCAAAATGGAAAGAAGCTATGCAGGCAGAATTAAACTCGTTAATAAACGAAGCTTTAGACTAGAGTCCAAACACCTAAAGGTATAAAGTCTGTTGGGTACAAATGTGTATTTGTACGAAAGCGTAATGAGAATAATGAGATCATGAGATATAAAGCGTGATTAGTAGCACAAGGGTTCTCGCAGAGGCCTGGTATTGACTACGAGGAAACATATTCACCTGTGATGGACACAATCACTTTCCATTTTTTAATAAGTTTGGCAGTCTCTAAAGGACTGGATATGCGTCTCATGGATGCCATCACAGCATATCTATATGGATCCATCGATAATGACATATATATAAAAATCCCTTAAGGATTCATATTATCTAAAGTGGTAAATGCAAAACCTCGTAGTATAGTCAAGAATCACCATAAATATCTCTATATGGATTACTAAAGCGATCCGTATGCATGTGGCCAATCGCCAATGGTATTTATTAAAAGAAGGGTATGCTAACAACCCGTAGTTGGCAATTCGGGCGATTGGCCAGGCCAGCTGACACGGCTAAGGGTATAGGCTCGCCGGCCCGATGAACCGGTTAATGTACTTGGCCGGCCTAGCCCGACTTCTATATCCACACGGCCACCCTCCTATGAAAAAAATTAAATTATTTTATTCAATAAATTACTTTCCTCCTAATTTATCTTACTTTACCTGGTTTTCAAGATAGTATAATAGTATAATTTTATTCAACTATTGCTTTTTTTCTTTTTTGATTTTCTTTGATGAAACATCACTATTTAAATTAAGAGTGAGATCCATTTGAAAGTAATTTTCCATCCGATTCCTTAGGCACATCCCGTAAATAAATAAATAAATAAAGAAAAACATCCCTAGTCTCACAAGTAGCTCCTGAACCTCAACAAAATATTAATAATTATTCAACTCGCTTCGCATATCATGGTTTCTATGCTGGTAATCGATGCGCTTGAACATGGCTACAAAGCATTGATATGGCTTGCTACAAGCTTAACATTTATAAGCACTTATAAAAGGGATTAATAATAATTTAGAAAGGCAACCTTACCTACTAAAAAACCCTGCTCTCTAATTTTAGAATATTTCCATATTCAAAACCATCGATAAAGCCTTAAACTAATTTTATTCAATATCATTCAAGAACTAATTCCATACCCATCTATTTATGAAATCTTCTATATAATATATTATTTTGATAATTAATGAAATTTCAATATAGTATACTATTTTTAATTATTATTATAATGTAAAGATTTTGTTTTTTTCATCTATACAAATCCATTACCTATACACAGCTTCAACTTTATAAAGATTATTTTAACTCTACAATAATTTAAGTAATATAATATACTATTTTGATAATAAATAAATAACATACTTTACTAATTTTATGGGGTTTTTATTTGACTTGTCAAACCCACTAAACTTAAAAAACTGGCCACTCTCGATCCCAGATCGCTTGGCCTAAGTAACGTTTCAATCACAAGGCGCAGTCTGCTGCCAAAATTAGAGCCTGTACCTTAATTCTAATATCTGTCACCTAAGCAAATTTCAACGAGCCGAGCTCAAATTGTCAGCCAGAGCTATAGCCCATGCATTTTTATTAAGAAATCAAAATCGGATTTACAATTATTGTCGATATGTTGGGATGATCTAAACTCATTGGGACTCCGAAGAGCTCACAAGAACGGAAAATTACTGCAAAGGAATTGAGATGAAAGATCTCGAAAAACAAAATTTTGTCTCTGCTATAGATGTGAGCACCTACCGTCATTTCGTTCACAACACTTATACAAGAAGACAAAACGCTTTAGAGTATGAACACGTAGAAGCTCACCCTTTGACTTCTCCAATGGTTGTCCATTCACTTTATGTGAAAAAGGACCCATTTCCGTCTCGTGTGCTGGGTGAAGCAACTACTGGGTCCTCAAGTACCATATCTTAGTGCTATCGGGTGCCCTTATGTATCTTTCTACTTGTACAATACCCGCATATTGCTTTTCTGTTAACTATTGTCGCCATACTAGTTTTGCTCTAACCCAAAGGCATTGAATGGTATCAAGCACATATTACGATATCTTAAAGAACGCTGATATGGGGCTCTTCTATTAAAGAATCAAACAACAACTACTGGATATGTAGACGAAGTATCTTCAAACCCACACAAAGCCTCGATCCTAACTCCGTAATGATTTAGTCGTAATGGTGCTGCTATCTCATGGAAATCATTGCCAAACAATGGTAGCCACGTCATCAAATCCTTCCGAGATCTCGTCTCGCATGAATGCACTTCAGAATTATATGGTTAAGATCGATGATCCAACATATCTCGTGAACTATGTAGCCTCCCCTTTCCAAAGACAATCCAACAACATTATTTGAAGAAAACGCTGCATGCATTACAATAAATAAAGGTTGACATCAAAGGAGATTAACTAAGCACATCTCTCCAAAGTTCTTTTTTACACTCATGAGCTCCAAAAGAATCGCGGAGATTGAGCTCAACAAATATGCTCGGTGCACACCCAGCGTACTCCATTCATCAAGGCATTACCAACTTCAACGCTCAAAACTCCGATATAAGTTTGAAATGCTACAACCAAAGGATGTTGACATGAGGGGAAGTCCGCATGACGCAATGTTGTAATCGTACTCTTTTTCCCTTCGTCCGGTTTTTGTCCCACTGGGTTTTTCCCAACAAGGTTTTTAATGAGGCAGTACTAACATACAGAATGTTGTACTCTTTTTCTTTCGCTAGTTTTTTTCCCATTGAGTTTTATTAGCAAGGTTTTAATAAGGCACATTCGTAAGGGTGGTAATTCAAGGGAAAGTGTTATAAAGGAAAGGTTTTTGAAATGAATGAAGCCACCTCGAATCTCAAAGATCACACAATAAAGTCGTTCCGGATTCAGTATTTTGCAATGAATGGATTCATCTGGAATTCTGTATGCATAAATCATCATTAATACTATAATTGATACCCTCATTAATTTATACATTAATGAGGATATTGGAAAGTCACTTTGGGAGCCTATAAACATGTCTTCCTACCCTATGTATGATTTATCCCTGAAAAAAACAAAGATATCTTTCTCCCATCTTGCTTCCTTACTCTCTCTGACACTATTTCAATCTATCTAAATTCCTTTCATTTTCGTATATAAGAGGGACTTTCCTTAGATCATCATTCAGTAGCATTTTCAAAAAATTTTAAATTTTAAAACTTTATTTGAATTTTGAGTATTTGAGTCGTTTACTTGTAATTTATATTGTGTTAGGTATTTAAATAGCTTCTTATAAATAATTAAAAATAATTAATTTATAATTATTAAATTATTTAGCTTTTGTATTTATTTATTTAAATCATATAATCTTAGAAGAACAAAATAGAATCATCTATTCTCACAATTTCTTTTTGATTATGCAATAAATTGCATAATAAGAGGGAATTTGGTCCATTGATTTTTATCTTTTTAGAAAATAAAACTGCTCAAATTCCTTCATTTTTACTTTTTATTTTTTATTTTTACATCTATTTATTTTATATATGTTGTAGTACAATGATATTCTTACATGTAAACAAACTTAAAATGATTTGAACACCTGTTCTCATCGTTGTCCTTTCTCACCCTTTTACTATTTGAGTTAGGCCTCAAAAACCTCCTCAATTTCAATTTTTTATTAATAATTATTTATTCACTTTTCACTTAAAAGTTTGTCCAACAAAAATGGTCAAAAGTGTTTTTATTATAAGTAAATTATGTGTTTGAAAATTGATAAGTTTTAAAATATAATTTTAAAAATATAGAAAAACGATATTTGCTATTAGAATATTACTTAATATTTTATCATAAAATACTTTATAAGTTATTCAAATAAGTATAACCCTATATATGTAATTTTAAATGTTTTTATTTTCTTAAGACTATTCCCATTGTACTACATCAGTATTTATGTTCATATAAAGTTCCGCCAACCCTTTAATCAAATCAAACTCTCATTAAATATTAAAGTGTTTTAAGGAGTCAAAAATAAAATATTTCTAAAAAATCATTATACCTGTTTCTGCTGTTTCTTAAATTTTGGAAAATTTCTATTATACAAAATATTTTGTAGTAAAAAATACTTTTGTATAATCATTTGAGATCAAAATCTTATGTTTAAATTATATTTGTAAATTTAATCTTTCAAAATACCAATGAACTTGTGTCAATTACCTTAAAATGAAAGTTTTAACATTAATTTAACAATTATTATCTTATTCTTACTCAATATGTCTTCACAAAATTAACTTAAAATTCATTCAACAACCAAATAACTTTTTATATATATTTATTGACATCTGTTCACTTTATACAACACTCAAGTAAAACTCGAACCTAGTCCCTTTCATATGTCCCCGACTAACTCCTTTAATCATCGAATCATACCTTATTCACATCTTCTCTCATTTTATATGAAAAATTAACAAAAAATATTATTTAAAGGTTTATATCTACAAACAAAATATGTATAAAAAAAAAGGGAATAAAATACCAATTAAGCTACATTTACTCTATTATATGAAAAATAAAAATAAAAAAAGGAGGTGAGTGAAATTATAAACCTAAAATAAGTATTTGACAAAATTTCAAATTAAATGCCTAGGTAACACATAATTCAAACACAAACCTCAAAGTCAGTCTAATCATTCATGAGACAATCAAACAGAAAATAGCGTTTTTTTACCTCCCTCCTCAACAACCAAATAAACTTGAAGACTTTAAAGGAGGGCAACAAAATCTTTACAAAAAGGGATTAAGAAATAAGCTATGCCTTCAACCAAACAGCCTTCCCCCAGCTTTAACCTTGTCAATTATTAAAGCTAGTGCAACTCTACAGTATATAATACTAGACTTCCATAAAACATGACACCAATTTCAAAATTTGAAGAAAAGACTTTAGGGCCTATTTGCCCATATTTTTTAAAATCATTTGAGAATGGTTTCTCAAACACAAAAACACCGCTTGCGTTCTCGAAACCGTTTCATTGCCTAAATTCTAAGATTTTACGATTCTCCAGATGCAAAGAAAAACATCAAAACCAAATACGTTCATGCTTTATTCTCCTATTTTTTAAAAAGAAAAATAGCTTTCAAAACTCGTAGAATGTGTTCCTAATTCTCCAAAAGATCAACCAATTTCTTGGCAGGTAAAGAATCCTAGTATTTAACAAATAAAAGATGACACAAAATCAGGCAAAGAGGGATTATGCAAGTTGTCAAAGAGAACAAGAGAGGAACTTCAGATATTTTAATATCGACGTTTGTTCAATGGGCCACCTGTTAGTCCTCATGCCACTGATGTATCCCAGCTCTTAACTTTAAGGCCCACATTAGTCTGCACTGGACGAATTGACCTATACACCCATCGACATCAAAGAAAAGAAAAAGTAAAGAACACAAATGCAGTTCATTAAATAAATAAGGCATCCAAGAAAATTAAGCTCTAGGCAAAGACACATTATAAATGGTTTATAATCAAAAAATCTAAATAAAATGTACTTAAAAAATCCAAGCACTTGGTGTAATAGAGACAATTCTTTAAGGAGATAATGGCCTCTTGTATGCTCCTCCAAGGCTTCCCTTATCTGTGCATCTATAACAAAACTGTCCCACTGGAATAGAAGAAAATTCAGAACCAGAACTTCTTTCACTTCCATAATCTCTCATCCAATACCAAAACCTCAATATCTCTCACAATTTACAATTTGGTTGTCCAGGAACACAGAGGCCTATCATATTTATATGCTCTGCAATTTCCTGGGTAGCAAACTTGAGAGTTTAGATATGACAGACAACACTACTGACTTTAAACCCTTATATATTCCCACTGAAAGCTTCCCATCCACATACACCATACACCGCCAGTAAGTCCATCGGATTACCCAAACCCCTGCAAGCCACATAGCAGGCCTTCCTTTGTTTGATGTTCACAAACTGTTTCATTAATTTCTTGATCTTCAGTGCCCTGAGGGCCTTAAAGACTACATTGCGGCGAAGGTTTGTTTCTCGTTTCATTTCTTGTGGCCAGCCTCATGTCTTTTTTACTTTGTATCAGATTATAAAGAATCACTTCAGCTTCTAATTCTAACAGCGGCTGAGTAGAGCCTGTGTCGTCCGGCTGTTTCATCTTAGCACTCAACACAGTTCAGAGTTCAAACAAGATGCTTCTTACGACAGATCCTTCGAGCAGCCTGCTGATTCTATTAATTATAGATATAATATAGAATAAATAATTTAAAGATCAATGCATATATAAAGCCCATATTCTCATGGGTGGAATGAATATATGCAAATTCTTAATCGAATGTGATTAGGTCACATTGTCATGTGCATCAAAATATATATTAAAAAGGCAAAGAGAGAGAGGAATAAGCAATGTACTGTTATACTTCTACCAACTCATATTAGCATTCGGGGTGTAAATCAATCAAACTATTCGTGAGCTACTCAAGCTCAAATTTTTAAATACTCGAATTCGACTTAGAGTTAATCGAGTCGAGTTCGAGTATCACAATCCTCCACTTGAGCTATTCGTGAGCTTAAATGAGCTTTATTATTTTATTAATCAAGTCGATTTCAAGTATAATTATTTATTAATTTTTAATTAATTCGAAGTTTTATCGAATCAGTTCAGGTAACTGATTATTTTTCAAGTTTGTTTTCTTAAACATCTCAAAATGCTCGGGCTTCAAGTTTTAACTGCTCGTTTCAACTCTGCTTTAGACACTGATTCACTAATTACACACCCACAAGACTAAAGGAGAGCACAACCTCGTATGGTAATGTACACAATAAGATAAGATGATCACATATCATAAAAGAAAATAAGAAGAACTGCTTTCAGAAAAAAAAACCTCTAGAGTATATATTCCACCCAATTCCATGAATTTTCTTATAGCAGTCTTTCTCCACACACTCTAACAATACTCTAAGACCAACCCTCCACAACGGTTTGCCTAATAATGTTGGATTAAGGGCCTCATATCTCTTAATATCCAAACCTCCATATTTCATCCTTACAAAACATTAGACCTACACACAATGTTTTTTTCCTTCCTAAAAACTTTTCCACAAAAATCATTTTTGCTCAGTTTAGAATTTGAATAGTACTAGGAAAAGAAAAACAAACACTGAGAAAAATGATTTTCGTATATTTGATTTCACCGTATAAAATATAAAAGAAAATAAAATATAATCAAACTTCCTTAAGTCTGCTGAAACGTAGCATCGAGGAGTTAAAAATAATAATAGCTTAAAATGATTTTCTCATGTTTGATAAGTTTAAACATATTTTATTTCCTCCGATTTTATTCTTCATCTTTTCCTTGTTTTCTTATTTTTTTTTTTTTTCTTTCTACTTTTCCTAGCTCCAAACAGAGCCTGCAATTTATATATTTTAAATTTCTTAGTGAAACAAATAAAATAAGTTTGAATAAACATACATAATTTTTTTGACAGCAATAAACATACAAAATTAATTAATTAATTTTAAACTTATTTTTTATTTTCTTTCAAATTTTCTTTCCTTCCATTTTTTCCACCATATTTTTCTCAAGGCAAACAAAGAATTCAATTTACTACATTGTATCTAAAGCATTTAATTTCAACTCTACCTACCCCTTCCTCCATCTAAATAGCCACAATGTGCACTATTCCTCTATTCTTCTATTACCACTTTTTTGCATGTTTAATAATTCTCAGACTCAACACAACCCCAAAACGAATTACATATACGGAGTCATCTTCATCTTCTCAGAGGTGAAGCCTGTTTCAATGACTCTATTTTTTTACTGTGTATTCTGTGATTTTATCGGTGAGCAAAATCCAGAAAATAATGTAAAAGAAAATAGGAAAAATAAGCTAATAAAGGCAAACATGGGACAAAACAAAGAGAAACCGGCTTGATCCGCTCAGTGAGAAAACAAAAGAAATCATAATTCTAAAAACCTAAGACTAAATCCGATAATTTCAATCCAACCAAAGTCTAGCCTTCGCCCAAACAGAGAATCGGCGGCTAACAATGAAAGAAACTAAACCCTAAAACAAGAAAACCAAACCATAAATGATCCTTACCGAGAACCCTCTGTGTCGCCCACAAATAAATTGAACCTCCTCCTAAAACTGAAAAAAAAGATAAAAAAAATGATTATGGGGTGGATTTATTTAGGGTGATTAGATTGAAAGACCTTTTCAAAAACGGATTTTGGAAATTTGACATTCCAATGGGTTATTATTTGAAAAAAAAAATAGATCTATAGATTTAGGGTATTTGATGTCTTTTACCCAAATATTTTCATTAATTTATATTATATAGAATTTTATATAATATATATATTTATTATTATTTTTTATAATTAATCCATATATCTAGTGTCTAATTGATAAAACGTTTAAAACTATAAATGACATAACATTAGAGAGGGAAAGGGTCTCGGGTTTAACTCTAATGGGAGCAAGTTCATTACATTGTAATAAAATACTTGGTTGTAAAAACTAACTTATATGTAGCTAGTGTTGAGCCACATAAAATATTTTTTTATTATCAAGAGACTTCATCAATAATATAGAAAATTTTCAAAGGATGTATTTTTATGTAAATTATGTTAGTGTACCATTGAACTAAAAAGTAATGGATATCACCTTAAAATGCATTAGTTCCATGACATTAATAAAAACATGCATTTTTTTAGTAACTTTTTGTTTTTTTGACAACTAAAGAGTTATAATGTAATAAATTGTCATTATTGGAATCGAACTTGAGACTTCCTTGTATTATTTATTTAATATCATATGAATAAGTTGTTATGATAAAAACTTTGTTAAACCATAAAGTATGCTTTTATGAGTTTACTTGCGGGACCCACCAAGGCCTCTATGGGAAAGAATCGTCCCCCACTCCCATGTGATTTTAGTCAAACAAATGAAAACAAAATCGCTGTGACCTAAACTTCCATTCGTGGTGCACATAGTAGGGAAGATAAAATTTTCATTCAAAAAACCTTAGTCATCCATACATAAAAATGAAGCTCCAAATTCAAATGTATAAACTTTAATTTTAGATAAGATTTTAAATAAAATTTTTGCTATTTTCAAGATTAATTTAAAAGTTTTATTTGCTTAGTGAATTTTTTTTGTTATTTACAAGTAAGTAAATTAAAATTATTAAAAATTATGTTAATAATTTATTGTACCAAATTATTTTTTATATTTTTATAAAATTTTATAGTTTTAATATTTAAAAATAAAATATTCAAAATTAAAAGGATAAATATAAAATTAATAAATATAAAGTTATGACAATTTACACTAATATTATCATATCGATAATATATTTCATGTTAAAATTATAATTTATTTAAAATAAATTATTATATAATTTGGTCAATTTTGAAAAGGGAATTTTTGTAAAATATAAATTATATATATATATATATATATATATATATATATATATATATATATATATATATATATATATAATAATAATAATAATAATAATAATAATAAACTTTCAAAAATAATTACCATTAAAATGTTTCTTAAAAGGTAATGTATGTAGTTCAATATACCTTTTCAAAAATTTTAAATATGATGGGACAAAGATTAAGCCATGCTTGGTTCAACTTATAGCTAATAGATGGTGCTTGTAGTTGATAGTTGATTATAAATTGCCACTAAACTGATCTCAACAGCCGGAGCAAACCTAATTCGCTAATGAAAAAGGGCTTTCCAACAAAGGAGTAATCAGATAAAGGCACTCGAACAAAGAATCATTATATTTGGACAAATATAGCCTAATCGTTCATCGCAATAAAACTGAAAATCCCCTTCTAAATTTAAGAATATTACCGTTGGAGAGACGATTCAAAAAAATTTGACATCCTACAATATGATCGTTGAGCAAACAAAATTTTTCTCGAATCAAAGACCATAACATGTAATAAAAATCCCAAATTTTCGACAAATTATTTATTTTTCTTAGCTATTTATAAGAACCAAATATTTTAAAATTTATTTAATATGATATGGAAAATAATTTTCAACTACTTTAATCATTAATATTTATTTTATAAATATGGAGGATATGTACGAACGTAAGAAGAGGTGATGAATTATTAAGGAAGATAAAATTGTAAAATTGAATAGCTTAGTATACCTAGTACATATGTTCATCAAGTGAGATACGCCTTCACTTTTATAAGCTCAACTTCAAAAGTTGCTGTGAGTAAAAATACTTAGATGCCCACTTGCTATCGATCAGACGCTTCCTAAGAAAGTAACTAATACCGGGTATTGATTTGAAGACAAATTTACCTATATAAACAATATAGAGGGATATAAAAAACAATGCACATACCATAGAGAAAATTTTACAATGATTATGCCATAATAAGACAAGAAAAATCAAACTTATGAGAGGTACTTATTTATTGTTTTTGAAGTGACTTTGAGTGATAGTAGTAGAGATAGATAAGAAAATAAACTAAGAAATGGTTAAATTTTCACTCAAAACCATGCAAATACACAAGCAAAGATCTAAGACAGATTCTCAATTTTTGTTGAAAAAAAATAACATAAGAGAATCTTTATTTTTCTATATATAACCCTAAACTTTATTCACCTTTTGTTTGATTTCGGTTTTCCCTATATTTTCATTTGATCAAAATATTAATAAAAACTAAAATATAATAAAAACTCTAATCTCATCTTATAATTATTATAATTTCATTATCCCGCTGCTGCATTAACATTCAGCCATTAAGCAATGTTAATATATTTATAAATCATGTCATACAAAATTCATTTTGAAGTATAATTTATTTTGAGTTATGATTTTACATATTAAATAACTAAAAATAAAATTAAAAAATTAATATCAGATTAAAAATGAATTTTGAATCAGTATAATTATCACAAATAAATTAAAACTAATTTTGTTTGAAATATTTATCTGTATATAAATTAATTAAGGATTAAATTTCAATTTAAAAAATATAATCATAGTTTATAAAAATAAAAGTTTATTTCAGAATTAAAAATTATATATATATATATAACTATATAACATAATTTTTGTGCATATTACTGTAATTATTGTTTATGCTTAAATATTTATTTTTTACATAAATAAAATCTTCATTGATGTATTTTCTTTTTTTCTCATAAATCTTTTTTCATATAACTAATTTCTTAAAAGATTTACGTAAATAATAAAATAATGATAAAAATGGAAAATGTAATATTTTTATAGAAACATTAAAAAAAGCTAAAATTTGTAGCTTTTTTTCAGGAGCTGTTTAGCCTTAATTACCTATCAATAGTTGATTAGGTGTTTTTATCAAACACCCTATAAGAGTTGAGGTGAATAAGCTATCAACTCATGACCTAAGGATAGGTATCAAGATTGGATGTTATAGATTAAAAATTTTAATGATTTTTTTTTTACCTTTTCATTTATTTTAAACTAAAATAACTGGGGAGAGAGAATCATTATTCCCTTTAACCTTGGGTGGGTCTTACAACCGGCTCATAAAAGGATAATTTAGGATTTAACAAAAAGTTACTCAAAAAGTGCATGTTTTTATTAATTTCATAGAGATAGTGCATTTGAAGGTGAAAATCCATTAATTGGGTTCTATTTTTCTTTTTATTTGTGCAATAGTTCAGCTTGGCCTTTCTCATATTTTTAAAATTCGCTAAAAAAATTTTAAAATTCTAAGAGAAATGTGAAAATTTTCAAAATATTAATTTTAAAATTCCAAGAACTACATTAGGTTTATTTTAAAATAAAAACTCCTCAAGTTGTTTTTTTAACTTCTATATTCATTTTTGCACATTATTGTATTCTTACAAGGATTTAATTATGGTTCCCTTATGCTCTTACATCCCCTTTATTACTTGAGTCAAGGGCAAATCTCCTTTATGTTAAATATTGAGAAATTAAAATTAATTTTTATGTTTCTTACTTTTAATATTTACTTTTGAATATTATGTTATAATACTCTATTTTTATAAGGATTTAATTCTTTTTTTTTATATTCAATTCTGGTTTTCCCATGAGCAATATCCCCTTTACCACTTGAGCAAAGGGCAAACTCCTTTATGTTAAATATTAAGAAATTAAAATTAATTTTTATTTTACTTTTATATCCACTTTTGCATATTATGTTTAGTACTCTATTCTGTAAGAATTGACTCATCTTTAAATTCAATTATGAATTTTCAATATTAATTTGATAATTATTTTGAAGCATGTTTTAGTTTGAATTTTTTTAAAAGATATTTTTTTTTTGGGACATCACTCTATAAATTAATATATATTTCAAAATAATTATCAAACTAGTATTCAAAATCGTATTCACTTATTTTTAAAAATTTATAACCTTAAAAAAGCTCCATTCACCGGGATTGCGATTTTTTAAAGGAGTTAACAAAGAGCTTTAAAATTAACATTAAAACAGTATATTATAATTTTAAGGTTAATTTTTAAAACCGTGAACGTGGATTTCAAGACTATTATTTTGAAACAAGTTTGAATTTTTTTTAAATTATATGCCAGGGGCAAACGACGTCGTTTTAAGGGTAAGAAAGTAGACATATGATGATCTTGCGTCGAAGTGAATTTTTCTGATCCGTCGTCCGCATCACCCGCGCGAAGGTACGTCGCCATATCCACCTGCAACATATTGCAGCACACACAAAAATTCTGGTCAAGAAACTTCTAATTTTTCCATTTGTTTCCAGAGAATCTGCTGAAAAGAGGAGAGAAGAAAAAATTGTATTGTTGAACTCATTGGCACTTCAACCGTCAATGCTTTTTAGATTCCAAATTATCATTCTTTTTTTTTCTTTCTATGTTTTTTCGACCCAAATCGAGTTTTGTGGTACTTCGCAATCCTCTGAGGAGGCAAATGGAGTAGGATATCCGGAATTTCTGCTTTCATTTTAAGAGACTTTATCATAAACCCTAACCCTAGTGCTGTGCATGTGATTTTTTCTGTTTATATGAATTTGGCTGTTGATTGAACAACTGCTTAGTCTGGAGAGAGAGTGATGAAGAAGAATTTCTAAAATGCATCAAGAAAAAGGATTATATTTATTACAATTAGAGTAAAATTAGTTTAGGAAGCTTTGTTTATATTTGTTACAATTAGAGTAAAATTAGGTTTAGAAGTTTGAGTCAAATTAGGATTAGTAGTTAGAATCAAACTAGGATTAGAGTAGTTGGAATCAAATTAGGGTTGTTAGAATTTTAGTGCATTTTTTATTTCTTATAAAAGCATATAAATAGGATAAATGATGTGAAATCAAAGAAGAGAGATTTGATTTAGCAGTAGTATTTCGTTTTATTTCCAATTAAAAATTCTAGACAGAGTCTCCATTGACATTCTAGAAGACTAGGGGGGCAGTGAGGTTTTAAGGTTTCCATCTATTCCCTTAATTTTATTATTCATTTTACTCATTATGAACTCAGTTCTCTCCTTACAGTACCCTAAATAATAAAAACCATAGCCCACCTTGAGAGTTGGCAACCTTCCTAGGGTTGTCCTACATGAAAGTGAGAAACATAAGAGTAACAGAAAACTGGTATAAGGGATTGATTGAACCAAAATTTGGTTTTACTCTGAAACGTGACTTTATTGTTTGTTTGGCTTGTGAAATTCGATCAGAAACATATTTTCTATTCCATGAGAAAATGGGTGTTATTTGTTAGAATGATTCTTTCAGTTGATTCAACTGGCAATAAGTTGATTTAAATTCTAAAAACAATTTGTAATTCCCTTGTGTCTCTCTGCATATGACAAATTTTATATTCATTGTAGAATTGTTGGTGGTGGCCTAATATTGAAAAATGGAAGAGCTTTTCATGGTTATACTTTCTATGCTCCTTGTCACTGCATTAATTCCGCTTTACCTTTGGAAGAAGCGTCAAAATTCTCGACCAAATGATGAACGTGAGGAAGAAAATCAGGTGTGATTCTTTTCATGGTTTTCTTTTCTTTGTTTCCCTTATTAATGAAATTATTCAAGTATTTGGTCCCTCATTATTGCTGAAGATTTATTTTTTACACATGTTTCAATGTTTTGGATTTCTCTATTGGATTTCAAGATTTATATATTGAATAATTAGATGGTGTTTTTCATTTATTCTTGTTGAATAAATTTTAGGCTCAACAACGTGGAAACTGTTAGCGGGCAACTGGTGCTCGCCGGATGCGCTGAGACCAGCTTGGTGCAAGCACTACCCAGGCTGCAGTGCAACTGTAGAAGGTTAGTGGCTTGTCACTTTCTTTCTTTCTTTGTTTTCTCCCTCATTTTTTTGCTATGTACTATTTTGTAATTTGCCTCTTTGGTTTCCATTTGTCTCAACAGTAGGTTAATAGTTATTGAAAATTCATCTAGATGTATCTTATAAAAGCCAAGTATACATACCTGTTCATGTTGTTTAATACATCTTGTTTGCTTGAAGTGCAGTGTTGTACTATTGTTAAAGAAGTCTTCAACTATCAAGTTCTTGTTAGTTCTATTAGGTTGCAGGCTTGGGGAATTGGGTGACCTCATTAGCGCAAAAGATTTTTTTTTTTTAGGGAAATTGGAAAATTGGGTGACCTCATTACTGCAAGACATTTTCTTTAGAACATGTTTTGTTTTTACTACTTAGTACTCCCTCTCTTCTAATACAATGCATTTCGCATAAGACGATGATTAGCCATATCGGAAGATGATTTTTTCTCTCCTCTTTCAGGCTGCTCATCATCTTCTACTCTGCCATAGCATTTCTCTGGCTTTGCTCCCTCTTTGTTAATACTGTAGATCTCTACCTTTACCAAATTCTATATGAATGGCTAACAAACTTGGAAATGGAGCTTTAATTCAGAATTCTTGCTTTTTGCCAGCTAAATGGCTTTCAAAGATTCAGCTTGTTTGTTTTTTAATTTTTTCGCGACTTATCAAGCAAAATTTAGTACCTTCCAATAAAGTCAAAATATTTATTTTCTATTCAGAAAAGTCATCTTCCAAACAGAAAAACACCATCCTCGCCCAACAAGGAGAGATAGAGTTGCAAAGACTCACTCACCCAACGTTAAAAAACAAACAATGAATACTTACTACTAAGCATTCATTATTTAAAGATGTCTTAAAAAAAGTTCTATTTAGCATTAAGTAAAAAAAACAAATGCCACCTTAGTTTTTGATGAATGACAGTTATTTGCATGATTCCAAATTGTGAGTTTCTTAGAAAGTGTGCATCTTCCTATATAAAAAATAACATGCTACAGTATATTAATAACCAGAACAAAAGAGTTTGTAGAGGAATGTTGATTTAAGGTATAAATAATTTCCTAACATGGATATTTGCATTTTGCCATGTTCAAAGGGAGTTGTTAATTCAAATGCAATCTTTCATCTTACTATGAATGTAGGATCAAACTCTTCAACCAAAAGAGTAAAGTTCCTTATTTGTGATCCTAAAGCAGATTGATTTTTTAAGAGCACCTTGGGGAGGAGATATGCCCTAGCTGATACGAACCTCACCAACTTGTGAGGAGACTTGTGATCGAATTAGCTCGGAAGAACCGCTCTAGTGTTCGACTTGGATGGATGACCTCGACCTGTTCCTTATAGTGAAGCAAGAACCTTGCATAGAGGATGCCAAAATCGTAGACTTTCAGATTCGATTGATAAGTCTCTGAACAACGCCTTAGAATAATAACCGATAAGTTCAAAGAGTTCTTTAAGAACCAAAGAGAAATTTAAACTCAATTTCATTAATCAGAACCTGTAGAAAGTAGGGATAACACCTCATAACAGGTCCAAAATTATGAAGAATAAACAAAGATTTGGATACTAAGGAAACTATATATTCGGCCAAACACTGGAAAGGTAACAAGATAATTTTTAAGACATGACTTGGTAATAAAAATCAGCCGTAAATCTGGAACAAATCAAAGGACAATTTAGTGAAAACAAAGAAACAAATTAGCATCAAAATCAACACCAATTGAATAATCTTTTTCTAAAAAGAAATAAAAACTCCTATTTGACTAGCAAAAAAACCTTCCTAAATTAAATAAAATAACTTTTACTTTGACTTGAAGAACAAATTTTTCTAAAATAAAACAACTCAAAATCAAAATAGTAATAAAACTCAAAACACTTGGAAATAGAAATATATTAGGTGTCTCCAAGGTTTCACAGCCTCCCGAATCTGAATTTTCCATAATTAAGATTGAATTCTCAATGTATGTTGTAGAAGCTCCTGCATCACGGATCCTTTATGCTTTGATTCTCACGTCAATTTTTGCTTGCTTAAACATCTTGCTTAAGCCCACAACCCAAGAACTTTGCACCAAATTCTTGTTGCATATTGCTTCTATGAATGGGCCTCTACAACTTTGATGGGATTGGGAAACTTTGCCTTACCACATTTTTTCTTTCAGTGTTCATGGGCAAGTTGAGAGTGGGATTCTGTTGTCAACTTGGCTAACCTTCTTTTGTTTAATATCTAGCCTCAAATGAAGCAGTGTAATCAATTTTATGCAAAATGTAACAAGTAGAGTTGAAAATACATCCTTTTTTTATTTTTTTGATAGGTAAATGTTTTTTTTTTTTGTCCACATCGGATCGAACGTGGAACTTCCCATAACCTCATCTCTTCCCCTTTACCACTTGAGCCGCACTCAAGGCTAGTTGAAAGTACATCCCACTTGCCATGCATCATCTCAGTCCACCTTTCTTATACGCACAAACACACGCACACCAGAGCCTGCCTTAGACCTGCATTCCCATTACATTAGTAAAAGAATGCCTTAAGATCTACATCCTATTACATTAGGTAATATATTGCACTGTGTGTTGTCATGTGGAATTTAACCTGAACCTTCCCATTCCTGCCCCACCCTCCTCTGGAACCTGTTCTGCTAGAGCTCAGAAGACCTGCATTCTATTACATTGGTAAAGAATGCCTAGGATCACATCCTATTACATTAGTGAAAGATTGTGAATTGTGTGTGTTGTCATGTGGAATTTAACCTGGAACTTTCCTATCTCTGCTCCAATCTCTCCTCCAGAACCCTGTTCTGCTAGAGCATGTACCTTATCTACATCCTATTAGACCCCACTATTGCACCATCCCCTTCATCTGTGCATGATTTGGCTGCATTAAGGTTACATGGTTTTACTGTTTTTACCAGTTCAAAGATAGGTTTTTCTGTCTACTGCCATAAAAAGTGAAGTGACTGTCTGAAAGTGTGACAGAAACTGTTGATGGAAGTGATGAGGATGTTGCCTATGGTGGTATGAAGTTACATTCAAAGAAAAAAGAGAGGAAACGACAAGAGCGGGAAGCACAAAGACAGGTTTCTTCTTTTTCTTTTTCTTTTTTCCTTTCATTTTTAATATGTTTCAATATGTTTTCACCATATCTTATGGTGTAATATGGTTGTGAATGTCAGCAACTGCATGTCTGTTGAACAAATTTCATTTGACCAAACCCCAGTTTTTTGCAACACATGCTTATGCAAATCTCTATTATTCTTACATGATCGTTTTGAATTCTTTTTTCTTATTCTTTCCCTTGTTTTGAAGCTTTAGTAATTTGCAACTCTGAGTTCTGATTTGTGATCTTGAAGGCTGATGAAGCTGCACGGGAGTCAAGGCATTCAAAACAAGATAGATATGCAGAAATGAGGAGGAAAAAGGACGATGAGCGTGAAGCAAAGGAGCGGCAGCTTGTGAGTCTGTCTTCTTTGCTTTTCTGGTTCTGGAATATACTTTCCCTTCCTAAGAATTTTGACATGGTTTATTCAGGAAGAAGAAGCAAAGCTCAAAAGGCTGGCGAGGAAAGAAGCGCTGCATTAGATTTTATAGTGGAGTGGGAATTTTCTGTTGATGAAGGTACAACAGAAAATGAGATGCAAGATGGAACTGTGCTGTGGATTTTGTAGAGTACATAAAGGTGGTATTTTGTCCCTAAAATGCTAGTTTGGTTCTTTTGTGTGGTTCTTTCTAAATTCATACCAGTCATGATTGAAAATTAGATGCACATTGAAACCAGTTACTGAGTCTACTTTTAGTCATTCAATATTTCTTTTGCAAATATCTCTCTGGTGGTTTAATTTGAAGTCCGAGTGATTGGACATTAATTTGAAGTTTGAGGATTGAACATGAATTTTGAAGTTTATAGCAGTCACTTACTTTTTTTTTTGAGGTACCATGAAAGTTATGTAGATGCTGACCAATGAGTACGTCAGTAGAGGATAGAGTCAAGGCTGTCATGGTGCTGATATTTTTATACAATCATGCAGAAACAGAAATGTGTGCCCTTGGAAGATCTTGCTGCAGAATTTAAGTTGCGAACTAGGTCCTGCACCTACTTCACTCACATATTTTTGTACATGTACACACACAGGGTGGTGCAGTAATAAGTAAGGCAATTGACAATAAATATAAAAAAATCATGTTATATGCTGAACTCCAACCAATCTTAACGTTTTAACTGTCCTCTTCGGAGATAGGATACAGGTCAGTTCGCAATTGTAATATGTGTTTATGTATGACATATTTATGTTGCTTCCTAATCAATGTCTACCCCTTCTTTAATGCAGGACTGTATTAATCGAATAACTTCTCTGGAAAGTATGGGTATGTACTATCTCTTGACATTCTTTGTATAAAACCTATTTTTCAATAATTCAGAAGTGCATTCTTCCAACTTATCCAGGTTGACATCCCAACATATACCACTATTTCTGCTTCTTAAGCAATTTACCAATAGAAAAAAGTTCAACTTCAAATCTTCTTTAAAATTTTCAATATCCTCTTTCGTTTTATCTGTCCCTTCTGATACATTCAAATCTTTTGCCCATGCCCATTGTCGATCATTTCCTCTGAACACAACCTAGCTGTATTAATTAGTACTTTCTTGTCTTATTATTTGCTTTTGATAGATCTTGGTTTTTAGTGGGGTAGTCCTGGTTCTAATCTTATCTTTTGTACTGTTGCCATTCACTCTTGTCTAGTATTGCATCAACTCTAGTTTCACCATCCAGCTTGAATCTTTTTGAAAAATATAAACATTGCTTTGCCTTGATCCATAAAGTGTTGGTGTATTCTGCTTTCTTCTATGGTTTTCCTTGATTTACGGTTTATACTAGCTCTGTGGTTTTCCCTGGATACTTAACATAAATTTGAATTATGCTTCTAATCTAGTAAAAGAATTTAACATCTAGATGTACCAGTTTTGTGGAATTATGGATTTCTGCATTAGGCCGACTCTCTGTGTCGTGATGATAGAGGGAAATACATATACATCTCACAAGAAGAAATGCAGGCAGTTGCTGACTATATCAAGCATCAGGGGCGGGTTAGCATCTCACACCTAGCTAGTAAGTCCAACCAGTTCATTGATTTGTTTCAATCACAAGTTGTTACGTGATCTGTTTGGTGTAGAGTGAGATGTTAGTCACTTGACTTGATATAGAACCCTAGTTTTATGTTGTAACACATACAGAAACAATATGCCAACTGCATAATGTTCAATACAGGCAGAGAATTTGAATAAATTTTTATAGATAAATTCACATCATAAGCTTTAAAAAATAAAAAAAAGATTTGAAGTTCTCACACTTTTGTAGTTAATGGAATTTTCTAGGTTTTGACATTCAACCTGTACGAAGAAATTTTCTTCCAACAGAGTTTAATTTGGATCGGTCAGGTTCTTATTCATTGCGCATCAACCAAATAGATTGGAAATCCAACTGCAGATCTTTTGGTGTTGAAAAGAAATGAATCTATGCTCTTAGTTTCATTGTTAGAGAATGAAGTGGGAAAAGAAAAATCTGCGTTTGAGTAAGGAAAAGACATAATTAGTATGAAGGGAGAGATATGGAGCTCATACTGTTTAAAGGATTCAAAGTTTGCATGAGTGGGAAGAGATAAGGAAGTTTGTAAATTGCTGTTGAGGATATTAGAATGTTTAAGCTTTATGATGAATTAAAATAAATTAAATGAGTTTGAAGTAGTAAATAAAGTTGATGGAAGTGTCAAATGTTCAAAATTGGGTTTTTTTATATTATCAAATTACCTTTATTTTTACTCTGTATTTCAAACATATTTTATTTATTTTAAATCATCAATGTAAATAATAAATTATTTAATCATTTGTAAGTTTTTAAATAATTTTATTTATATTCGATTTGATTTTCTTCAAAATTTTCAACACTAAACATGAGTTATTTTTCTTTTCAGTGTTTTGATGAATTGAGCACACCTAAGAGTTTGTATATGGTTCATGATTTAAAATTGTTGGAAAACATGAAGATCATTATTTTAGCGCGTTACGGAAACTGTTTATAGTTCCGTGAGAAATTAGTGTTTTTGATTTTCATATTTTTCTTATTGTCCTGTTTTCAGAAAATCGTTTACAATTTAAAAACTGGAACAAACATATCCTAAAAAATTCTTAACCACATTCATAACAGCATCTAACTTCTGCTAAATATCTCCTCGTCCGTTGACTCTCCACTGTTCTCTTCCCCCACTCCCCTCCGAAGCCGCCGCTAAAACTAAACCACAGTGTCCACTTTATATACTCATTGTCTCTCACAAGTCACAACCACATTCCAATTCTCAACCCAATTGGGTTTTTCTTAGATTTGTACCAACTACCAAGACGTAAACAACAACAATACGCATGAAAATACAATGGAAAACTGTTGTACACTCTTTTGTATTTGCCTTCTATATTTCTTCTGAATTTCAACTCTGCCGAGGGCAAGAATCCGACATGGACGCGCCACCACCTCCGCCGCCGCCGGAAGAAGAAGAATGGGACGGTGTTTTCCTCTCGTACACTTTTCACATCCCGGGAGAAGGCGTTCCCACGGCTGAGGAATACATCGGCGCAGGCTTGGGGCTTTTAAGTCCACCGCGACGGTGATGAATACATGCGTCGACGAGTTGAAGGGATGGAAGATATATATATTTATAGGGTTTCAGCATGACGAGATCTTGATGAGGGCCGACGGGGCTGTTCCTAGAGGATGGGGAAGATTTTCCGGCGGCGGTCGGGAAGGACGTACCTGTCCGTATCCTGAGGCGGATTTGAAGACTTCTATTGAGTGCAAGGATTTGATGAGATGGAGGTGCAGATGCCGATGACCGACGCACCGTGAAACTCCGGTAGTGCCGATGTCCAAGGATTACGACACTTGAAACCATGGATACATGCCCCAAAATTCGTGTTCGTCGACAACCCACACCATTGAATAATTTCGCGAACGCCAGAACTGGACACACCACTACGAAAAATCTGCAAGTGCAGCTTCCTTTGCATCACGAGCTCAACCTAGCGTACAAACCCGTCTTCAATAATCAAATCGACCACACACTTCATCCAAATACAAAGAAAATAACGGCCACTTGTAGCCTCCGCATCAATACTCACAAAATAAATATCCCAACCAACATATATCGCTGGCTCAAGAGTTTTTACATTACTTAATACAAAACATATATTAAAATTATAAAATTTAATACATGTCATATATAATAATACCAAAGCCACAACCCGCTTTAAAACGGCTCTAATGAGTGCCGCCTTCCTTGGCCGCTCCCTATAAATTCGAAATGGTGATCATTCGACAGGTGAGCAGTTCAAGAGAGATAATTTCCATACCGTTACTTCCCCACCTAATGCATACGCACAAAAAAACAAACACATCCAAGAATTACACGAATCTACTGAATCGCCTACATTTAATTAATCCCATGTCCCGAGTCCACACCGACTTCATGCCAAAGTTCGAATGCTAGTAAAAATATCCAGCTTTTCAAACAAAGCTTTTTGTTCTCGTAAAACTCACTATCGAATTTCGATAAAAGTATTGGACTACCTTCCTAGCAAACGTACTCTGGCAACCTTCCGTAACAATCTACTGCCCTCCGACGCCAGAATTGTTGTGACCATCTCCCAACATACCTCCTAAAATCATCCATTGAAATCTTTAACAAACATTTTCGTTTGTTTCATTTACGCGCACTCATACCTAATATTCTAGGTGCCCCAACAAGATACGAAATGTACGACAATAATCCCAAAACATTTATGCTGATATATTAACATGCATATATATTAACATAATTAATCCAAACAAATCATGTTATTAAATTCACATCAATTACACCAAAATTAGCTCACATGGGCTAATTAACAAACACGAGCAATTCATTTTGAATCACTCAACCAAACACATTTTCACATCGAAAATTTCGTGAACACTATTCACATACTATTCACGCGAACAACCCGGCTAACGCTCGCGCCACAAATAGAATTTTTTCACCTGCTCAAAGCTTTTGAGACCGACCACGCCAGTAAACAAGCCCCAATATCCTCAACCACTACGACTCTCTGTGAGCAAAGACAACATAAAGAGAATATCCCTACCTCTCGAGTTGTCTAACCCACCAAACGTGTCACGTATTTCTCACAGAAAAGAACTTTGCTTCGCTTGCTTCTGCCGAGAACCCGGGCGTCCGACGACTAAATCTGTAGAGAAGTCAATCCTTCAAAACTCAATTTCCGCCCATCGCAGATCCCCATTTCAAGTTTTGGCCTCTTTTAAGATGACATTCCTTTCATTTTTCCCTCAACAATTTTATAAATTCTCAATGCGTCCTTCTTCTGGGGATTTGACACTCGCACTATCTAGCCGTCCATTTCCATCATCTCTAATCTTGTAACATGTGTCACAAGAGCACATTTAATATGCGACTTTGTCAAGCATCATATCTCTCGAACTTTACTTCAAGACTGACTCTCAATACCTCGAAAAACGTAAAATTCGACCGTCTCGAATTCGACGAATTCGACGCCAGTAGCCTGGTGATTTCACGAGACGATTCCAACGCTAAGTTCATTTCACATCCGAGATCTAGAAAAATTTCTAAGCTAATCGAAATTACCACAGCATTTTCGAGTAAACATTTTCTCTGTGCTTCACAGATAAGATTCCACAAGCATTCCAAAATTTACTCAAAATATATTAAAATATTATATTATCTATTTTAACTAACCACTTTTTCAAAGTCACTCCAACAACGCTATCTATTTTAGCTATCAATTTCAACTAACTTTAACTAACTTTCAATAATAAAATTTAAAATACTATTTAGTATGCCATGTCATCACCATATTGATGACATCACGTGTTGATGTGTTATGCCAGGCCATCAAAATTTTAATTTTTTTAATTTTTTTTAATAATGATCATATTTACAACGATCACGAAATTCAAAATTTTAAAAGGATATCAACACGTGATGTCATCAATATGGTGATATCAACGATCACGATCATATTTACAGCCCCTTTTCCAACCCAAAGGCAAAAACCTATATCTACAAATCTTAGAGAAATGCAAATGTACATCCGTGCACTATAATTCACATGAACCCTAAAGCGATATCAAAATCAGCAACATATTTTTTAAATAATAACAGAATCATACCATTTAAAACAAAAAACCCTTTCAAAAAATCCTTATAAATAAAACTCATAAATCGGGCAAAGGTTCAAAACATACCCGAAGGCTTATACGGCTGCATCTCTGGATAATAGATTAATTATGGGAGGCAAAAGAGACGAAGAGAATAAGATAAAGAGTGAGTACAAGAGAGTAGTCCGCAGATGATACTTTCCATGACGAATAAATTAAAGGACATAGAATATATAATAAATAACTAAATGAAAGATTTTGAGTAGTGTTATCTAAAATACTTCATGAACGACTTGCGAGCTCTTGAGATGCTCTGAGTGCCCTTATCCCATTCCTCATCGTAACAACTTCTCTTCTCTTTGGCTTTTCTGCAGTGATATCTAGCTTTACCAAAAACCAACTTCTCACTCCATCCTATATAAAGACATAATAATTCTTCAGAGCAGAAATGAAAGGAAAAATCAAAATAGAGCATAAGAAAAAAGAAATAAAGGAAAATTAAAATGTAGCTTAAATCGATATATTATTTTTATTTACTATTTCAAACTAATTTTATTGATTTTAATCATCAATATAAATTAAATAATTTAAGAAATAGGTAAATTTTGCAAATTTTTTAATATTTAATGAAAATTAATTAGAACCAACTAATAAGAAAATCATTTTTCTTTTCCAAACTGAGAGATTAGATCTCATAGATTTAAATTCTGTAATCAACTCCATATGAGCTTGAAGCTTACTTAGTAACTATCGAACTTCTTCTAGTGGTGGTTCTATTTCATCCATAACACTAACACAAATCCTAGATTTTGCAAAGAAATCGAATTTCATTATTCATGAAAATGAAGTCAATGAGAATATGACATATTTTTAATTTACCACTGACTGATGGGTTTCAGGAACTCACTAAATGTATGTATGCCACGCAATGAATCCAAACACAAGACGAAGAGACAAAAAAACCACAAAGTTCTCGCCCTCGCAGGAACGGCGATCTTTCCCTGTCTTACGACTTGTACGTCCTCCTGCAATCCTCCGACAGCAACTATCTTGCCCAAGTAACCATTGATAACACCAACCCTTTCGAGAGGAGAATTCATATTCATATTCATATCCAATATGAGAGCCAGAGATTTTCCTCAGTTTGGTCAGCTTCAGTCCCAATATAGTTCAGCTGGTAAATTTTGAAATTTGTACATAGTACTTGTAAGATATTGAAACAAGTGTGTGTTACTGTTATGAATGTATAGATTATAATTATAGTGATTTTAGTAATGTCTTATTCAGAGTGAATCACTTTCCTAATAGAAGTCTGATGATTCTTCTTCATTCATCCATTTTATTTTCTAGTAGGCTTTGGCATTGCATGCAATTTTGATACATCTTGAATAAGTAATACCTAATCATATATCCCATTCTTTGCAACAGGTGCCCTTCCTGGCCTTTGCCTATTTAGCTGCAGTTGATCTCACCATATCGCTGCTCCTCTTTTCAATTGAAAAGCATCAAGTTACCATCCTCATCCTCATCCTCATCACAATCAAAATCTTTGTCGTTTGCAGGAATGAACCTTTCACGAATAGATTTGCATGAATAGGATCTTCTAAGGCAAGGGTCTGGAATAATTCCTGTGCAGAACAGGTTCTTCATTGGCATTTAGATTTTCTTGGACGAGTATATTGTGATAGGATTTACTTCTTGTCCCAACAGTTACTGTCCAAATAGCTTCCATTCATGATCCTCACTGTTACAAACCATACTCTCGACTATGGAATTATAGTCATCAAGCAAGCCAAACCTTGCTCCAATACCAACCAACACAGCAAAATAAGAGAAAGAGAGAGTGAGAGAGAGAGAGAGAAAATGAGGGTCCTGTTTGGTAACCAAGAAAATTGAGGGAAAGGGGAGCACCCAATCAACTGCAGCATGATTTTCTGTTTGGTGACCCAAAAAATTGAGGAAAGGAGTGTAAGAGTAACCGATCAACAGGTGCATGCTTTGTGTTGTATGATAGACCCCTCATTCACTAGTATGTTTCCACTGAAAATAAAAAAAATAAAAAAAACGAGGACAAAATGCTGACTTTTTACACAAAAAATTTTATGAAGATCTTTATTGATATTAAAACCATGAAAAATATATAATCTTTTCTTTGTTTTCATGTCAACTGTTACAACCACAAAAATTGGTAGTACAAGATGTGAATGCAAAGAATGTATTGAACATACAAATAATGAACTCATACAACAATTGCTTCCTCTGGAATATTTTCTGGCTGGAGAAGGAGCAAAATAATACACATCTTCAAACTCCAAGTCCAAGATTTATGTGGAAAAATATAATCATCTCGCTAAGCAAGTCCTTGCGTGCAAACTTAAACCACTTCTGATTATTTTTGACATTCCAAAAATCATTTATTTTCATCTGACGTCTATGGTTTAACCCACCTTTCTAAGCTTTCTTGGACCTGCAGCTGCATAATGAGCAGTGAATTGTGAGCGCATAGTCTCTTAGGAAGAAGTGAAATTGAAAACATGAAAGAAAATGTAAAAGAAAGAAACATTATCAATTCAAGTTGGTGGCGGGGATGTCATACAACCTCATTCAAGAAATAATCATGTAGCTAACTTTGATTTAATTGGGCACTTCAAAGGTGATGAAAGTTTACACGGTTTATTTGATTTTCTTTTTCTTTTCTCAATAAAATATGAAAATTATGTTATGTAAGTGAAGGCTTGAAAAAGGCATGATAACATAAGGTTACAGATATGGAACAGTTGGTTGCATACTTAGCCAAACAGGTGACTGATTCCTAGTTCACTTTCAATAAACTTATCCTCTCATTAGACACCATGTTTTTTTTAGCTATATACCCCAATTTATTCACTGGGATTGAAAGAGAATCCAAATCAGGATATATAACCATGTCCTCACACCCTGAGATCTATCAACTAAACTAATATGACATTCAAAACAACACCAACATCCAACATTTGTTTTACCAGAATCCATGCAAATGATTATGGAACATAAATTTTCAGATTGAAAATGTCCAGATAATTGGTTTCAAACAAGGATCTATATGCAAATTAGCCAAGATTAGCCAATGAGCTGTGAGCCAACTGACATATAAGTGTGTTGTCTGGACAAGTATCTAGCCACCTCTGCAAAAGGATTTTCCCAATACTCAAAATTTCCATTGTCCTGTGAAATTTGTCCAACAGTGTTTGTACACACAATAATAGAATTAACAGCAGAGATGAGTAAACTAGGGAGCATTGAATGCTTGAACAAATTTTAACTTTGTATTCAATTATGTCCTGAATTATGTAACTCATTAAGCCTTCATTAATATGTCAACCAAGTTTAATATGCTGTATATTATCGTTGTCCATTCTTTTTTTTTTTCTGACATCTAGAGATCCAAATGTAATATCTGTATGATCTGCCACAAAAAGAAAAGGAAATTAGAATACCTGCTTCTTTAAATATTTCCTGTGAAGTTTCATTGCCCCAGCACAAGCCTTTTTGGCATCCAGATTGCCGGTTATGTCATTCAATATCTGAAAAAGGTTTTCAAGAAGGAAACTGAACAACATTATCAAAGTAAAAGTTGCAAACTGAAGCTTAAAATAGTAAAGCTACTAGGAAGATTGAATTGTTTTACCTAAAAACAAAATGAACAGAAAATTATATGTAATTATCCAATTAATAGGAACTTTATGCTCTATTTATTGAATACATAAATAGTACTAAAATGGAAAAATAAAATAAAATAAAAGCCTCAAGCCATGTGGTGAACTTCTCATATATTTTCTGATGAATGGGAAAAGTAGAGTAATTTCCACACATTTTCTCAAGCAATAACCTCAATATAAGGAACACTCTAAACCAAGATTTAACTGAGAAAAGGGAAACTTTGTAACACATGCCAAAACAAAAAAAAATAATAATAAATAAACGATCTAAGGTTGGCAACTGATTTTTTCTTACAAGACACATGTGATACTGATTTTCACACATTTCTACATATATGCCATATACCATCACTTAAAGATGACTTACAAATGAAGATTTTGAAAGCTTTAGGCAAGTGTCAGTTCGACCTTAACAACATCATCCAACCCTGAGCTTGTGTAAGTAGCTTTACTTTTTAAGACACTGGGCAAACAAGGAAATAGAAATGTGAGGGAGTCAAATTTTTATTTTATTTTTCATATTTTCCCGCTCAAACTTGCCATACTGGCTTATCGACTTTGGTTTTCCTTTAGATCCCTCAGCTGTTTCACTCTCTTCATACATAGAAAAGAAATCTGGATCATACTCCAAAGCCCACATCATCTGTTAAGAGCTCAACAACCATACAAAAGGATCAGAAGAAAGAAGAAATTTCATGTTCAACACTCGGAGTTCTAGCAAAATCGACCAATTAGGTTAGTCATCTATGGTCAGGATTGCTTTTTTCATATAGAAGAACTAAATATAAACATTATTTTTAAAATGCTCTAATAGAATTTAGCCAACAAAATCAGGAATTTGCAAGATTATTCTACATTACAGATCAAAGCAGAAATGATAAGGTATTTAGCCAACAAAAAATCAGGTGTGTTGGTACAATACTAGATAGAAATTCCTTATCATCTATACCTCCTAATTTCCCCAAATTGTCTCAACACTTCTCAATGGTTATATAGGCATCCAAAGTATGAAATAATTCAATTATATTTACTTAAGATGTGACAGAATTAATGATTGCATAGAATCATGGAATTCTCTGGTATTTCAACTAATATCAAGTAATTGATTTCAAATAGAAATTTTTATATCTTATTTATGTGTATCTTTTGGATATAAAGCTAAACAGTATTTGTGTTTTTTAATAGGCAAATAGGAATATACATAACACAATTATGTATTTATGTCATATTGTGTGGTGCTTTACAGTGCTTAATTTGTAACTAATTGGTTGTCAAATTTGATCAAAGTTTTCTCACCTATTAAAATATAGTACGTTTTTCTATAAAAGAACAATCCTTTGAAATTTTAAAAAGTAACCATTATGAAATATGAACTTGTGATTCACAGTGTTATAGATGACCAACAACAATGTAAAATAAATAAATGAATGAAACTGAATAAATAAATAAATAAGAAAAAAAAAAAGGAGCTGTGTTA
The DNA here is from genome assembly GCA_016808115.1 of Tetrastigma voinierianum. Classification (NCBI taxonomy): domain Eukaryota; kingdom Viridiplantae; phylum Streptophyta; class Magnoliopsida; order Vitales; family Vitaceae; genus Tetrastigma; species Tetrastigma voinierianum. The sequence continues at coordinate 1,164,817 of JAEQBH010000403.1, forward strand.
TGTAGTATTATATGCGCATTACGGAACCCCATCAAAATTCTTTATTCCTCAATAAATCTCATATTCAGTTGAACAAATTCTGTTTGAAGTAATAGAAAATATGCCATTCTTAACTGCTTCCAACAACCCTATACTGCCTGTAAACTAATGCGTTCAATTCTTCAGAAATAAAATTTAAGAGAGAGAGAGAGAAAGAGAGAAATTATCAGATCCTACAATGTTTCAAGGAATAGTTTCAAGCAATCCAGAAACATGGCTTTCCTTTCAATAAGCTAATTCGAATATTGGAAAGGTCAACCAGAGGTTGAATCCTACCTCCCAAAGATACAATGAGTCACCAAAAGAAAATTCTCTGCGAAACATAACCATAAGCATTCGGAAAGCAAATAGATAGTCACCTCCACCAAGTGTCTCTGTACAAAATCAAAATATGAACATTTTTATGCAATGAACATAGAACTATATTAAAAATAAAAGATAAAGAACTCATAACAACTTACATAGAACAGATTTTAAGATATAGGATAAAGAAATTGCAAATAAAAATATTCTTAAACCATTAAAAGTGAAGTTAGCTATTCCTAGGGGCTAGGATGCATTCTAGTGATCTGAACTGATTTATGCTAATGTTGGCGAAGAAACTGTTGTGGGCTAATTCTAATCCTAGGTGTAGGAATAAGAAGGGCATAAATGAGTTTAGCAACTAAACAAACTGAACAAAGTAAGTCCTGAGATTTTCTAGATTTTCTACGTTTCCACTTATCAGTCCATCAAGTAAACTTGTTCCTGAATTTTCTTTCTTAGAATGGTTATGGCCAGATGTAGAATGCGTGCGTGTTAGATAACTTAGATTTGTTCCTCAGTTGTGTCATAGACAAATTCCAAGAGACATTCTCCTCGCATAACATTTCAAGGGACCATCCTATTAGGGAGCAAGCAGAAACAAAAGTCATACTGATGCCTAAGTGACAGGCCTAAAATAAAATTAACATTTCAAGATGAAATATAGATAATAAACTAAAATATAAGGAGTAAAAAGGTACGAATTCTAGACCGTACCTAAGTGCTGATGAAGTTTTGGATCAATAACTTGAATAACTAAACCTAAGTTACTAAGCTGTGTCTCCACTCCAACAGAGCTATCAGTGCATCTGAAATTTCCTCGCTTCAAAAATTTCAAATAACAGACCATCAGCAACTTGGAATTAAAAAAAAAAAAAAAAGAATAGATGAATTCACAAACAAATATAATTTCATGAGAACAATGTTTAACTCCATCATATAGTCAGAAACATAGCAAGATTTCATTTCTCAATGAAAGCAGGAGGACTTTACAGTCAACATGAACAGGAAGATTTCAAGAGCTCAGAATGACCAAATCCGAGCATAGCCAGATCAAGTAAACATTGATAACCAATGGGAAATTGACAAGCTTCACCCATCAGATTGTATCATCCAAGGTTAAGACAAGCCCCTCTACCACCCTCAATGCCTCCAGCTAATTTGGCAATAGTTCATTGAAAGTTGATTTCAGGCTTCTGAATAGGTAGTAAATAATCTCAAACCTTGATGGAGTCATGAAGCTCAATGAAAGTTTATGGATCATAAATCAACAAAGTAATTTGGAAAGAATATTGGACATAACTAAGGCATATGTTCCTTGGGAGAGCTTAGGAAGAGGGAGGTTTGTTTCTTGTAGCCCTTGGGTCACTCTTTTGGCAGCCCTTTTCAATATGATGTGATTCTTTATCTATTAAAATAATAATAATAATAATAATAAAATAAGGTGTTCCTTGGGAGAGTTAGAAATATTTCCATGTTGCTATGCCTCGATTTCATATTCTAATATGCTATGGGAGAAAGCTGGAGGAGAAAGTTAAAGATGAATTAAAGCAACGTAATTCACTAGGCCTTTGAGGTAGTGATCTAATTCTATCTTACAATAGCAAGCAAAGCCTTCCATGATAATGTCAAAGCCACTAGTTCACTGTGCAATAGACAAACAAGAGTAGAACAGGGGAAGCAAAGGTTGCTTCACAAAAAATGAGTCAAACTAGTAAACCCAAGGAAACAATTGAATTGGGAAAAAGAAAAGAAACCTCAAGGAGGAAGAGACAAGAGACACCATCCTGCAATCTATGCTGAAGTGGAAAGCAGACTGAAGGCATAAGAGGCCAGGGGGACACAACTGTAACTGTAGATAATAGCACATCAATTCTATTGAAACACATTAAGACCGAAGAAGAGAAATTATTTAGCTGAATAGATCTGACAATCTCCTCGACTTTGTAGTTCACTGGAAAAATTCTAAATCAGAAATCCCACAAGATTCTATAAAAAATAAGAATATTACTGCAGCCTTCCACAACAGATTCTCAAAGCATATGCCACAACTAAAGCAGGAAACTGGCATGCTAAATAATCAAATTAATTATTCAACTAAAATATACCAATCTGCATCAAATGCTCAAAGCTAAAATGCATCTGCTTCATCTTCAACAGCTTACTATCATAGGAGCACAGATCATCATTCCTACAACCATTTCAACAAAGTTCAGACTTCAGAACAAGCATTTTGTAGCAAAATAGATATTAGATATCAAGTTTATATCAAATCCTGTTATGTAAAGAAGCAGAGGATTTTGAGAAAGCATAACTAAGGTATGAATTTTACTATATGTAACTTACACAATTTGAAACCACCTCACATTTTGTGAGAGGGTAGTATAAACTAATATTCTTTTGTCATTTTAGGAAGACACAATAATTAAATAAAGTTTATTCAATACCCACCTTGACAGTAGCCAACATCTGTGTCTATCCATGCATAAACATTGTGAATATTTCCAAAGTTTTGACAGATTTTCTGTTTCATAAAAACTAATGTCCTGTCAGTTCGAACCACGTCGTAGACCTAGCATAATATTATTTCAATAATAAAGAGTTACAAAAGTCCAAAACATTAAAAATGTTGGAAATGCAACAAAGATGCCACAGTTAATGATAAGTGGGAACCAGCATGATATGATTGCTACAACAAATTCTTACCAACGAAACAATTGACAATTTAAATCTCAACCAAGAACACCCCAAAAAATGGATCATGAAAGAGACAAACTAAGTGAATTATGCCTCTTTTTTTTTTTTTTTCATAAGCAATGGAATATTTATATAAACAAAAAGATGTACTCCTGAGCAATGAATTATATACTTTTTTTAAATCCAGTCTCGCTACTGCCATTCCATCCCCTGACACTTTTAGAAATGATAATGACCCTACAAAAGCACCAGGTATTGGCAAAGGCAAAAGAAATAACCCATTAACCTTATTGAATTATCATTTTCTTAAGACATGCCACACGCAATTTTTTAAATAAATAAAATGAAAATCAGAGTACCTAAAGACAGAAGAGAAAAACACAAATAAAAACCTGAGTGCTCGTATTTCTGGGCCAAGAAAATTTAAGCTGTTAGGAATTTTAAGTTGATAAATAGGACAGTTGAAGCTTAGGCCATAATCCAAAGGCTGAAAAACATGCTTTCAGGAGACAATTTAGAATCATCATTTACATTCATGAAGGTGGAGTAATGATTGATGGTTTGTCCATACACTGGACTAGGATATGGGAATACAGTGTAATACCACATGTTTGATAGGCGCCAAATTGAACATAAAAATACTAAGGACAAATATGCATTTAATAAATGCAGAATGTCACCAACCATTTGATGTAGTGTAAGCTCACTTGGATTTCTTCGTCCATTGAGGATGATTAGTTGGTTTATTTGTTTCCAGCTGCTGGAAGTGGAAAGCTCTGGAGTGTTCAGCATTACCATTATCTTGAGGATGAGCCAAAGCAAGCCGCGGATTTGCTTCCTAAAAGTACCAAATCATGAATGGCTGACCATCTTCGGTAATAACAGGTGCTGTGGATATATCCACATCCCTATAACAGGAAACATTTGGCAGCACAGCTCCTTCCATTTCAGCATATTGTTCCCTGATGTAAAATGAGAATGGCATGTTACCAAACAAAATCCTAGTAAGTCAAAAATAAAAACAGAGAGCTAAAAAAGAGTATTTGTGTTTTGTTGAGTATTCTTTTCCTATTAGAACTTGGATTCTTTTCCTTTTTATTCTCATTCTGTTTCCTTATTCTATTCTAATTCTGTTTCATTTCTAATCCTCTTCTATTGTGTATACTCTTGTATTGTTAATCAATCAAATATGAGATTTTTCCTTCTCTCTTTACATGGTGTTAGAGCCAGAGAGAGATTAGGAAGATAAGGGTTAGGGTTTCGCCGGGTTGTCAATTATGATGACCCATCTAGTGGTCGCAGTTTCACTCTGCCACATCAATTCCATCACGGAACTCCCCAAGCCTCGACCTATTACTGGGAACCCCCATCATTCGACAATCCAATCCTACGGCGACCTCATCTCTCGGTCGTGACCCCACCATCGAGTCGTGGAAGTCATATCACCCATTGAAGAAGAAGTCGACAAGACCAGCCGCACACTACGTGTGGAATTCCTCCTCTCTGCCGCTATCTCCCACGCCACAGTCCGGTGAAGATGAGGAACTTTCCTAGCCAAGCGCCACCGACAAAGATCTTCTGGCCGACAAACACTCCTACCTCCCTAGTTCCCCTATCTTAAGCCTGCATCTACACCTTTTCCCTATTTTTGTGTTTGAAAACCCTTTCTTCCTAGGATTTCTTGATTTTTCACACTTTTCAAGGTCAAGCAAAGATCAAGAGGCCATCCCTAAAGCTCTCACGATATTGTTAAATCATCGTGGACATTCCTTTGATATCTATGGCTTACTCAAATATTCTATTTTTCTCCCATCTTGACCGTAGATCTCCCATGCATCCAAGAAACATATCGGGAATGAGAATTATCCGTCTTAGTGTCTAAGGGGTAGCTCGGGCTTGGTCTAAGGCCTCGTTTAACTAAATGGTCACTGTCTGAAGTTCCCCTGCCATCAAGGTTTACCCGACTGTTAACTTCAAGTCCTCATTGCACGCGTAGGTCGGCTTGACATCCACGACATCGAATAGTATATATGTCCAATTATGTCAGATAAATGTCAATCCGCCAATGCCAAGACCTTGCATCATTTAGACCTATAAGACTTGCCACAAGTTCTTAACCTGCTGTGCTCAGACACCAATGACATCCAACAAATCTATAGAGTTATCTCATGTTGTTGATTTGAGATGCATCGAGATGGATTTATTTAAATTATGCTGTTCATTTCACCTAAGGAAGAGAGTTCTTATCCTTGATGAAGTCAAATCCTATCGAGGTCGGACACGATTTTTCTTTATGATACTCTACCTCATTAGCCTATGTTCAACCTTGATACTATTTAAAGCACCCTCATCGGGTCCAATAGCCATCATCAAATGGTAGTGATTTGCTCGTTGCTTCATATCTCTCCACTCCCGACTCGGCCCTTGCTGCTTGGTAGCCACCAGATGTTGTAACTCCATGCTATGTTCAAGGTGAACACTAAATAAAGTGTGTTGTATGAGAATAAGAGGTCATGCTCATATTGTCAATATAAGGAAGGTATCGTAAGCTCACCCATGTACGCAGAAGCTCCACTTCGTTGCATTGCGGTGTTTATTGATAACCTAATATTCTAGAAAAGAAAGAAACATAATGCAAGGCTGCTGTGTGTCAAGCCGAGTATCGAGCTATCAACCTATACGGGTCCGGGAAACATCTCCTCCAGGAGTTAAGATTTGCGAATGATGAACAGATGAAGCTCAATTGCGATAATCAAGCAGCCTTACTTAATGCATCTAACTCAATTTTCCATAATAGGACTAAGCACATTGAAGTGGAGTTGTGGATTGCTACTTCTTTAGAGAGGAGATTGCATCAGGATGCATGGTTACTGCTTCGCTAATTTGAATGACCAATTAGCATACATTTTCACTAAGATGCATGGTTACTGGGCCACACTCCAATGACCAATTAGCATACATTTTCACTAAGTCTCTTAAAGGTCCTAGGATTAAGTTCATTTGTGACAAGCTTGGTGCATAAAACTTATATGCTCCAATTTGAGGGGGAGCATTGAATATTCTATTCCTGTTAGGACTTAGATTCTTTTCCTTTTTATGCTTATTCTATTTTATTATAATTCTATTTCCTTTCTAATCCTCTTATTATCTATATATATATATATATATATATAAATATGTGTGTGTGTGTGCGTGCGTGCGTGTGTGTGCGTGTGTGTGTGTGTGTGTGTTTGTGTGTGTGTGTGTGCGTGTGAATTTTCCTCTATACAAGGTGTTTCATCGGGCCTAATCAGATAGACAAAGTATTTCAAGTGATACGAAAGCATGAGGTATTTCAACATTTCCAACTAAAACTAATAATATGTGCACAATGAAATAGAACAATTTTAAGGATTAATAACGCATGAGAATATTTCAAAGATTTCAACAAAAAAGATGATACCTATGTGATAAAAGGGAAACTAATTTTTCTTTTCCAACAAAAATGTTAAGAGAAACAATTATGCATACAAGTTATTTTAACTCCATGATGTTAGAAGGATAGGACCTTGAATTGATAGCAAAGTTTCGGTGAGAAATAAATAACCTAAAGTAGCGACACTGTGGAGTAAAGTCATTTTCATCACTTGCTTGAAGAGGATGAAGTTAGTTTTCTAACAATTCAGATTTGGGGCTCACAGTCACCCTCTTAGAACACAAGAGTTGGTAAAGATAGTAACCATTGACCATCTGACATGGACAGAGAATTCTATGAACTGGTATTTTATGTATAACTGCAAGGAGGAGTCTTCCAGTCATCTCCTCATTCATTATTTGGTGGCTAGGAAATGTTTTCTAATTTTTCTTCCTTTCTTGGATTTAATTGAGTCTGTTCATGATTGCTTAAAAGAGTTGAGTTCAAAAGAGGAGTAGGATGATATAGAAGGTTGCTCCCCCTCTGTGTAGTTTGGTATATTTGAAAATGGAGCATAAGTGAAGGATTTTTGTGGGGTTGAATGCTCTTCATTAATGCTGAAGAATATTACTCTTAAATCTTTTAATGTCTGGGACGAAAGGATATTACTTTGAGATCTTTGACATTAAGTTATTAGTTTTGGTGATACTAGCCAGAGGGGCAATTGGAATGGTTCTTCCTCTATTTTTATGTTTATTTTTCTTCTTCTCTTCTTTCTTTTCTCTCCACATGGTAATTTGTAACCAGCCAGGTAGCCCAACTGGTTAGGTGAATGCTGAAAGGTGGTCCCAATAAGAGGCACATGGTCCTGATTCAAATCCTACCATTGATGACATTACACTTCTGAATTTACCTAGTACAGGATGGCACTCCAAAAGACTTGGGTTGAGGTAATGGTAACCCCGTTGTACTTGTTTAAGGTATTACAAGAATTTATACATCATATAATGAAAAAACAAAATAACCCCATATAAGGAGATAATAAAGCAAAGGATTGCAGCAAAAGGTGTTCTAAACATGAAAGGAAAGTGGTCTAGATTTTTATATAGCTTTTTATTATCATCTGCATTTTAAAGCCAAACTCCATAAGCTTCCACTGAGAAATTCTGCCCCTCCAAAGTTCCAAGCAAGAGACTAACAACTATTAAACACTTAACATAAATTCGATGGATGGCTTCTAGATGAAAACATTACCTTTTTTCAACAACTTTATCAACTTCCATCAGCATGCAATCACCCTTTACAGTCAAATATGAGGTTTTCGAACAGATAATTTCTTTTTTTTTTTTTTTTGATAAAACAGATACAAAACCTTCCAAATAAACAGATACAAATATTTTAAACTGACCAATTTTGCA